>CM023358.1:4337279-4381459 GCA_013282895.1 Eriosoma lanigerum | reverse complement strand
TTATGTTGTATGGTCTGCGGTAATTGGTCTTGTAGACGGTGGCCGGTCGTTTGACATTCGAAGATGTGACCGCTTGACCTCGGTGAAATCATGTCCAGGAACACCAAACGATGGCTGTTACAGTTACAGATACTACTGGCCCTGTTGGCTCTCGCATCGTTCGTGTTCTACCAACAGGTTGTACTCACCGGCCACAACGCACTGGCTCCCAGCCAGCAACAGGTCAGTCCATCTTGTCCGACAACCGATTTACTCATACCTATTAAAGTTATAATTATAATTTAGCATTATTATTATTTCTGTATACTGTAGTTAACAAAAGGAGTTACAAACATAACTGATGATTCTTTCGCTGACGAAAAATTAAATTTTCAACATATATTGTCCGCTAAAGATGATTTATTAGCCAATGTGTTTATTACCGTAAAAACCACAGGCAGAAATCATCTAACCAGACTGCCAGTCATTATTAAAACTTGGTTTCAGCTTGCAAAAAAACAGGTACTGTCATTATTAATATGATAAATAAAAAAAAAATATTTTATTTATTTTTCTAAGATCAATACAATGTCTGGTGTTACTATCTTTGGTCTTAGATATTTAAATTCATAACAGTGCTTGAACTTTTTAAGGTACAATAAGGATATAATAACGGTTGTTTTTTTTTTTTATTAAAAATATAAATTAGGTTTTAATTTATAAAAGTTTATAAGATTTAAATGAAGAATTTAATCTTCAGGAATGAAAATTTTTAGTATATCTCAGCATCCCTCTGAAATTGTTTGCCAATTCAACATGTTGAAAATTATTAGGAAAAACAATTAAGAATTTTCAATAAAAATAAAAATTGTAGTAATAATAAAAAAGTTATAGATTTCTGTACATTAGATAAAAACAAAGCAATAATGAATTTTATTTTAAGTTTTTCATTATAGTATAATATTTAATTATAACTCAGTTTTTGATATATCAATTGTATCTATTTTATAGCCTTTAAAAGAATGTCATACCTGCATGGTTTTTCTTTGTATGCCTAATGTAAATCACAGCAACGCAGAACTTAAATTGTAATGTTTGGGCTAGATTATAAACATTAAATTAACAAATTTAAAAATCATATTTTAGAGGGAATGTCATAATCATTTGTTAAATATGGATTTGGCAAAGAAATTACAGCATGTCATTTTTCTATATTCCCTGTTAGATAGATGGAGACAGAACATATAGTTATGATTTTAATAACTAAAATTTTAAATTATTTTAATATACAATATTGTAAAAAGTAAATATAAATTTTTTTTAAATATAGATTAGTACTTTCTCTTAAAATTTGTATCTTGAGAATTTTGTGTTTATAGATATTGACTTCTATATTTTTATATATGATATGTAATATTAGAACTAATTTTTTCTGAATAATTAAGTTGAATATGCTATTTATATCAATAAATACCAATTAATTAGTATTGTGTCTGTGTGTGATTACTTATTAGATTATTACAAGATCAAACAATTAGGATTAAGTTACGTTATGGAAAACATATAATGTTTTAAATACTTTAAAATTTAATATTTATAAAATATACTAAAAAGTGTAGGTACTGTTTTTTTTTTATGAGAACTTTTTATAATAATTAATAAAATTATGTCGTCAAAAAAAAAAAAATTACGAATTAATACCTAATCAATTTTATGACGAAAGTCGAAAATGCATATTATTACTTTCTGAATTTGTTCATTTAATTTATAATTTGAACTTACACGTATTTAAACTAAATATTATTAGAATTAAACACGATACACACCATAATTAATTAGAATTTACGTTGTTTACTTGTGTTAAAATTCTAACATAACAATATACATCATAAATATTATTCTTTCTATATTAAAATAAATTACGTTTTTAAAAATCTAATACAAAGCTTACTATTTGTAATGCTCGTTTTTATTACTATATTCTTATTATGATTAGTGTCCGGATTTATATGCAAAGAAAATCTGTTAAATACTTAAATATGCATTTTTATATTTTATTAGTTATAACTATGAAAAAAAAAAAAAAAAATCATTATTAATAAACTAATATATAATAATTAATTTAAAAGCATTACTTTTATTTATTTTATTAATCATTAATATAATATTATTACTCAATACTGAGTACAGTATAAAATTGAAAACTCCTACAATTATCTGGAAGCACACATTTATACATAGAAAAATTTCTTTCTACGTTAAATGATACAATTGGTGTATACTTAAAATATGACAAATCTTCAACTGACAGTTCATCATCTTCATCAACTTCACTTATTCCACCATTTATTAAATTATCGATTTTCATTAATTTCAAGTAACCACGATACTTTGACAATACACTTTTAAATTTAGATCTAGAAAAATCTATCCCTGTTTCTCCTTTTAGCTTAATTTTAATATTTTGTTTAATGCCGATAACGAAGCAAAGTTAATAGTAGATTTATATTTAAATAATACATTAAATACCTTTACAGTTTACACACGTCAGATAATTTATACTGACGTTGATTTGATTTTACAAGTATTATTACTTGTAATAATATTATCGCTACAACTTTAATATGATTATAAAATATTATATTATTATCGCAAATACACATTTTACTACCTATATATTTACTTTTAATTTTAACGCGTATTGTAGAACATGCAACATTTATGCAATTATCTAGTAATATACAATTAATATTTTATTCAGCTTTTTTAATTCAATATATGATCACTGATTTCTTGCTAATATATGTAAACACGTAATATCAATTAGTAGTAATGTACAATTTACTTACTTTTAGAAAAAATTATAAAAGTGTCATTAATTATAGACACTTAGTATTTAATCGCAATATTAATATTTAAAAAATTTCGAATAATCCATTTTGTGAACAAAAAAATTATATTTTCATTTAATTAAAATTAAAAAAAAAAAATTTCATGAAAAATCGTGACTGGAACCTATTTTAATAATTTTGTTTAATTATGTTCATATAGATTATTGTTACATGGTACAGTATATTTTATATTTTGACGCATCTGTTTTAATATTTATTGGTTATAATATAAAATGGATTAAATTATATGTTTTCTAATAACATCAGTGTTGTAAAAGATAGGTACTTTTAAAATGATTAAATAGTAGGTACTTGATTAATACGCATATTTTAAAATTTCAAATTATTAAGTAAATCTATATGTAGGTGCGAGTTGTATATTATAAAACTATTAGAGTCGGTACACACGACCAATTATTAATCGGAAGGCATTTTTTATCGCATTAAAATGTTATTGTACGATACGATTTATATTCCTGTTATTATAAATTTGGTATAGTATTATGATAATATTTTAATACGATAAAATGCTGTGCAATTAATAAATGTTCGTGTGTACCGGACTATCGGCTCTCATATAGTTAAATATTTTTACGAAACGTATAAAAAAAAATTAGTTTTCCAATGATACAGATATACATATTAAAATAATTTAATTATTGAAAATCTGTTCATCAGTATTGGTTTTGTGCGAAATAAGGGTACAACTAAGAAAACTAGATAGGTATAATTATTGATTTATTATATCTTGATCTTCGTTTTTGTATGTGTATAAAATATAATTATATTGGACAATTAATAATTACTTATATTATATTAATTATCTAATTGTATGGATTTTTTTCAATTTTCTATTAAATCTATTAACTATTTTTGTTTTTAGATTATCTAAAATTCCATAAATGTATTAATGTGTAATTATTTAATTAAGTATTCAAATTTTATATTAGTATTATTATTTTTATTACTTTAAATTCAAATTAGGTTAATATTTACATTTTAATTGAATAATATTATAAAGGTCTCCGTAAGACCTTTATTTTATATAGGTAATATTAAATTAATAAATAATATTATAGTTTATATAATTTACAGCAAAAAGTTGATAATGGTAAATGATAATGAAAATCAAATTCGTATTATTGAAAGTACTTTAAGGTTTATATGGCCATATGAGGTTACCTATCTTAATATTTGAAAAAAATATTTTATATTGTTTGTATTCGTTATATACTTATCAGTTAAACACAATTCATTATTTTAATTACAAAATTGTATAGGTAGGTGGTTTTATAATAATATTTAAAATCATATATTATACAACGGTAAATTACTAGTATAAAACCAAGGTTATCTAGATCAACTGTATTATAAAATCCAGATTGATACGTGTAGGAATTTTCTCAATTATTTATAATTATAAAGTCTTTTATGTCATAATACTATGTTGTTTTTTATTATATTATAGCTCAAAAAAATTATATTTTTTTTACAGACTTGGTTTTTTACGGACACTGATGATCAACATTTAAATCAAGTGACGGGTAAGTTTATATTTAAACTTATGAGTTACGATATATACATTTTAATCTGGAATGAAATTTTGCTAGTTTATTTATTATGTAGAATTATATTATGAAAATACATAAAAATAGTTTTAAAACATTATGTTCTTACGTACCAAAAATTTTTATAAAATTTAATGACGACTTTAAAATTATATGTAGGTCTATGAAGGTACTTATGATATATTATTATTTTATTATCTAAAAATGTAATATTATCATTATATTATTTGATTGATTGATTAATGATTCATAATAATTATTAGTAACGAATGAATATAATATATGAAAATAAAAATATTTATATCAATATTACTTTTATCTATAAACAATCAGACATTGTAATATTGGTCACATCGACAAGTAGTCATTTAATTAGTCACGAATGTTTTAAAATTGTATTAATATACGTACCTAATATTAATATTGTTCAACGTACATAACTTCCTAAAAATTAAAAAAAATTACTCGTGTTATATCAGGTTGACAAGTGTTGTAGGTAAATGTATTTTTTTATTATAATTATTATTAATAAAATAATGTTTCATAGCCTATAGGTTACCTCAATAATAATACCTCAAATTTGTATGCAAGTAAATATTATAGCATTAGTACTAAAATAGTAAAATATATGTTTATATACTTGAGCTGCGAACATCAACATTAACATACTACTTATTATTCTCGGTTTAATGGTTTATAAAAATTACAGTAATCATATACTATATTCATAATATATATTTATCTTTTTTTTATAATCTTGCGTTACTTATCTACTTTATTACATATGTTACAATATAAGTTTTAGGTTTATGTATATAGGTTGTTATTCGTCTTATAAATATTATTTTAGATTTCTTGGAAATTATAAAAAGTAGTAATTACCAGTTATTTCTACCTAATAATTTATTATTTCACATTCTGTGAGTAACAAAAAACTAATGTTTTAATTTAACTATTATGGTTAATAAAATTAAAGAATTTCGCTGAGAATAATATTAGTATGATTTCAAATTTAAGTTTAAATAATGTATATCATAAATTGCGTAGGCACAATACTATTGAATAATATAATGTACAATTACTCGGAAATTTTAGAGTGGGAAAATTAGTGATAATTTTTTATAAACTGGATTTTTTAAAGTGTTTTTGAGATGTTTGTAAATACAGTATATGTTGTAATCAATATTATTTGTTTATTTTAATGTGATGTCGATAAAAACATAATGTGTGGAATTCTATAATTCTATAATTTCCTTATATTTATATAAATGATTTCTCAATCAAAAATTTGACATATTATGTATAAAAATAATATGTAGTTTATATTTGCGTGCATGTTTCATATTAAGTTCATAACTTTCACAGTTTCAATACTTTCATAATAAGAATGAGAAAATGGATATTGTTTTATATTTTATTGACAGATTATTTTCGAGGTATTTAATTTGTTATGAAAATGTAGGTTTTAATTGACCTGGACACTTTTTAATACTATTTTGATATTATAAGCTTTTATATTCTTATATTTATTAGTCATAAATATTGTAATAATGTTCCTTTCCGTGATTTTCATTACTATTGAAAATTAAACTTTAACATTAATTATATGAGAACTGAGGATAGCTAATGTAAATAATACGGACTAATTATGTATATAATAATATAGTCGTCATGAATATGAGAGTAAAATATATCAATATATATAAATAACTGTATATATGGTTAGAGGTATTATTTACAATTTTAGTACCATACCATTACGTAAATACATGTATGGTGTACATTGTACTCAGTTTATTATGTTTGATCATTAATTGGTTCCTGGATTTAAATAATTTTCATAAGGTTTTATATTTATATTTTATAATTTATTTATTAGTATTTTCAGTTAATTATTTTAAAAATTACGGTGATTTTTTAGCTTGAACAATGCTTATTTTTTGTCTGCAAACAATACGAGCTTAACAATGATGTTTTTTTTTTTTGTAGTAGGCTAATGTAAATACTGCACGGGAAATAATGACGTTCAGATCATTGTTCAAGAATTTAATTTGCTAAATAATCTACTCAATCTTCAAATTATTAAATATTTAAAAACAAAAACTGGTTAAGGAAAAAGATTATTTTTTCTACAGCGTTAATTAATTTTATTTTATTCTTTAATAAATATAAAGTGTAATTATAAACAACTTTAATTTTAATACATACATAGGAGTGCATAGAATTAAATATCAGGTGGGGCCTCAAATAATTTTGGGCCCTTTTATATTATCCGGGTATAATATATATGTTATATTATTTCTGATGATACGAGTAATTAAAATAGCAATATTTTCCAAATATTTTATATCTTTATTACCTTTAGTCATTACCTATATTAAACCCACACTAGAGTTGCTTATTAGTTATTACTAGGGCTAGAGACTTCATGCCTTAAAAAACCATAAAATATGTGCCTGTATTTAGGTCTTAAAAAATTACTAAATATGCTATTGAAATATGCATTACAAAAAAAAAAAAAAACGCTATATTTTATAATAGAATTTTGTTTTAATAACTGGATAATATTATTTCTTAATTATTATTTATTATTTAATAAATGTATTTAATATTATTATTATTTTACAATAAAAAAAAAATTATAGTAAATAATTAATAGTTTAATTCTCCACCTGGTTTTCTTATTTTTTCAAACAATGCGAATGATCGATAAGAAAAACATAAACACTATATTATAAATTAATTTCATAAAAATAAAACCATTAAACTAATATCCCAGGCCCAGAAAATCTATTTATAATTATGTTTTTTTTTAAAAATTATAATTCATAAAACTTACACTTTTATGTCAAATATGCATTTATAAATTAAAAAATGGTAAAATATGCAACAACAATATTTAAATATAGACTCGTTTTGCTATGAAACAAATTTATATATTACTTTGCCATGTTTTGGATAATTATTGAAAAACATGCAAACTCCTAGAACTAGCCCTAGTTAAAATAGATTAGAATAGGTTATATAAATACATCGACAATGTATTTTATATAAGATAATATATTTTATAAATACAATTTTTCTCCCATCAGTTTTGTTTTTTTAATTACGTTTTTAATTGGTGCGAAATAAAATATAAAATACTTTTTTGTTTTCAAGTTATTACATTTCGGAGATTTTTAAATTTTGGGTCCTTAACTCATAATAGCATGTGGTGGTCTAGGCACACCCGGCACACCCTGTTTGCACATCTATGAATATATATAATATTATTTTAAAATTATTTCTAAAACTAAGAATGCAGAGTAATAATATTTATTAATATATTACATTTTCTAAAATGATAACAAGAAACAGAATGAAGTATTTTAAGGTTTTTTAATTAGAAAATATTATTTCATATATTAAATTACCTTGTTTTGTTGGTTTAAATTTAATAAAACGTATATTATTTTAGAATATTGTGATGTTATTTTGTCGATTTATTTTCAATATTTTATTATTTCCATTTCCATATTCTAGGTGGTCACGTTATAAATACCAACTGTTCAGCCAATTCTCATAGTAGGTATGTAATATAATACAATGTAAATCATAAATGATAATATATAAATTATTTATATATATATATATATATATATATATATACATTACATAATATAATATAATATAATATGTATACATTCTATACAAGGTGATCAGAATATTTTGTTATAAAATAATATGAGATACATATCATTGAAAACATGTAATTGATATAATTTTTGTAATATACAATTTAGATCACTCTGTATAGTGTGAAAGCGATATTAAAAAATCGCAGTGGGATATCAATAAATAATTGTTTTTAAATTAAAATCTGTATCGTTATAATATTTGATGCTAGCTTTAATTTGATATTTTTAGACGTGCGTTGTGCTGTAAAATGTCTGTTGAATTGGACGTGTTCCTTGAAACGAAAAATAAGTTAGTATATGTATAGATCTTTGGTTAATAAATATTTAAATAGGTTTTGAAATATTTTTGGTATGTGGTATACAATTTGTGAACATGTAATTATAACATTATATATCTGCATTAAATTTAAATAGTTTATTTGATTTATTTTACCTTTATAATAATTAATTGCATAAATTTAATATATGTTTATACGGCGTTTTATTTAAAATAGTTTATTAAATTACTTATCACGTTATCCCATTTAATTTTTTTTTCTATTACATTTATATAATAAATTATATTTTTGGAAATTATTATTTCAATCTAAAATTAATGGATATGCTTGGAAAGGAAATATAGAAGCACATTGCTAGTTGCTTCTGGGAGTTTTCAGCTGGTCTACTGGTTTTTGATTAAAAACTATCCTACCACGCCATCACGTCACTATCTAAATATTAGTTCTAAGTTATTACTTTTTGTTATAATGTAAATACTTTTGTTTATTATTTTGTTTTGTTAAATGAAGGTGGTTTTGTCACGTAGACGACGATAACTATGTTAATGTTCCTGCTTTGGACGAGTTATTAAAAATGTATAATCCAATAGGAGATTGGTATTTGGGACGAACTAGCACTCCGAAACCATTACAAATTCGTACCAAACCACAAGTTAGTAAATTTAGTCACTTTTTATATTTATTAAATAATATAATTTACAATCATATATTTACATATAATATATTCACAATATTAAAATAATTGTTTTATATTATTAAGTCTTATGACTACATATTTAAATTGAATACAATTAATTCCTTAATTGGACAAATAAATCGATTTTATGAAATTAAAAAAAGATAATCAGAATTTTATAATAAGAAAAATAAAAACTGATAAAAATTTGGTTTAAAAATATTAAACCTAGAAATAGATTATTTTATATAATTTTTTCACATTATAGGTTTTTCTTTATTTCGCACATTAAACCGAGGAATATGATATGTAACATGAAATTTAAATTTCTTTCTTTATTTATAAAATAATTAAACTAATATACAATTTAAAATGATTAATGATAATACGTAGGCTTGTACCACTAGTTAATTTTATATTTTTGTTCATGATTATAAATTAAATTGTTATTATCATTTAGAAAACTCCATTTTGGTTTGCTACTGGAGGTGCTGGATTTTGTTTAAGTCGTGCGTTAGTACTTAAAATGGCTCCAATATCTGGGTAAGTTGTTTTAAAATAAACATTTGATTAACTAATGCTATTTATCTCATGTATTCCTTATGTTATATATTTGCAAATAATTTATATTTGATTATTTACTGTTTATAGGTAAAAAAAAAAATATTTATTTATATGTTATGTGTTATGTGTATTATAACATCGTATAAAATAAAAAAAATGTTATATAGTTTTCATCATCATAGCTTAGTTTAGAATTTGAATTCGAAAGACTTGTGATTGTATAGTTTGTATTAGAGCTAGATTAATTATTTCTGTTGCCAATTTTTAGTCATTAAATTATTAAATAGTACGTATTTATAGCTAGATCCCCTAAAATACTATACTGAGCCACTAGAGCAGAGGATTTCTTAATTTTATTAGTTTAAAGCCTTTTGTTCTTGATTTAGCCTATTTGATGGAGTGTAACTAACCTATATATAATAATCCTGTATTTAATGTAATAATGTGTGTCTATAAATAGTTTAAACGAAATTTATTTAACATAATATTTAATGTTTTTAAAGTATTATTTGTCCACATTTTACGTTATTAAATTAAATAGAAAAACAAATTAATTTTGTTAGTTTAAAATAAGTATTACTATAGTTAGTAGTTACTACTAAATGTTAATTGCATACAATATAAATATTAATAATAATGTAGTAATTATTATTAATAATTTATGGAGTATAAAGTTTATGATAAAGTTTCCAATGTTGGTATTCAAAATCAGAAGAATAATAGTATTATATTTTTTACGTATCTTTTATATAACATGTCATGGAAAACGTTCTCATACGTGTCATGAAATTTAAAATTGTACCTATGTGTACTTCATTAAAAATAAACGAATATTTTATTATTGTTTAATTTATTGATCTTTCAAATTGTATTCTAAATTGCAATATATCTACCAATTTGTCAACATTCTCAATCAGTTAAATTTTATTTATAATTCTTGAATAATTGTTATTTTTAAATTTTTTGTTTTAGGTAACCAATAAATGATTTTATCTCTAAAATCTAATACTTATTGAAAAACATTCGTATTTAAGTATTACACGTGTGAATTGTTGAGATATTTTTACTGCTTCTACTCATCATGTTGTATAAATTCAATATAATATCAGGTTTTTTTAACTGGTTCTCCGAGGTGAACCGTGAATAACATTTTAATGTGACTGATTTTTCGATATATTTATTTTTTTTTATTCGTAGATATTGTCGCTTTATATACATTGACCGATTACCAAATTCTGTTTTAATTGCCGGAATAAAACGAATACAGTTCTTTCCAATTTAATGATATGCGGTCTCTGCTAGTGGAAAATATATTAGTAACCCGTTTTTTAAATTGAATAATAAATTGGGAGTTCCTATCCAGTGCAGCTGCCAGTTAATGACGCCCCTCGCCCCCTCTATTTTTTCGTCCACTGTCATTAATCAAGTTGCTGAATCGACGAGTTAACCGGTTTATCACATCAAGGCTCTCCGAAAAGAAGTTGTCCTGTGATGTGTTTTTCGCACTAATAAGCTCAAATTCCGATAGTAATATGTATTTTTTTTTATATTTGTTAAACTATAAAAGAAGGAAAAAAAATGATAGTAAAGAAAAATTTCCCGCTATTGTTAAAAGAACCGAAATGGTTTTTGATTGGTGTTTGCCGGCGATTATCTAATTGGTTAAATTCTTGATGGAAAAAAATACTTTATTTGGAATTGATCCAAATACAAAGATAATTGGATGAAAAAACGTACTTCCAATAAATTAGATAGTTGTTGCCAACAAAATGTTCTTATCAAAAAATGTTTTTGCCTGATTTTTGTCGTTAAAACTAAAAATTATTCATTAAATTATATAATAATTATATTATATATTGAGTAATATGTTTGAGTATGTTTATTTAAAAAAAATAATATAGTATATGAATACTTTCTAAATTGTGAAACTAAAGCTAAATCCTTAGAACAAATATTTAATCTTGTTTTAAAATTGTATATAGTTTATGTATTATTTTCAACGTAAATTAAATTTAAATCTAAATGTATTTTTTCGGGAATTTTTATCAAATCGGGAACTTAACAAATTCAGTAAACTTCACTTCCCTATAATTAGGGAATTATACGTCAGGCATATCGGAAGTTTAGTATATAATTTACCACAGATGTTTGTCAAAAGTTTTAAAACTTATTTAGTCTTATACTTGTGTACGACATTCAAGGCGTTATACCTAAGAGATAAATTGGTTGGGCAGAAAAACTTTATAATTAAGTCATGCTTAATAAGAAGTCAATTTATAATAAACACTCATGTAGTTAATATAAATATATTTTAATTTATTTAAACCTGGACGTATATAATAGTTTGTTATAATGCCATAATTAATTATTTATCAAATTATTATACACAAATAAATTTATTTGTTGTGTTGATTATCTATTATATTAACTAACTAATTTCTGCAGCTTTTTTTTTGAATTTACAATACATTTAAATGGATTTTGAAATAAATGTTTTAATGAGACTTCCTACATTAAATAAAGATAATAAAACGCAACATGCATTTTTTTACTTAATCGTTTTCGAAAATGTAAACATTTATAAAAAATACTCATTACTATAATGACTAATGTGTCATTAGTATAATAATATAAATCATTATATTCATTGAGGTCATAGTTATTTTATCCTATAATAAATAAATAACTCACAAATATTTTAATTTTAATTTATTCATCAAAATAAATAATGATGCTATAAAGGAAAAAGGTTTATTCCATATACTCTTTACATTTTAATAAACAACGTTGAAGTTATTATTATATTATATTATGATTTAAATAATTATGTACTTAATGTATTTTTAACGTTGTCAATAACGTAATTATTCATTGAAAGATGTATATTTTTGATTAAAAATGTCAAGTGTAAGACCAAACACGTTGTCATTTCATTAATTAGTCGGGGACTGAGGTTTAAAGGACCACCCAAACTCTGATAGTCTGATACTCATCGTCATCAATAATAATTATACTTTAAAATACTTAAATACATTATAAGTTATAACTTTCGACTGGTAATTACTAATTTATTATATATTATGAATTATTAAAATACGACTATTTGGGTAATAAATAACATGTTTCTTATTTTAAGATACGTTTGTTTAAACTTAAATTTTATTAACTAATTCAAACATCTGAACACAATAACAATAGTATGATATTGGATGATCCATAGTAGTTTTGAGTTTTCATTGATATAAGTTCTTTATGGGTAGTAAATTAACTCATATTTATGTTATTAAATTATATATATATTATTCACTAAGTAACAATTTGAAACAGATGACGTGTGAATGATCGTTTATAAGACGATTTTTTTTTATACAAACCATGTGTCACGCATAAAGTAGTTTATTTGACAACCATCCAGCAAATGTGAATAAATAAAGTTGAACACTTTTAGAATAATAATACATAGTAGTTTCCTGGACGAATAATTTAAATTCTAGCGTTATGTCATAACTACTATGCAGATAGAATTATAAAATTTTACGGCGTATTTTTTTTTTCGTTTTAAATGAATCGGTTTTAATTAAACACATGTTTTGATTACAGCAACGGAAAACTCATGGCTATTGGCGATCGTATAGGACTTCCCGACGATGTTAGCGTTGGATATGTTATAGGTATTAACTATAGTGTACACTTTGCAATTTTTTAATATTCAATTTACCTATATAATAAACAATGTTTTTACTCGCGTAGAAAATTTACTGAAAATAAAACTTACCCGGGTGGAACAATTTCATTCTCACTTAGAACCAATGAGACTTATAAAAAAAGATCTATTTAGTGAACAAGTAATTAAAACACAATAGTATATTAATAATTATCATTAATAATAAAAAAAAAAAATATCGATATTACAGTTGACATTTAGTTATTCCTTGGACAATGAACCAAATACAGTCGATGTGGAAGGATTCAATGAAATCACAGATCCTACTCGGTAAGCATCTTTAGTTTTGTTTTTAGCATATATTTGCAGTGGCGCAACTAGAATTTTTCTAAGGAAAAGAGGGGTTCAAATATGGAAATTTTTACCTATTACAAAGAGGTTAGAAATGATTTGTAATTATTTTTAAAAAATACATAGGTATTGGAAATATTTAAATTATTTAAAAACTTATACGGTTTCAGAAGGGATGGTCTGGACTCGTAATCTACCTTCTTAGTTATGCCACTGTATTTGTATGTACGAATATAATAAATTACAACAATTATTATTTTATTCATTCATTATAATGGAACTGTTTAGTTTTGTTTATTTATAATGAGATGTATATTTGCAATATATATTATTATTATTTACAGATTTCTTTCTTTGCATTGTTTTTTGTTTCCTCTATCATCGTGCTGCATTGAAAAATGATAAATTTATCATCATATCGTTCCAGAGACATAGTGAGAGTTAAATAATAAAATCAAATTTAGTGTCGTTTTTTAATATTGCTCAGTTATGTATAAGTTATTTTTTAAAATATTATTTATTCGTCTTGTTTGGCCTAACGTTTTATTAATCTGAAATAAAAAAATCATTAATCATAAGGTCTTCAGAAAGTGCATGTAATGGTTGGGCAGAAGGTGGGAAACCGTCACTAAAACGAGAACTTTAATATTTGTGTGCTTACAGTTGCATTCTCACTTTTCATAATGCATTAAAAGGCAGGATTGATATTCCCTCATTACTATATCATTTGTTAGGATAACGACAACAATAAAGACTATTTTCAATTAACTTTGTGTTTGCTTAAATCAATTTTACTTGATCGAGGCAATACATAATAGGATTTGATTAGTTTTAGATTTTTTAGTACAAGTAATTGAATAAACAAATCATATTATAAACATTATTATGATGTTATTTATTTCTTGATTTAAATTTTCCCATAGAACTCATTTTCTCTAGGTTCAAATTATATAAATTCGATTGGGTTTTAACTATTATATATTTTTTTTAAATTTTTTTAAACGTAGATGCCCAAGTATGTAATATTCTTTTAGCCATTGTCTACACCTTCATTTGCTGTCTCTATTAGACAATATACGAAATTTCTGTTTTGAATAATTTATATAGTATTGTAATTTGTAGTATGTGAGTAAATATGTAACTGATATTATTTTGAACTTGGATGTTTAGAATACAAATAACGATTAAGAATTTAAAAAAAATACTAAAAATATCGACGAGAGATATAATATTTATGCAATATTCTTTTTTAAAAATTATATAATGGATCTATATAATTTGGATCTCTAATCATAATTCAGAACAGTCAAATTTATTATGATTTATGCACACTGAACAGGCATTGAACAATTAAATGATTTAATTGGAAAGAGTGGAATATAAGTTTGAATTATTGTAGTGGTATAATAAAAGTCTTACCACTTTCATATTCATTTTTTACTTTGTCAGACAAATGATATTAAGACAATTTATTAAAATTCATTTGGAAACAATAGCATTAATTTATATTTCATTGTATGAAAACGAACGAACTGTAGCAATTACACCGTGAGAGTTAAATAATTGTGTATGCATTCATTATTGGAAGAAACAAATTAACTATAGGCTGGATTAAAATGAATTTTGAATGTGTAACCAGGGTTGACAACCATAATTAGGCTTCGTTGACTCGTATTGTTTTCTAAAGTAGATTATAGTCGTATGATGTAACCGAGTCAACAAAGTGATATTTAAATATTTAATGTATATGCCTTTAAACTTACATGTCACTTCAAAGGTTTCCCACCGCCAATTGTCCTCTCCTTTTATATTTCTTGCTGTACTCGTGTACCTATATAATAATGTGCATAAATACCGATGGTATCAACGAACACAATTATTTCATTTTAGTTTTCAAACGAAACAAAAATATCTGTGATATAGAATTTAAGTTATTATTTGTATAAGTATATTATTATTATAATTATAAATTGCGATTTGTTTGCTATAATCAAAACTATTGTAATATTATGTAATATTAAGTTAATAACAGCTATTATTATATATTTATCAACCTTTTTGGATATTGTTAGTAGATTAGTAAATTTTTCTTTATTTTTGTTAATTTAAATAAATTGTTCATTTTATTTTTGTAAAATTATTAGCGTCCATTGCTAATGTATTTTTAGTAACAATAAATATTTTTATTAACACTTTCATGGTGTTGTTTATTTTTTCTTCATAGTATTTATTGGATAACAATGCAGCTCATCAATAAAATATTGTATAGGAAGTCCTGTTCCATTATAATTTATATTATGTTTCATAACAGATTTATGTATATGCTATTTGGTATTATTTTATAGTTTTAGATTAAAATACAGTTTTTTTTTTAATAAACAATACAATATTCGGTGACGATCAATATACTGTTATAGCCGGAAAAACCTAACTCGTAATTTTATTTTTCAATATCTACTTCGTTGTATCATTGATTATAGAATAGACTATTCTATAATCAATGGTTATATTTAATTTTTTTTATCTTTAGATATACCTATTATTAAAATAAATAAATTATTATTGTAAAAATCGATATTAGTAGCCATGTGATAATGAGAAATTTAAACTGACTCAGCTGACTCCTGAAATTTCATATTGGTACTCCTCCTCCGAAGAATCAAGAATGTAATATGAAATTATTTGTATTTGACATATTTGCGATATAAACATGGCTGACAATTTAATGTTTTGTATTATTATTTTGACGTAAGGGTGTATACAAGTAAAGGTATATTTTATGCGTTTAAGTAATTTTACTTATTTACTTACTTATTTTAGTTAGTTAAGTTAACCTTATCTAACTAAACCTAACTTAACTGGAGGTCTGGTGAAAAAGGGGACAACTATGATTTGATTTGATTTTTTATTTGAAATTCCGATTGGTCACGTGGTTTAGGACGCTCGGGCGTGCGATAAATACAGTCTTACGTTCGCGTCACGTACTTACTTCGATTTGGTAACTTTGTTCGAGTTCTTATACCCGTGGGGCTTCGAACGCCGTTTGAAAACTATCTTTTATTTTTGTATTTTATACAGTGACACCCGCACGACTTCAAATTGTAATAAAGTATGATATTTTTACGTATTGAGGTTAGGGTCAAACTAAATTGAATTTCAATTGATCTCGCGGGTGTATTATTTTATCCTTTATACACATACATTTATTTATATTTTTATTATCATTTTTTTTTTTCAGAAAAAATAAAAACTTCTAAATCCAATATTTGTATAGATTTGCGGCGGATAAGAGATGTTTTATCTATTCCGTACCGCCTACACAGTACTTTATATTTTATCCCAGTCTCACATAATTCAGGCCAGTAGTTTATTAAATTCCATGCTGTACTGCGTAGACGGTCGTATATTATATAAATATATAGTATATTTCCGTCATATATAGGTATTATGGGTAAAAAATAATTATCGGGCGGATACCTTTTTACTTACGTTGTTGTTCTGGACGATCTTATCGGCCGTATTGTGTGTGTGCGCATTTATGGTGTGTAATGTGTATACATATTATATGGATACGAACTGCAGTTAGTATACCAGGTCAATCTTTACGCGGTTTAAGATATTATGATTTAATCATAAATTATATATTATATTATTTTTACCATAGTCGTTTTCACGATTCTGTACCCGTCTATAAGACGTAATGTATATTATAATTTACTATATATGCTGCGTTTCGTATAATACAAATTACGTTTATTACATAACGTTTTAATTACGTTGACTGCTGCAATCACCCTTCGACGAACACTGTGTAATAATATTGTGTTATTGTGTTATATTAATAATTATTAGACGATGTAGGTTAAAACTTAAGACGTGTCGTACTGCAATGTTAGTTGATTATACTCTCGCGAATTCGCGTGTTTCACTAATTTCGACAAACAGCGAAGGACTAACATCATTTCATTGTCACTTAAGTGATTCAGGTATTGTAAATGCGGGGCAGGGTATTATTTGAATAAACACGTTAGCTAGTTTCTTACAAAAACGTTTTACAATTCACTAAAAATAAAAATTATTTAAAATTCGTCTGAATAATATTGTTTATAATTTCGTTTCTATAATAAATTATAAATATTTGAAAACCAATGTATAAAAAATTACCAATTATCATTAATATTACAATGCTAAATGCTTTATACTTACTTATAATATTTTATTTGGGGTAGTTATTATATCTACAGACTTAGAGGTTAGTATGATTTCGTATTAATATATGCTATAGTAAATTTAACTACTTTTTATTTAATTCAAATGTTTTTCTATATTATAATATACCATTCGACTATTGTACCTATAAATATGTTTACTGAACAATAATATAAGTATTTATAGTAATACTGAACGTATAATAAATAATTTAGGTATAACATTTAATCAATGGTATTGTTAACTACATTTTAAAATGGTAAATATGTATTTATGTGTAGATGAATATATGTGTCTATTTATATATGTTATACTTATACCTACACATAATATTATGTTAATAGTCGTATATGTCGTATTTACTATAATCATTTGTCTTTATTCGGAGGCTCAAAGCTCAATAGACAGTTCATTAACATACCAGAAGTTAGTATAGGTAACTATACAGAAGTCTCACGTCGTAGAAGTAAAAATAAATTATTAGTATCTAGATATAATTTATATATTTATATTTTTATATATTATATTTAATATAATAATATTGAAACGTAAATTCAATATTGCAATTTGGTACTTTTGTCCTTAGTCATTTAAACTACTAGTGATTTTAAGCATTTCCTACAATTATAATAATATATATATATTATTATTATGTATATATTATAGGGTGATTAGAATATCGTGTTGTAAAAATAATGAAAAAAAAGAAATTCCCATAATTCTAGTAAAATTAAATTCTGATATCTTTGTCTTGTAATGTTATCAGCACATAATTAATATATTTATACTCAAAACTACAATTCATGTATCTTCGTCAAATACCACTCCTTTCAGTAATTTCTGTTAGATGCTCGTTCCTTTCAATCCGAACTTCCTCTTAAGGCTTCTGCATCTTTTTTCACCAAATCTTCCTAACTTATACAAGGTCAATAGTGTTCCTACTGGATCATTTTTTAATACTACCCACAGTAAGGGGTTCTGGCTAATATCCAGTTATAGTATCCGATATAACTTCTTAAAAAAAATTAACTCGAACTATTAATTATAATTAATATCGAAATATTATATATTACAATTATCAAATTTTTGAGGAGAGCCATTGGAAGTTTTCGTGTTTTTAAAATCATAGATTTTGATTTTTAAATATGATATAAAACTTAGCATAAAATATAATAGTAATATAATATAATAATTCATTAGTTAAAATCAATCAAAACTCTATGTTTTTGTAATAATTATTCTTAAGTGGAAATAGAATAGACTTATACTTATTATAAATGACAGTTGTTATTATATTTTTATATGAACATGTATTTTTTTTATGGAAATAATATTGTTTCACGATTTATTCATTAAAATGTTGTTCGTTATTATTATTTAATTATACATATTTAAAATTAAATACTGTTTGTAAGTTATAAATAACTATATTACAAACTTAAATTTAAATTATTATAAGTCCATAGTTACGTTTATTATTTTGGTCAATATTGTATGATCAGTCATATTACATTTTTCCTCTTAAAATAAACACGTATCTTAACATTTTAGTTTAAAATTATTGTATGTCTCAATATTTTAGGATTTGTTATTTTTGTGTATTAAAATATATAACCATTTCATAAAATGCCAAATATTATGTAATGCAAAAACATTATATAGTTCATTAATAGTTTTGGACACTTAATATTCGGCAAATTTGTAATTTAGATCTAGATTTTAGTGGTACAAAACCACTTTTTGGAAAATTGAACATATAATATTTTAAATTAATTTATTGTTTTGTATATTCCTAAAAGGAGAACCCTGGTTCCGCCTGTATGTAAGTACGCATTATACGAGTATTTTAGTCAATTCTATTGTAGGTAATCGAAAAAAAATGTAATGCATATGAATAAATGATTATAAATTGAGAAGATGCAAATTGTAAAATATAATATGCATAATAATACGTAGACGTTAATTGATTTATTGTAAGATATTTCTGTTTTGTGGACTGAAACGTATTTTTGCGGAAAGGTATTATTACGAACTCTTCTGTAATTTCACATTTACTGCGTCTGTCTGGTAATTTGATAAGAACCTTATTAAATACACATTTAACCAATTCCCGTGCTTTGTCACGAAATTTCGTTTAAATCCGAATTAAGTGCAATTCAAGTTAATGGATCTTAATCATTGAAAAACTTATTCCGCTTCAGTGACAAATGTCGGAGAACATATATTGGATAAATCCTGACGTCGTACATACGAAATAATATAATACACATCAACATTTCGTACGAATATAACCTACTACTATTTGATTAAATCAGATTTTACAAATATCTTTTGAGTGCAAGTTTTATTATAAAATAATATAGTGTGCTTTCAAGCCTAGATTGAAAGAGATAGATAATATCATTGTTATTTATATTTTTACATTGTTTATTTGTTTGTATTATGATAATTGATAAATATTATCTGTATTCTTTATTATAAAAGAAAGCACCTATTTGAGATCGGTAGCACATTATAATAATAAAATATTTTAATAAATAATGAATTATTATAATAGTTCATTGGGTTAAATATATACCTAAATAACTATATTTTTATTTAACATAATTAAGTTTAAATGTTTAGATATTCCTATATACCTATATATATACAATATACCTAATATTATTATACCTTTTTTATAATAATAAAAAAACTGTAATGATTTTATTTTATAAACAATTTCTTTTAATTTTACCTTATCATAAATAATAAGTATATAAATTATCAAACCTACTGATGATGAACTACTTACAACTACTAATAAAATTTATCAATGCCTAATTATGCGTATGTATAAATGTATGATATAGCTATCGCTATGTACATAAAAACGAATTTTAATTTAATTAATGCCTGAAATATCAAAGACGAAGCAATTGAATTTCATTATTCTAATTATCAACGTGTAAAATAATTTAATTAGATTATAAATTTCTATACATACAGCGTTATAGGTATTATGTAGAAGTTAATTAACTTTTCTACTGATTACAAAAATACAAAACATGATCTGTACCTTGTATTATTATATTAGATACGACTTGTCAACTGTGATCGTATTATAATTTTTTTTTTTTTATATGTGGTGTAGGTATAATTTTTAATTTTTTAAACTTATGATTTATAAATTAAATATCATATATTTGGTTCACACAGAAAATTTACTGTTGTAGAATACGAGTAATTTAATTTTTAATATATATTTAAATGAGTTAAAATATAATTTAATTAAACAGCAAGTTTCAATGTTTAATATTAACATAATGTCATTAGATCATTATATACGTCATATTAATCGAGTACACAACACCACAACACACGGACATAAAGTGATATATTTTGACGATAAAATTAATCAGATTACAAATTATAAGTTTTGTAAACTTAAGTGCACATAACGTTTACACGAATATTTTTATAAATTTGCATTTATATTCGAAGATAATATAATGTTATACACATTATACGCATATTTTATGTAGTGATGTTGTATGACCTGGTACATTATTTCACTTACAAATTCAGGTAATTTTAAACTAAAATAACGAAAAAGTTTACATATTTTTATGTTCGCTCATTTTGTTTACTTTAATATACACTTTTTAATTTTTTATAAATTTAGATCAAATTTGAAATTTAAATACAGTTCGTTTTAAAACCTTTTCATAATAATTTAATAATAATATTATATACATTAAAATGAAGAATTTATCGGTAAATTATTGTACTTATTAACAAATTTTTTTATATTTTTTTTAATAACACTATTTGTTTTTAGATTCTGAGCGAAGCGAAGAATGTATTAGTTTTACAAAGTTGTTTTTTTTTATGTATGAAGACACTTACAGGTAGAAATAATGGTACGATTACCATAAGTAGAGTATGCTTTCGGTAGCGAATCGTGTTTAGTTGGTACCTACTTTATTTAGCTCATTTTTCGAATTTCTCAAAAGTTTTTTCTCGAGAGGGAAAAAACTACTAAAAAATGGCGGAAAATCGGCAAAATTACGGTTTCTGATATTTAAAATTTTTTAATTTCGTGATAACTAATTGAGTTTTAATTATAGTTCCTTGAAAATTTTTTAAGTATTAACTTAAATGAACTTCATTACTAGAAAAAATTTAGAAACGAATGGTAGATTTTCTGACTAAGTATAGAGTTTTGGCTTTTTTTCCAAAAATGTTTAATATTTCCTGCAATTTTTGGTTTATTGGTTTGAAATTTTTATCGAAGTTTATAAATATACTACTTAATTTTTTTAAAAATTATTTTGATAATCGTGACTGACAATTTTTTTTATAATCTTTTAAAGTATAAGTCCTCGAAAATCGGCAAAATTACGGTTTCATTATTTTATTTCTTGATAACTAATTAAGTTTAGATCGTAGGAACTTGAAATTTATTTTAAATATTTACATTCGTAATTTACACACGTGGTAAAATTTTGGAATGGATTATCAGTATAGCATATTGTAATATATTGAGTTTCGCTCAGAATCGTATTTTCTAATGCAATATCATTGTATTCAAATCTTAAGTATAATAAACCACTAATTTCTCCGAGTACCGACGGGACGAAGGAGGAACGTCCACAATCAACTTTCCCACTTTTTTTATTTCTTATTTCTTAAAACTTTAACTTCAAGTTTCTTCATTATTCTAGATTTACGACACTGTCTAGTTTAAGTTCCTGTACTTTTATGTTGGTTACAGTAATACCAGCGGAAAAGTTTCGGTGGGAATGTTCCGTCTGACCGTCTCACTGTCTCAGAAGTATTCTTCATTGTTCAGTTGACACATGACAGAAATATTGTTTCATATTATTAACGTTCTATGAGTTGGTAACCTAACCTACCCGGTAGAAGTGTGAAATTGTATTTTGTTAATCCGAAAAATGAATGTCTAAATAGCTGAAATAAATCCAGATCTAGTTGGTTTTAAATGATTTATGTACTTAATGTTTAATAAAAGTTAATGTTTCGTAAACCCACAAGGTTAGTTTCATTATTATAGTGCATATAGGTAATATGCTTACGATCTAAAAAGTAAAGGGTTTATTATTTATAAAAACAACATCGATTATTTTTTATATAATTAAATACGAGAATATTAAAAGGTGTAATCGTCCAATTATATCGTCCATTATATCGCATGATGGTTCAGTCAGATTTGAAAAAAAAATGTATAAAGTACGATTAAGTACTAAATCAATATAGCAAATATTAAGAGGACGCAGTACAGGAATATTTTACTGTAATGCTACTTCCGTCTATCCAATGGGAAATATAGAAAAATAATAGCTACGCAGGCACGCCTCATTTGGATAATCTTCATAGTAGAGTTTACCAAACTATTATACATTTAAATATAGAATATTATCTGTGTCGGATAGTTTTTATTTTCTGACACTATAAATCAATTATTTTTTATACTTACATTAAAAAAAAAAAAAAACAATATTATTGATAAAATAACAATTTAAATTTAAAATAATTTTATAGTAGTAATAAAAACGTTCCGACACAGATTATGTTGTTTATTTTCACTTGAATGTTTGGAAATTTTATTATGAAAATAATTGTTCAAATGTGGCATGTTCGCGTAGGTGTAATTTCGCTATATTTTCCGGTGGATAGATGCGGAGACAGCAAAATATATATCATATATATATATAATATACCTGCACTGCATTGGTAAATCCATTACGTCAATGCACTATATAGATGATTAATACGTATAATATATTATATTTGATGTATGTGTATATTATATGGTATATAATTAAAATTTGAAACAAATATGTAACAGAGTATAAGTGTAGCGGAGATGTGAATTCTATGATGGACGATTGGAGTGATTAGAGGTTAGGTTAGGTTATAATAGAAAAATAAATTTATAATTTATACATAAGGGGAAGTGTTAGATTAATTGTAGAGAAAACGAAAGAGAGAATAGGCTGAGATGGTTTGGATATGTAGAATATAAGAAGAAATTATTATTAAAATACAGTGAGAAATGTTATTGAAATGCATGTAAATGGTAAGTACAACGGCGTACCTAGACAGTTATTATGGGAGGAGGGGGATAGTTTTTAAACTTAATCGTTATTACCTATAATTCTTCATTATAAAATAATAGATATATAACTATTATAAATAATATAATACATCATAGACATTTTAATGACAAAGATGTTATTTATTACATTTAGACGTAAAACATATTTAAATAGGTAAATAAGTATACATCGTATATAAGATATAATACATTAAAAAAAAAATATTCTACGGATCATGGAGGAACAGGGCTCGCATCGAATGCTCCTATCACCCCTCCCCGCCAACAGGACACCACTGAGGTCAGTGGCGCACACTGGAGGATTCAAGGGTAGCAACTGCTACCCCTGATATTTTGGTTGGTGGGTGGCAAAGCCCCCGCGGGTCTGTTTATGAATATGGTTTGATGGGTGGGTGGTATTTTTCCATTCAATATGCTACCCCTATTTATTTTTGAGTGTGCGCCACTGACTGAGGTAAGAGGGGGAAAATTAAGATCGAAGAAGAGTTAAATAAATGAAATAGAGAGTGATATGAAGGTATAGCTGGTGTGTTGAATATGGACGATAGGTATAGGTTATCGAAATGTATGGAGGTGTAGGATGAGGATACTCCATCTAGTTGGCAGTGGTACTTTTACGAGGCATTATCTATTTTTAGAGTACTGGGATAAAATCAATTTTAGATACTTACCCACCTCGAAATATGTTATATTGGACCTGTATAACTACACTAAATGTTAATGTTACAATAATAAATCGTGAGAACTAAATATAAATTAAGTACCTATATTTAAATAGCTATAATAGTATCATAATTCATAATATTCTTCTAGAAACATTGATTTGTGTAGTTACGTTACTACTTATGTATACATTCTAACCTATAAATAAATATGGGATATTTATCCCACTACAGGCCCTTGATCGGCGCCATTGTGTGCAGGGGTACTGGACGCCCCAGACGAATGCGAAATATAATTAAAATTATATGTTTATAACCGTTGGTAATTATATACATTTATTTATTATTAATACGTTATTAGTAATTATACACTATACTAAAATTTTGAAAACTCCCCAGAAAATTTTTGAACAACCGTCACTGCAAGTTAGAATTATGGGCCGAGATGAAGTAGATATTATGTTATTAAATTTTCATTTAAATTTACCGTTCACAAAAAAAAAAAAAAAAACAAAATGTCAATGAATATACCCAAATATAAGTACTATACTCGTATTGTAGATTTTCGTGGTACCTAACTCGTTTATTATAATTTATGACTTTAAATTGTCGATTGTTTTGTAAGAAGTTTAGAACAATAATAATATTATATAATATTCTTAGTTAACTTTATATAGCTTGCGTACAAACATGTAGTATGTTTGTGTTGGAAAATGTTACGTTTTGAATACTTTAATAAAAACAATAATGATGATAAATACGAGTTAATTGAAAATGTATATAACGTATAGGTATAATTGTGGATAAAAAAAAAGCTTTATTTTTTTCTATAAAAACATTTAATACAATAATTTATACATAGAATATATAGTGTCTGGTGAATTTGTTGAAAAATTTAAACGTTTACGTGTTTACATTAAAATCCGTCGAATCTTCAACAGGAATCTGATTTCAATATATTATAACTCTGTATTTTATATTATTGTTTTTATTTCGACTCCGTCGACGCATTAACAGATTAACACCAAACAAATACCGTGTGCCGTTGTGGATATATTATTATAATATCGAAGTATTCGTATTGTTATAATTGTATGAAACGCGATGATTTTCATTTTATCGTCCGTTATTATTATATTTCATATATATAATATTATAATACGTAATAAATGTGTAAAGTTTATTATCATTATTTTCGACAATGGTATTAAACAAGATTTTCTCCACTCGCGACTGTCCGTATTATAATAAGTACCGCGTATGTGTTATTTATATCGATCGCGCACAACAAAGTCCCGGCGAATATATTATATAGAATCGCGTTCGTGACACTTAAACTTTTCGGTATTTCAATTTTCGTTAAAATAATGTACAATGTGTAATAATATAATAAATGTAATAAAATAATGTACGAGTGTGCCAAATCGCGTTTCTACATATATATATATACAGTAGTGCCAGAATAATAATATATTATATTGTACTCGATCAATTTGAAATATTCGTCACGTTATTAATAATCTCTCGCGTGACTATTATAACGCATATTTCGTTTTATCAACAATTATTCTACTATACACACTTTCTGATATAACAATAACAATAATGATAATAATAATATATTTCTGCGCCTATTCCGAATCGATTTGAAATATTTTCGCCTCTAATAATAATATATAAATACTAAAGACACATGCGTATTTTGACGGTAGTCACGAAAATATTTGATTTACAATTTTTCATTTGCGATACAACATAACATGCGCTTTTATCCTCTATACTTTTAAACTAAAACCAGCAAACAATCATTGATGATTGTAAATCGTTAATTGTTTTAAATTCTCGTTAGACATTTTTTTTTTTTTTTTTTTTAAATTAAATCAACCATTATTATTATTATTATTATATCAGTTTCGACCTTCGGTACAACGTTATAAACACGTTCGCATTCTCAGAGAACACGACCATCACACTCTATATAATTGGCCGTGTTGTTCGGTATGGAATCCTTATGGCGTATCGCAGATATTTATGTCGGCGAGTGTTCGGTATATGGAGTCGGTTTTGCTTTAATCGCATTCTTCAGTATGCCGGCGTACCACGCTGATTGGCGAGGCTCGAATCTCGGGTACAGTTCCCCTTTCTACCCCGATCCACCCACCGGACCAGCCAACCCGTCGCACGTTGGCAATCGTCGACCACAAAAGTGTCACATCGGCCAAACGATTTTTACCCGATCGAAATAACCCAAAAATCATTAATCATTGTTTCAGTCTGCAGGTCCAATTTATATTTTATTTTTTTTTTGTTTTATATTTATATATATATATATATATATTTAGGTATACTTTTCGAGTCGGAATATTTTATAAACGCGCGATCTATCTATATCTATATCGTTCGAAAAATGTACGTGTATCGTTACGCATCGAAAATATTGGCGCGTTTTCGCGTTCGACCAAATAATGTAACCAGGTCACAACATTTTATAAACGAGTTGTTTTTGCGATTTTGGTGTCAAATTCGCTCATTCGATAAAGTTTTTCGTAATTAATACGTCAAACCGATTCCAGACAGTTAATTTTTACTAGTGAATTTTTTTTTTTTTTATAAAGAAGCCTTTAATGAACATTAATTAAATACAAAAATTTAATATTTCTGTCATAACCTAAATATATCGAAAAAAATTACTACACGGATATTGTATCAAAATATAATGTAGAAGCAAACAAGGCTATATACATTTTAACATAACGTCGAAATAATATATTATTAAACGGTTAATCAATTTTTCTAAGGAAATTATTTCTGCATTGGCTGTATGTGTATAATTATTAGAATTACGTGTTTTTGGCATTATAAGGAGAATGGAAGCTGCTATTTATTAAAGTGTTAAATTTTGCAATTTATACACATGGTTTGAACTAAATAGTATACGGTATCATTCATTAATTATAGGTACATTATATAATTAATCAATGACAGTATACGCTAAAAGTTGCAGTTAATTCAAGAATTATTTTTATTTAAGTATAATGTCATCAGGAATAATTCACACTTGATAATCACAAAAGTGTGATACCTAACCTAACCTTACCTCAACGATGTATAATGTATAAAGAACAGTTAAAAATCATTTATCATTTATCATTATTCACTATCCAAAATAATCACCAGATGGATTAAAATATACTGACAATAGGTTACATATTTTATAAATATTCATTTCAAACAATTGTTTTTGTTTGCTAAATTTATAAATCGAACCATCTCAGAGAATGTTTTCCTCTTTTTAATAAAAAAAAATTCAAAATCCGTTCAGTATTTTACCAAAAATATAGGTTTAAAACCGCGGAAATAGTATACGCGTTTTAGTGTATTTTCATAGAGAAATATATAGTCGCTTCCGTTTCCATTAAAATGATAAAAACGTATTATAAAGTTTACATAAAATGTAATTATATAGGTACAATATAATTTTAAAATATTATAGTTTACAGAAGTTTTAAAACAATTGTTTGTCTTGCAATATTAATTAAATAGTATTGAACATTATGACCTAAATTTATTTTAATGCCTTTGATATGTGCGATTACAAATGTATTTTTTATTTGTATGTAATAATTAAAATAAATATTAAAATATATTACGAGTATAATAATATTCATTATAAATTAAATTAACGAACATTAATAATATGCTTATATGTCTTAAATTATGTCGTTTTCGAATGAAATTTACAGGTGTATTTTGATATACTGTGTTTTTTTAAATACAGATTACGATTTATAATATCAATAATATATATAAATCGTGCATATTATACTTTATAATGTTTTGAATTTTTTTATATTAAACTACCTATTACTTATAAGTATAATTGATGTACATACATCAATAATTTACGTTGGTGTTAATGAATATTTTAAAATTTTGTTCAACATAAATAGTGTAAATAATTCGATATTTTAACTTCTATAATATTATATACGTGCCTAAAATGAGATGCGGTCTCGGTATACCAAATTGTAAGGGATTTAATAATTTTTTTTTTACTTAAAAATTCACTAAATTTATAGCCAAATTATTCTTGAGCTAGAGTAAAAACTAAATTCAAGAGTTTGTGAAATATTTACATAGGTAATAAAAGTTGAGATATTACGTATTAAGATATTGATTTCAAGTAAAAGTCAATACTTTACTTAATATGAACAGTTAAATATAATATATATATATTAGTTTATATTTATATGCATCAAAATCTAACTTTATAAATATACTTTTAAGTAATGTTTAAATAATCCATTTTAAAATAAATAAATAATATGTTAAAAAATATAGGTATATATGTATGCATATATTATATTATTATTAAATTTGAAATAAATAGCAAAATGGCAACTTGGCAGTGGAATTTTAAAATTTATTACTGTGAGAAACAATGATTTTTCATCAGTCAATGTATGTGTATTTATGGTAGAATTATGGAAACATCATAAGACCTTTGGTGAAATAATATAATATATAAGATTAATATGAACAACAATCTCAAAATACTACCAAATTCAAAGCTAATTATACATTTTGTTTAATAAAATTACATAAAAAAATACATCTATCTAGTAGGTAATTTGTTTTTACAAGGATAGAGTTCTAGGAAAGTAAGATGCGGATCTATGGTTATTATGGAACATAAAACGAATTACGTGTACTTAAACAATAAGCAATTATATTAATGAAGCCTGCAACCATTGAGAATTTTAATCCAGAGAATTTATGAAGCTATTTAATGAATCATATAAGAACATCATATCCGCAAATTTCCTTCACAAAACGTGAATCTCAGTTGGCTTAGTTCCAAATTATATGAATCTCTGGAAAAGGGTTTTACTTTATTTATCAAGTATTAGATTAAAAAGTGTTTACAGAAAAATTTCAATGAGATTTATGTAAATAGAATGATTCGGTGATCAGACAAAACCCGAACTTAATATAACACTAGATAATGATATAAATTAATTATATTATAAATATATTCAAATTTTTACTTGTTACTTTATTTAGCTAATTTTTCGAATTTCTTAAAAGTTTTTCCTCGGTAGAATTAAAACCACCAAAAAATGACGGAAAACCAACAAAATTGCGGTTGCCGTAAATTTGTATTTTGGGATAACTAATGCAGTTTTTCACGTAGAGATTTGTAAATCTTTTTGAGTATTCTCATAGGTAGTTTACACACATGGTAAAATTTTGGAACGGATTATAAATATAATAATATATTGTACCTATATCTGATTGAGTTAATTTTGAAAAGTAAATTTTCATTTTAATGTAATTAATTTTGAAAGTTGTAATTTATGTATCTATTTGTGTATGTATGTTTTTTAAGATAAATACATTATTTTTGTGATGTGTTATAATGTCAGAGAGGTGTGAAATTGGTGACAGTGATAAAAAATTATTGTTTACTACATAATAAAAGTATTCATGTTTTCAATTTATATTGTTTAATTATTAAAACGAGGGAAGTTCTTAATTATATATGAATAACTTAATTACGTTAATATAAAGAGACATATCAAGATTATATTATATTTGAAATTAATATACTAGGTATTGTGTTTCGTTCAGAAATATATTTTCCAAGGACAGAAGGGATAACAATATTGGGTTGTTCATTAACTAATAAAAATGTTTTATTTTATATTTTATAATTGAATACTTGTATGCGTATACATTGTTTGGATGATACATTGATACAAGAGAAATGATGTTGAAAACCTCACATACGTACATGATCTCCCTATGTGTTAATGGCATCGTAGTTGGTAGGCACAACTATATTTATCAATAAATGAATAAAGATTTTATCCAAAACAGTTATGTGTAGGTTTTACACTTGTACAATACCTATTTAATATGAAAATTAAAAGCCAATGTTTTAATATTGTATTTTAATATGTACAAATATATTCCTGAAATAACCCTAGCCCAAAATTAATTTAATGTAGTTTTCATTAATGCAGCACGAAAACGAGCAGTAGTTTAGCTTTTATGTTTTATTTATTTAGCTTAAACATCGAGCCGGGTTAAGTGGATTAACCTTAACTAATATTTCCATATCTCCGATAAAGCCTCACTCAATTATTCATTCTTGTAGGGATTGGTTAATAGTGTATACTTATATTATGTATTTAGTATATTTAATCAACATAATTTCAGATTTTCTTAAAAAGGAGTAGGAGTATACTCACCATAACCGTGGTATTTTTATATAATACTTGACGATTAAGTATACGAAACATTTCTACGTTTAAAATCAATTAAACTGTGTTCTGACTTATGGGACGGAACACACCTTTATGTTACTTATAAAATCCGTAAGCACGAGTATTTATATTATTTAAGGGGATATAATACGTTTGGTGTCTGCAAAATGCGTATACAATTATTTAATGCGTCTCTTTTCTAAAACACGATTACATAATAATATAATATGATAATAAGGGATTTAAATTGAGCAACGTTGCTACGTTAATTTTTACGACCAGTCAATGCTAAACAATAAACACGCGTTCTGTATCCATATAGACAAAACAAAAATTATATTTTTTTAATATAATATACCCTACAACGGTGGTGATAATAAACGCCAGTGCTTGTGAAAAAGTGTACAAAAGCGCCACCCTTCATAAAACAAAACTGTTATATCCTTAAGCGCCAACGCCGACGGACAAAAGCGCCAACTCGTGAATATTTTTTGTTTCTGTTTCCTTTTGAAATCATTTGTCCGTAGAGATTTTGCACAACAAACGGAGTTAATTTTCGATTTGTGGAGCGAAGTGACGAGCGCCAAGGATCCGCGGTGCTTGCTTACCCGAAATATTTTTGTATAAATGATTTTCCATTGTAAAATACTACCTTACTACATCAGGACATATACTGATGGCTATAATACCTATACTGGCGTTTGTGGTATAAAATATAAGTAAAAAGAGGCCTTTGGCCTACAGCCTTCTCCAATGTCACCTCGACTTTGATACGTATACTTTTCAAATAATTTATTTATAAAAATCTATTCAAACATAATTTGCAAATATATATAATATAATATAATGTAATAATAATATGTTTACTCACTCGTTTAAAATAAGTGTTATTTTTCACGTTATTCTTATTATTGTCTGTCAATATTAATGAAAATTATAATATAAATTATAACTCTATCTGTTGCCTACTTAAATAGGTCTGTTACACCTGAGTACCTAGCAGATTTATGGAGACTAAACAACTATCTTTAGATATTCAAATACGATTTTTAACCGAATATATAAATTAAAAATTAATTTCGATCTTTTGTACATTAAGAGTAATTTACTTAGGTCCTAAATTCTGGTCCATATATTCACCGACCCATTAAAGTCAGCCATGTACCTAGTTCGTAGGTAATCATAAAGGTGCTGTAGTAGATTGTGAAATTTAAGAATGATAAATGAAATAGCATCTAGTTAACGGGTGCCGCTTGTAGTTGATTGAAAAAATTTAAAAAAGTTAAAAGGGGAATGAAAAGATGGTAAAAAAGGTATTTCATAATCTAACTACTAAAGTGTAATTATTATATTACGATTATATGCTTATCTCCTTACGAGCGGGTGTGGTTGTCGATAATTAGATTTATTTCTTTTGTATGTTTAAGGTAAAGTTTAGTTTCTTATTTGTTTGAAACACAACAATAACACTTTTAATTGAGTTATTGAATACAATGAGATACAAAATACTACAGTATACATGTATTTAAAAAGATTGATTTTTATTTTATGATAAGACTTGGTGTGAATTTAAGTTGTTATAATATTGAATATAGATTATTCAGATATAGTAACAGTATATAATTTAAGTTACTGAGTGACAGAGTAACAGTGTAAAAGTTACTTTGAGAATTCAGCGCTCGACTAGGTAAATTTACCATTTTTATAAGGTTTCTTCTGATACAATGGTCATTAACTATTTTGTCATTTTTTCAATTATACACACTGCAATATTTCATATCTCCCCAGTTTTATTTATCCACAAATGTAATTTATATATAATAGTGTATAATAACAATAAAATAATTCCAAATTTCCGATAGACCGGATAATTACATTTGCGATTCTGAATATCACAGTGCCATTTTACTTCAATTGTATCAATTTGGTACCAATGATAAGGTATAATACATGGGTTTACTGATAATAATATTTTCGATTTTTTAAAATTTTGACTTGATATCTGTAACCAATATAACTATACGTTGCTTCAGTTCATGATTAATTCAACTTAATGGTAAGTTCTGGTAACAGTTGGTTGATAGGTAACATAAATCAGCCAATCAAAGAGTGTCCGCTCCAGACGGTTTACAATAAAAATTAGTTAATACGAATACATTGTATATTTGAAAAGTAGGTATTATAAGGCATTAGTGAGGCCAGCAATGTTGTATGGAGACGTGAATACTAAGATTTGAAGTGACTGGAATAAGAAATGATAACATAAGGCGAAGTGTAGGAGTAAGTGTAAGAGGGAAAACAAGAGAGAATATGTTGAGATAGTTTGGGCATGTTATGAAAAGAGATGATTCAGAGGCAGTGAGAGTTGTTATAGAAATGAATGTGGAAGGTTAGAGGTGGTTAGGAAGATTGAAGAAGAGATGGATAGATAGAATATGAAGATAACAAGTGTTAGGATAAGTGGGTGACTATAATATGTAGAGGTGTAGGACTAGGGTAGTCTACTCCATATATTTGGGAGGTGAGGCGAATAATAATAATAAGAAGACATTGTGATGTAATTGTATTCGAAACTTCTATATAGTTCTATGACTGGACTATTTATTTAGCTGACATAAAACAAACAATACATGATTAATTGTTAGGTTTCATTAGGTTATATTACCGCAAGGAGGGAAACGCAGACCACAAACACAGTGTAACGTAATACTGTGTTTTTGTAATGTGTATAATGGTTATTGGATGGTAAATAATAGCCGATTTCTTATAATATGTACTCGTATTGTATTCGCATATACAATGGGTTCGGTTTTCGCGATAAAATTGTTACTTTAATGCACTTTTAACCGATTGAACGGCACAAACAGTGGTAAATAACGGCGGAAGGAAACGGAACGAGCGATATACGATTCGAGTAATATAATGTACGACACAAAGCAACAAGCCCAATCAGTGATAGTTGGTGTGTATATTAGTTATAAATGTTATAAATTTGACTCGTTGTCCGTGCGCGTCGAACAAAATAAATATACGTGCAGGATGTTGCCAGTGCGGTGGTTACACAACAGCGGGGGACGATGATTGACAAGATAAACAGTTATATCGTGTGTATTTTGTTCCGGAAAAAATAAAAAATAATAATAATAATAATAAAGTAACGTGCGCGTGTATATGACGATGTTGTATGAGGTAATGTTATAATGAAATTCGACGATTCGTCGTCGTCGCTTGTTGTTGGTAAATGTTTTTAGGTAGTTGCGCGGAATGCATGAAATGTAAATCCCTTTCGCACACAAATAATAATAAATCGTACGTTTCACCCTCCGCCGTTCTTCAGCGTGTGGTATCTGGTATATTAATATTGAAAGTTCAGTGGTATAGAAAATGGGCGGGAAAAAAAAATTATTATTTAACCGTTTCGCAATATTATTGTTGCGTGTTACAACGATTTGAACGCGATGTGCGTGTCATATAATATGTGCAATATTATTATATGAATATTTTATATACGAAGCACGCGTATTCATATTTTTGTACATTCGTACCACACATAGGCGCCCGAAAAAATTTATCAAGAGTGGGGGGGGATGGCAAGCGTTTAAAATATACATTATATGGAAGAGTATAAATTGTTTAAAAAATAAATTATTAATTGTAAGATTTATATACATAAAAGAAATTGCCAAATCGTTTGCAAAACTTTTTGTAAAAAATTAAATTAAATTAAATATAATCATATAAGCAGAGTACTTAACTTATTCTGTACAGTCTATAACCAAAACCCAGGGAATTTCTAACTTTTCTCCCCTTACTGGCGCTTATGGTATCACAGTATAAGGTTGAGAATTTCGATTTTCAAAAGTTAACGAGCAGATATTATTAGAAACCAGTTACATAGTTACTTTTATATTGTAGTTATAATGTAACTATGTACGCCTAATTTTATATCGTCATTGACGTGTGTTAAATAATTTTGATATTGTTATTTTGTAATAGATACACTTAAAATAACTTGTTTTAGATCAATTTTTGAGCAATTAACTAGAAAAAAAAGGTGAAGGGAGGGGATCTAACTTTCAATTCCTCATATCCCCACCACTCCTGTAAATACGTTACTAACTGTTAGTGAAATAAGAAATAGCTAACCGGCTGTTTCTTAACTTTAGGATTGGATTAAAATAGACATTCACGGCTACTGATAATTCGTTAAATAACGATGAGAGACGCGCGTTATAATATCTAATACGTGGTATGTTTTAAATAAATAATTCTGAGGAAAAAAATCGCCCGGAGTGAATGGCGGAAAATAATGGTTGTCAGTTGTCACAAACGTGTACAATGTCATGTTGAGATTTGTTTTAATAATTAAAATGTGTTGTATTTTCTGCAAGCGATTTTTTTGCTCACGTGGTTAGTGTATCCGACCCAATTTTATTAACGACCGTGTTCTTAACAGTCCCTTCACGTAAAATAATAATTTAAGATGATAATGTTGTACATATATAATTAAATAATTAAATTATATAGTATAATATCGTCGTATGATTTTGGTATCGTAGTTTGTGGTGACGAGAACAGAAATTGGTCGAGTCACATACAAATAGCACGTAATGTAATTATGTGTATGAAAAAATGTTTAATCCTATAAAAATAAAAGTTCTAGATATCTTAATGGAAAAATGATGATAATAAATAAAATTCAACAGACTCGCATCTTGCTCATTGGTTGTAAAAGAAGTAACCTACTCGTATTTTACTACCTATATCAATTATTGTATTATGTTAAAATGTGGTCTCTGCGAATATGTTATTTCCTACTATCTTTGTATAATACATTTGTGTTAGAATAAAAGAAATCGTGAGGTTAGTTGATTATAACATAAAAAACATTTAAAAAAACAATTATTAAACTATTAATTCCAAGGTTCGGTCTCTAACATTCATAATCTCACAATCTCAGTCCTTAAAAAGAACTGACTAATATTGTGTTGAACATTATCACGGAATAAGCACAGATTGTTCGATGGACGACGATAATAATTAATAGAACTTTATTCAATTTTAAATTATCTGCAACGTTCACGCGCGGCTGCATACTATTAAAAGTATTATTAAGTTAGTTTACTTAGCCGATTTATCTTTGGTAGAGTCCAAAATATATGAACAATAATAATTTTTTTTTAATTTCTGCAAAGTTTTCTCGGTATAATTTTGGTATAATTCCATAACGTGCGTTTATTTAGTGAAAAACTAAAATTTATAAGCGGTTTTGAACGGCATACGGAAACAAGAAAAAAACATAAACTATGAACGTATTGTTTGAACGCGTATAGTGTTGTCGAAGGGCTGACAATGTCTACGTCTGAGAGGGAGGGGCGTGAGGGAAAGAAATATATACATTATACATGAACTATTATCATTTAATATTCATATCGTGTAAGCTATGTTGGCATTTTAACAGTCTCAAAAAACTGAAAATCAAAACAATACAATTTTTTGCTCCGTTCAAAAATACACACAGTGGATAACAGTATTATTATTATATTACATGATAATTTTAACAATTTATAAATAATTATTTACCAAATCAATAAAATTTAAATATTATACCATCTCCCCCCACAAAAAAAAAAATATGTTCTGGTCATCGGAACCCTGTACTCGGTAGCACTGAATACGTAAGATGTCTTACATTAATATATTATATAATAATTAATAATTTCGGTTATTTTTAACATGTTGACCGTCAAAAGAGTTTTCACTATGTAATTTAAATTTTACATGCGATCTAATTTTGAATCGAAGTCGACCCTAAAAAGTTGATCGTGAAATCCATATGAGATCTCACAACCGCGTATCAAAAATTATTAACGAGATCTTGTTACAGACCTCAAATATCCGTACTTTTATAATGGTTTTAAAATTTACAGTATTGCCAAATTGTTTTGGTATTATTGAGATTCATAGTGAAGCGAAGAATGTATTGTTTTTACAATGATGTGTGATTTTTTCTAATATATGTAGACGCTTTTTCGAGCAGAAATAATGGTCCAAATTACTACGGGTATGTTTTTGGAAGAGAATTACATTTAGTTGGTACTTTAACTAATTTTTCTAATTTTTTAAAAGACCGAAAAATGATGGAAAAATGGCACAATTCACGGAAATTGTAATTTCAACAACTCGATTCAAATATTTCATGATAAGTGATGTAGTTTTGAACTTAAAACATTTTTTTTAGTATTGATATAGGTATTCTATATATGAGAACAATTTTCAAACTGTTAAATTGATTATATGTCGTATAATAGAATATTGAATTTTTTCCATGAATGTAATTATATTCTTAATAATGTTCAATATATTTTGCAATTTTGAGTTTTACAATTTCAAAAATTTCATAAGAGTAAAATCATATAGTATTTAACAAAGTTTTAAACGATTTCTTAAATCGACAATTTTTAATAAGTATTTGAAATTGAAACTTTGAGTGAAATCGAAGAAATATGATATTTTTATATACGCTTTTATATGTTTTATGGCATAAATATTTTGTTTTTAAATAAAAAAAGTTGAAAACTTACTATGTGTTTTATTACATACTTCTAAATATGTATATACACAACTTTTTTTTATACTCATTTAAATTTTAAGATTTCTTATTGATGTTTGATTTTTAATGGTTGTATTATTACAAGTAGGGTAGGTACACATTCAGTTGAGAATTTCTTTATATTTACTTTTTTTTTGTAATTCTCAACATTATTCTAAAGAAACATACATAACCTCTAATAACCACCGATAATAACAAAATTCACGGAATCTACATTTTTAACGAAATTGAATTTCATTAATTTTTGATAACTAATTTTATTAATTAATTTAATTAATTTATATATAGAAATAGAAATAGAAATATTGCGCATTATTAATTTATTAATAAAAAAAAAGTCTAATAATAAATATTACGTATTATTATATTGTAGGTATATCTGAGATCTGACTGAGTTTCCCTCAAAATCTTTTTTTTTTTTTAATGCATTATCATTGCATTCAAATCTTAATTATTATATTTAAGGTAATAACATTCCACAACTAATTTCTCTGAGGACCGATGAAGGATGAACGTTCAGAATTGTCTTCGGGATTTTTTATCATGTGTCTAGTATTATTCGTTTCATTTTTATATGAACTTTTGAATATTATTATATAAATTCTTAATATTATTTATTTAATTGTGTTTTATTTAGTTAAGCGCTAAGCCGGTATATTAAAATTAAAATTTTTTAATTGACCTCAATCTATCATACAAATGAAATAACTGTATATTTGATATTTAATTGGAGATTAATATGTTGAAATAATTATTTTCATGAATTGTAACATCGTCGAGGGATGTTTTATTTCATATGTCTACTTATTGTGGTTAAAAAAAAAAAAAAAATCGCCCGATTTCTCAATTATATCTCATGGCTAAGGGCGTTTGCAGGAAATCGTTATAGGGGAAGGGGGGGGGGGCAAAATATTTTCAGTGTTACATTTTTATCAACACTATCCGATTAGTGCTAAATTATGAGTTGTAAAATGTTTTCTTTCATAGGTATATATTAGATAATTTAGCGACGTAAAAATGATTTATTTTGTGACTTTTCACAATATGATAGTTTACGCGAAACAAGACAAGTGAGGGGAGCCCTACTCGCTGCCCTGCTGACGCGCCCTTAGCCACGAGATATAATTGAGGAATCGGGCGATTATTGTTATTATTTTTTTTTTAAAAAAAACCGGCAATAAATAGACCTATGATGAAAAAAAAAAAAAACAAAAACAAAAAAACAACATCTCTCGGCGATTAGCACGGACAACGTGACGATATCTATATACCGTCGTTTAAACGTCTACGGTCGACGTGTTAAAAACAAACGATCAATTATTATTATTCGCGCGTTTCGGATGTTTGTGCGCGAAAACGACCGGCAGAAACGCCTTCGTCGCCGTCGGCTGCCGATACCGTAATAACGCGAGCGTAGAGCACGTTCGTTTCATTTTATATATATATATAGTAGGCGTTTCACTTTAGGCAGTATTGATTGTGCCGCCGTATATTGTGTGTGTGTGTGTGTGTGTGTGTATACGACTGTGGAAAAACGGGTCAGGAGGTATAATATTGTCCGCGGAGCGCTCGTACCGTGTCGACGGCGCGCAATCCCGCGGCGACGATCGCCGACCGCGACGACGACGGCGGCGGCGGCGGCGGCGGCGACGAACGCCGCGACCACGAGCACGACGCATCGCCACCCTTCAGACGCGCGGCGTGACAATATGACGTCCGAGCTTTCGCGGCCGCCGCCGCTGCTGCTGTCGTCGTCGTCGTCGTCCGAAACGCACGTGCGATAATCGCGACCGGAAACGCGTCCGACCCCGCCAGCCGCAAATCCGACAACAGAACGTTTATATTGTGTTATACGGTCGCGATGAACCGTAAGTCGAATCCGCGTTTGTCGACCGCGGCACGTCCTCGGAAACGGTGTCCGACCGTCGTACTCCTGCTCGCGGCCGCGCTAACCGTTCCGGCCGCGCTGGTGGCCGTTGCCGCCGGTTCCGCGTCCACCGCGTGTTCGCTTTCGGAATTCCCGTGTTCCCCGGACGCGGTGCCCCGTTGCGTGCCGTCCGTCAGATATTGCGACGGACGCCGCGATTGTTCGGACGGATCGGACGAACCTCAGTACTGTACGCGTGAGTATCGCCCATCTCTGTAACAATCACGTATTTAAGCGGTTCAAGGGGGCCATTCCCTCATTGTCTGTATTTTGTCCGAAGAGAGGCCCCTAAATTTTGTACGGATCAGAGTGGATCAAAGACCAATGAGGTGGATAGATGGATTTGAGAGTGATATGGTGATAGCTGGTGTGATTTGACGAGATATAGGTGATTGAAATCTACGGAGGTATAGGACGAGGGAGACCGACCTCTAATTTTTTGGAATTCCATTTGTTTGCATTCACGCATTCATATTCAAAATCCTGGATACGCCGATGACGTATTAATTAAAACCGCTGAAGTTGTACAATATGATTTTTCGACAGAAAATCGATGAAAATATTTTTAAAACAAAGTTTAAAATCGATATTGGACAATTTTCGAGATTAAGTTAAGTGCATTTACCTATAAATAGATAATATATATATATATATATATGTATGTCAGCACCTCGGTGCACGTGTGTTTATTGCTCTCGAGTACAGCACTCGTAGTACGCCGTTTAAACACCCGCAAAGTCTCGCTGAGATTTTTTGAAAATAAATTCTTTTTCCCGCCACTCTCGATCTCCGGAAGACGGCATCCCAACATCTCTTCTGGTTCAGCAAACACGTTTACACCCTAACGCTCGCGAGTAATAACCGTCCGCGCCGTTTATTTTATTCATATTATTTTTATTCGATCGCTAACGCGCGGGGATATTATTATATTCGTTCACTTTTGTCATCAGTCATCTTTTGCCGAGCCCCATCGTTTATGATTGATCGCCGGTGCCGATTGTCGTTTAAACATCCGACGGCATTAAACGGAAGAACGAACGACGAATTTAATTAGGTCGAATCCGTTCGACATTTTTTCCGCATTACCATTTTTATTATACACCTACGCTTTTATTCGACCGTTTTAACGTTCTATCGGTTTATCATCCGCAGGACGTTAAATTATTATTATGACGAATGATTCAAACTGTACATTTTGAATTTTTACCAATTTTCTAATCAATGTATTGTTATTTTATCGATTAATGTCGCAAAACTTTCAACGTTGAAGTTTATAGAACACGTTGTTATCGATATTTTTGATTTACACTATTGTAGTGTACGACTCTCGTGAGATACCCAGTACCTATTGAAATATTTCTGTTTGTATCAGGAGTGAAATAAGAAGATAAATTCGGGTGGGAAGTTAAGTTGCTATAAAATAAAAATATCGTCGCATAATACTCTATTACAAAAGTAGTAATTAAAATATATATTACCATTTATTTATTTATTTTAAGAATATTACAATATTATACAAGATAAAATTTAGTCTTTGTCGTTTACTATCTGTTTGATACATTGATAGTTCAATGAGAAAATATACAATAATTTAGTATTTACTATTTAGAATAATTCTGATAATTATTGAATGGAACAAAAACAAAAATTTTCGGAAGTAAATTAAAAATCTATGCATGTGTTAAACTTTAAGATAAACATGAAGACCAAAGATTGATTATTGGAGGGTCGTGATTTCAATGATCTCTCTATATCCGTCATTGATTATTTATTAATATTTATATGACATTTATTTAAAGGTAAAGGTAAATTATGTTATTATATTCGTCGTTTACTTTTTATACATTATTTTTATTTAAATAAATTATGATTAGATCGAGTTATAGATACATTTGTCCGATTTCGCGCTTAAATAAATGATGATTGTTTATTTTATATTTATCAATTTTATTAAAAATCTAACCGAACATACATTATTTTATGCCTTAAAAAAATAATTAACACAATATAACATACATATCCAAAGATGAATAAACTAAATAAAAACATAATTTTAAATACACTCAAAACTTTAAAAGTGTTTTCAATACAATTTTACTTATAATTTATATAACTACAACTGACAGCGGTTTTGGTAATTGTGAATTTTATAGTCGTCCCAGTTTTATAACACCAGAGATTTCATAATGAGGTCATGTTACACGACGCAAAGGTTCGCGGAGAGTTTGCGGTGAAAACGTATAGATTTTCAGTGACCACTCCAAAATATTGTATAGAACATAATATTATGCGTGTATTATGGTGTAACGGAAACTCGCTCGCAAACGTGTAAAATATGATCATTTCATAATAATAATGTATTTTGTAATCGTTGTAGAAGAGGAAGGATTTTTTTTTTTTTATCTAATCGTTAACACCGAGAAAATAAATTGAGTGTTATATTTCGCGAAAATTGATCATGATTATCGTACAAAATTATTATTTTCAAGTTTAATTTTATGTTATATAATTATAGATAGTCGAATTTAAAGATTGCCGAAACGACTAACACGTTCGAATTAATTGTGTTGACACGTCGACCAAATGTATATAAACAGGCCAAACGTCAGATAGAAAATGTCGATTTCGAATGTAATCCATTTTCTCCGAGTTTTATTTTCTTGGGAAATATAAACGACGTAGGTATCTATAAAATAAAATCCACATGGAAAAACGTTATCACCGTTAGTGCGTGCAACCTATAATATTTTCTTCTGTCAAGTTACTCAAGTGCTCAAGTGCAAATAGATTTGAATCATTTTTATGAGATTTATATCGCAATAATATATATATTACATAATATGTTATACCCAAGTGTCGCGTTTATGCATTTCCCAAGTTTTGTATTAAATATTAAATTAAATTTTTTTGTGTGCACGTTCCGAAATATTTAATCGATGAATAATATATTTTTTGGTGTAGGTAATTTCTTAGTTAGTACTCAGGGATTAAAGGTCTTCTTTGGAAAATATTTCATAGACTCCGAAAACGAATAAAGTATTTTGACCTCATATATATTCAAAAATTCATAATTACTATAACATTATTACTCGTTTAATTAAAATTTTGATTATAATAATGAAGAAACAACAATAATTACGTATAAAATCAGATTTATCCTTAGAAAACGTAAAATAATGGCATTATAAAGTAAATACACAACATTTTTTCTTGGTGAAGGATAAAAATTTAGGTTTTATGTTCAAACTTTCTTTTAAACAACTAATAGCGAATTAGCAGCGAGTATATTTTGAAAAAGTATTGTTCCTACAACATAATATGTGTCACTTTTTAAAAACAATTTTTCCATTTGCTATCACTTTTTTTAAGGCTCTTAATATTTTTATCAGTTTTTAGATTAAACATTTATTATCATCTATATTTGTTTTAATTATTTTATAATTTTATAATACATTGATATAAAAATTAACGTTCGTATTACAATAATAATTTACTTTTAAGATTCACTTTGAATAACTTGAAATCATCGTAAAAGTATAAGCGATTACGAATTAAGAAATGTTATTTAATTCGAAGAATCGTTTACCGAGTTTGATGATTGATAATTCATATACCATCACCATTTTACGCAGTTTTACTATATATATATTAATCATGCAATACTCAGTTAATTGAGATTCTATCCTCTGTTATTAATTTATTATAAATTATAATTTTTCCATTAATTATATTTTATGATGTATAAAACCCAGAGGCGATATTTTTAATAACCGCTGTTAGTTTTATTTTAATAAGTAATCCTATTAGATTCTGTGCGAAGCGAGGAATGTATTTTGGTTTTACAATGTTTTTTTTTTATGTCTGAAGACACTTTTTTGGATAGAAAAAATGGTTCGATTAAAACAAATAAGGTAAGCTTTCGGTAGAAAATTGCATCTAGTTGGTACTTTATTTACCTCATTTTTCAAATTTCTCAAAAGTTTTTCTTTAAAATAATTACCGAAAAAATGGCAGAACATCGGCAAAATTACGGTTTCCGTTATTTTTATTTATTTTTGTCTCGTAATAACTAATTGAGTTTTGATCGTAAGGACTTAAATTTTTTTTTTAGTTTTCTCATAGGTAGTTTACAAATGTAGTAAACTTTTGGAACAGCTTATCAGTATAATATATTGTATTATATTGAGTTTCATTCAGAATCGTATTTTCTAATGCAATATATATCATTGCATTCAAATCTTAATTATAATAAACACTAATTTTTCCGAGGACCGAATAATAATAGGACAAAATAATAATAATTATCTATCGATATTAAATATTCAACACAATTTTCCTATTTTAACGTGGGCTATAAATCCTTTTCGCTAAATAAGTTATTCGATGAACTATTAGCCGCAATAGTTTTAAAAATCTTTACGAGTCAATAAAAGTCGAATAAACTGCACTATAAGTACCTACACTTTTATATTATATACATAAACAGCTTATCGATTCGGAAAATGTCCAATTTCTTCAATCACGTTATTTCTTATACTTTTAATAATGAATCTAAAATCGATTCCTATTTTTTAGATACTTCGTTACTGGTATGTATCAGTCTACTTAAGATGCTTAAGCTGATTATGCAATGGTTTATACTCGTACTTACTTATTTTTTTATATAAAACTGCATATACGAGCTTTTAAGAGTTTGTAAAAGTTACATAAATTTGATTTCAATACAACCGA
>CM023358.1:4217933-4323929 GCA_013282895.1 Eriosoma lanigerum | reverse complement strand
GTGATATTACCTTTCCTACATATATATATACCTACATCAATCACAAGTGTGCCGTGTACATGCGTACAGAGTAATATTAAATATTATTATTGGAACACCAAACATTTTTACCAAATTATATCACTGTGTGTTCTTATAGGAATTTTTTTACTTTAATCATAATACTATACAGAAAAAAGTTTATAAATTATATTAAAAATGTAAAAAATGTTCCCAAAAAAGTTCGTGATTAGAATAAAGTGTCATTGAAACAGACAGAATGTAATTGACGAAGACAAACACGCTATTATAACGTGTGTACTAGCATTATGTACTATATAATAATATAATACAATATAAAACAATTTTGCAATTTTAAGCACAAAATATAAAAGAGGTCGGTAATAAATACTAGTTTATACAGCCACGTACTTATTTTATTTGCGTTCGGAAAGTATAAATGACGGTCTTTGCTGATCGCCTGATCCAATTACTTTCGACTTGATTAAATTACAATTTATACATATATATTATATTAAAGAAAGAAAATAAATTTGGTTATTTAAAACACTATAATTTATTAAAATTATACAGAATGATTAATATGACACGTCACTATATTTATTTACTTTGTTAACTTTTATTATTTAAATTTTTTTTTATAATTTTAATTAATTATAAGATAACATTAAATTTTCGCAAAAAATACACTTTTTCCTCATTGATTTTTTTATTTTTATAATTTTATTAAATTGCATACTATATGTGCATTTTTCTATACCCATACAATGAAAATAATTAAGAAAAAATATACTGTGATGAAGGAAATGAGTGTAGTAATAAGTGATATGAATCACTCTGTATAGCCGTAGCGTAAGGATCTATGCGTGCGTTCTCTTGTCTCTATCCAAACGTGCCGTATAAATTCATCAAATTGTTCTTGTGCCGAGAATAAGACAAATCTAACGTTTATTTTTATATATTCACACAAGTTTTAAAAAATAAATTTTATATTATTTTGAAATCGATACGTTTGTGTAAGAATTGTATTTTTAAAATATTTTCAAAATGCCCTTAAGTGTATGACTAATAAATTTAATCTGAAACAATCTAACGGATTTTTTTTTAAACTGATTTATTATATATTTATTTTCTGTTTAATGTATGCGGCGACCGCGTTTTAAATTTCAAAATCGGTTTACTTATACGTTTTATATTTAATAGTCTCGGGGGTATTATGCATTATATATTTTGCTAAAAAATTAAGAATTCTATAAAGTTTGCGTTTAAATGATTTGTTTGCGAAAATTTGTTGAAACATATTTCACTTTATCGCCGCCCGTATAAATACGCGACGACGGTTTTTATTTTTCTCCTCTCTTATTTTTATTAAACTAGATTAAGCTGCTGTTGCGTGACATGCACAAAACCGAAACATTGTACCAAAAATAACATTGAATCGTTCACATTGTACGAACTATAAATTTCATTTTCAGTTTTCCTTTTATAAAAACTACAGTCTTTTTGGCTTATAAACTTTATTGCTCTGCACGTCATGTGCAGTGTTCTCCGATGGGCGCTATTTCGGCGTGCAAGTAATATTATTTTATACCAATAATACAATACGCAATGATATACAAAAAATAATATTGCTATTAAAATATATATTCTGTACCATCTTAAACTAGACCATTTCAATGTAAATAAAAAAAATGTAAATGTCTAAAGATAAACGATTCCGGAAAAAAATCGATAAAAATATATATTAGAATTTAAAAGTTGAACCAAATTTTTCTCCTTAGTTTTGTCAACCTATCGTTATGAATAAATACACACATAAAATACTTATTAATTATTATTGATAGCCGTTTATTATTATCATTTGAAGAATGGTGCGTTTTATAAGTACTACAATGGTTTTTATTTTATTTTACAGCGTGTAATCGGACTTATTACGGAGATGTTGGCAAAACGTACGAGTTTGAACTGCACCGACCCAAACCAGACAAGTTACCGTTTGTTTGCTTCATAAAACTAGTTGCGCCAGGACATCATTTGGGAGATCTAATACAAGTAAGTACCGTGTAAACCAGAGGTGCCCGACTAATGATGTTTATTCCAATAGCCGGTATAACACACATTTTTATGTTATATTAAACAATAATTAATAATACGCTTCTTTATATTTTGTATTATTGCCGGAAGTAAATTTCTTGACGTGTCCACCGAAAAATATGTTGAGCTCCATCACTGGTGCGTAAATCATTAATAAATATCGATATTCAATATTGTTTTCTGTATTGAATAATTGATCATATAATACAAATTTAAAAAAATAATCTAATTAAAAGTAAATTAAGTTATATTATTAAAAATTGACTTCGTTCAATGTAGTAAAGTAAAGTAGATATTACGATATTGTGATGAAAAACTATTCATGTTCTATTAAAAGCAATTTATTTCTATAGGAATAAATATTTATTTCAATTGATTAAAACATGTAAATTCAAGTGTATTGCACTTGGAATATTTAATATTTTAATATAATGTCAATAGGTGTAATTTAAGTTGTTTGTTTTGATGTTTTATGCAACCATAAATATTCATTCGAAAAGACAGAGCGGAAAAATTGTATTGAGAAGAAACATTTGAATTTGATAATAGTTGTATTATATTTTAAATTTATCATGTAATAAACAATTAGGTTCTATTAGACATTTTTGTTAAAAATTTAATACATAAAGTGGTTGTACAATTAGTGTTAATAATACGTTGTTTCTCGACGTAAGGCCATAAAAATTACTGTCTAAAAATATCTTATGTGCGTCTTACAAATAAACGAGTGTAATCCCTAATACTTTGCAATTTATTTCTCACTATAGTACATAAAATAATTATTGTTTCAATGTTTACTACACTTAATAATTGGTTCGAATTTCTTTATTAAATTTTAAATATAATATGCAGTAACCCTTCGAAACAAATATAGTAATGGAAAATATTATAAGAATCACGATATAATTATTATTCCGTGAGGATTTAAAATTGTATCATAGTCATTTAAATTCGTTTATTTCGATGTTTATCAAAACACTCTCGGAAATGAAAATAAATTATCAGCTAAGTAAGATTAATGGATATTATCACAATATTATTTGTATCAGAAAATTATCTAGAAAAATAATTTAAAATTGTTGAACTAATTATTTTTATGCTATGTGACAAATTTATTTTACCCTAAAGATTATCGACAACCTTTTTTTATTTAAATAACTAATTTTTTAATTAAATAATGTAATTGAAAATTTAATCCGGATAAATCTTTATAATTTAATATTATATATTATCTAAATGACAATAATATAGGTATCGTAATTGTTGTTTCTAAAATCGAATACCTACGAAACTATCAATATATAAATTACATAATGTGTTTATAATACAATATTATAATCAATATAGTACTATTGGTATAATATAATGGATCTTATATTATATATATAATTCAATTTAAGTATATTTTAGTGAATTCTTAAATTTTAAATTATTATATAAAAGTATAGGTATTTAAAATTTCTGTATTGCCTTGAAAATTGTCTGAAAAATTTAGGCTGCGAATTCTGACTGTATATTAGGTTAATATATTTAAGCTATATAAGGGGTGGTCGAACTTTTTTTTTGCTAAGATAACTGTGAATATATTTTTTTCTTTTAAAATCGTCTTCCAAAAAAAAAAAAATGTTATAATTATGAATAAATGTTGCGATTTATCTACTAAACGTATAAAAATAAATTCGAACAATGGATGGTTTGGCCGCAGTTTAATCTATACCAGCTGTTCTCAACCTTTGTGTATATGCGACCCAATATATTTACCTGATTTTTCGTGCGACCTTATTAAAAAAAAAAATTCCCCCCTTAAATTTTTTAATTACCATAACTATTAGTTTATTTTAATTTAATAAATTCATATGTAATCTCTATAAATAACATTTCAAATCACTTGATACTACTATACTGAACCCCATAAACTTTATAAGAATTTAAAATATAATTATTATAAATTATAAATTTTAAACACTACGTTAATTTTTAGATTCGGCGATTCATTCAAAATTATTCGCGACCCGTAGGTCGAGAAACGCTGATCTATACAGTCTTGTATTTTCGGTCCTCGGAAATAATTCCACTCTCAATAAATACCTCTAAACGCATCTCTGATTTATATTTATGCGCTCGTCAATAAAAATCGAAATACTCAAAGATCGTCGTGAAAATTATCATTTTTTTTTATCAAATTTATGTTTCTCGTACTCAGGTGACTTTGGACAGTTTCACCATCGGCCGGTTCGCATCGTACACCAACGCCGGATGTCCCGACGGTGACCTGCACATCACCGAATCGGACAGGCCGGCCGTGTCCGGAGGCTGGTGCGGTACGTCTTGGGCGCCGGCCCATTATTACAGCGAGACAAATTCAATCACTCTGCTGGTCCGATTGTTCACGTTGTCAAGCCTGGACAACACGGGTTACAATTTTGATTTCCGTTTGGGTTACAAAATGCTCAACCGGAACCGCGCGGTCGTCCGGTACGGCGAGCAGAAAATGTTTGCGCGTAAGTATTGTATAATACGACAAAATAATAATTATTACCAATACCATAACAGTTTGTTTTCTTTTTCTGCGTGTCCGTCTCCGTGATTTCAAATATGTCTGAACGGTGTTTATGCGAAAAAAAAAAAATCTACGAACAAACGTAATAAATATTTTCGGGCATAGCCTGTTTCCGCCAAAATCGTACCATTCGACACAGAAATAAAGATTGATTTTATTTTCGATAAAACAACGAAAACGATAACAACGTGAAAGGCAAAAGCAAAGAAATCAATAAATCAATAAAATAATTCTAAGGTGTATAATATTATGTAATTTATTAATTTTCCAAATATTCAGTTTAACAAGAAATAATTAATGTACCTATGAAATAGACAATTATTACAGTCAATATTTTTACTACCTATTTGTGGTGATTATAATATGATACAATCACAAGAGTATATTATTTGAAATCGGGCAGGTTTCAATGAAAAAATTATATACCTATCACAATTATATTGAATATTAAAGGTACCTACCTGATTTCTCCATTTATATTATTTGTTATATGTTCTGCATTTCGACATTGTCAGTCTCGAAATCGTTGATCTTGGGAAACATTTGGCAGATGAATGTTTCTAAGTTTTCAAAGACATCGGTTTGTATTTCATTAATTAATACGGTAATCAAACTATTGATGGACGGAGATTCTTTATAAAACTTTGATTGAAATTTGAACGAAAAGGTTTACAATCGTTTGTGGTATGTCTTAACCAGAATACAATCTATTCTACCGGACCAGTGATAAAGTTTCAACTAATCGGTTGTAAGCTATATGATTATTAAATTTAATTGCTATTGGAAGTAATAAATGAAAATTTAATAATAAACCTTAAGCATTTAGATATGTCAAGAAGAATAATGAATTCTTATCATGATCGAAAATATAATCGATCTTTTCTATGTGGTGGAAAACGGAATGGTACGATTTTAGCGGAAACTAGTAACGCCCATATTTTTAACGTCGATTCGGATAAATGTTTTTTTTTTCCTTTTAATTTAGAACCAATGATAAAAAAACATAATAAATAAACAATATGATACCTAGAAACTAAGTATCTAATCATAACCATGTTCAATTAATTTAATTTACAGCTGTCTGACTTTTAAAAACTCAGTTTACCAGTCGTCAGACGACTACACGTCTCAAGTACATCTTTTAAGCGGTGTGTCTTTTTTCACCATTTCCGCCTCAGAGATATTATCCACATTTTGTCATCGAGTCTTTTATATTGTATTAATATATGTGTTCGAAACAAATAGCGTTTGAATTTTTAACACTGGGAATATACTAAAATATTGAAGATACTTCTCTCGTCATCATACGTCGGGTGTGTGGAGGTTGTAAATGGGGTAACCTACATAAAATACATCATCGTGACGCGTACGTAACCGGAGTATATCCGCACACTTTATTATTGAAATGTTCGATAAATTATACATACAAACACGAAGAGATTATATTACAGAGTCGCGGTCGTTGAAAATTTCGTTTTGAATAATAAATAGAACGTAAACTTTATTAGACAGTCAGAATTTATGATTTTTTTTTTCTTTATACCCGCTACGATTTAACACGTAGGTATATATTATAATTTATTTAAACGTTTAATGATTTTTTCACGTATTCAAATGCACTGTTATATTTTATAAATAGTGACTGTTTGTTGTTTTTATCGTCGTCAAATATGTTAACTTTAAATGGCAATTGTATCGTTGCGAGTCTACTGACTCTTATACTAGAAGGTTCGTGTTTAATCCTGAAGAGATTAGTTTCAAAATGTCAGTATTATATTTTACCCGTTTTCACTAGTTCTGTTTGAATGCTAAATCAAAGTAGGTAATAATATTGTTATTGGTACGATTAAAAATAATTGTTTTTCTTTAACATCGTGATTCAAATTAAACTTGGTAATATCATAACCGGTAATTAATATTCTTTCATATTATGTTTGTAACGAACGATTTTCGTTTACATTTTAAACATTTAACAAATACTTATTCATACACGACTATAATACTCATTTGACACATTGGCTAAATATATTATACTTTGAGATATTATTATCAACAGTTTGATATTTCGATTCTTACATTTTTTTAAATATATTATTTTGTACCTACCGTAGCTGCAATTAGTCAACGACTAAAATATTATAATTCGTGGTACAAAATGTGAATTTACAATTAGTTTAATTTTATACGGCGAGAAATGCGATGACGGCAGTTTTCTTATTATATTTATGACGGTTTACAATTAAACATGTCATAGTGGTCGATCGGTTGCTCGACATTTCTTGTCGTTCAGTATGTAGTTAAAATGGAATATTAATATTATAAAAAATCGTTTAACATATCTCGTGATTAAAATTTAAAATCCTATTATACGTTTCAAGAATTTAATAGATTAACTCAATGTTTTAATTTAATTGCTACAATTTATACGAGTACCTTATTTCAAAGTTTGATTATTAATTGTAATATTTAATTAAAACTTTGAGAGATATTTTTTTCGAAATATTATTTAAAATTTTTTGATGTTTTTATCATGTTTATATCGATAGATTCACTATGATACAACGATTCAAACCAGCAGTACCTAGTTAAAACTTTATTATTCAACTTTAATTAGGTTTCATAGTTAATTGAAGTTTCACATAAGTAAAACTGTTGATAATAAAAAATTAGTGTATAGTAATAATTTTTTCTCCATTTTCGGAATATCATTTTATTTTGTTTGGAATTTTATATTATTTTAAGATCTATAAAATATACTGATTTATTTATTATTTATCATTATTCTGGCATAAATTGTAATTCGATTAGATCGCGTACAGTCATCGTGTAACCAATAACCATTATATATAAAACATTTTATGATAAATTAAACTTATTTAAAATGTACGTTAAAATAATTGTTCTATTAACTTAACTGTGCATATTATGTCGTATGATTACAATGATTATAAATTTATGATTATTTATGAATAATAATTTATAAACAATTAACGTGTTTAATAGGTTAATAACATAGGTACTTATAACTTGTTACATTTAAAAAAAAAATGGGTTTTTATTTTTTGATAAATTGAATAATTTTACAGTTCGATATTTGCAATATCGGTAGTCGAGAGTGTATTTTTTTAGTAAATAATATTAAACTATAAACATCTGACTTGTCGATTTATTTCGGACGAGTGGAAATTCGAGCGACACAGTCGTTAAAAATGCACAAATGGTCACCCATCCGTGTGATTTCGCTATCTGTATACGACGTTTTTACGTCGTCAAATGATCCATCTTCGTATTATCATCTTGACAATTTAATATCCGATCGAATATTTTGTAACACATTTCCGCGAGTTGATAACAATTTTCCGTCCGTGTTTTATTATTGATTGTTCTGCTGTGCACAAGTAGCGCAAGTATGGATTCGTGGTAGAGGTCGGGTTTTTTTCCCCTACATCGAATAACGCCCAAATTATTTAGAATACTTGAAACTTACTATCATTAGATTTAGTCGTATAGTATAGATCAAATAATCTATTTAGTTTCTCTTCTTCTGTCGTATAAATCAGTTGCTGTTAATTTATATTTAACAAGATTACGTAAAGTCAAAGATAAAATTTGTTTATTTATTATGTTAAGGATAAGGAAAACAAATAAATAATTAAACATCAAAAGCTTTAAATTTTTTAGGGAAAATATCTAAAGGAAATTAAAAGAATATATTTCTCGAATAAATATAAAATTATAAGACTTGTTATCCAATTTGAAAAATTATGATAAATAGATGAAAAACTGATTTAGCTGCATAAATTATATTTATTTGCCGTAAAAATACAGTAAATATTTTGAAATAGGATTAATTTTAATAATACTCTTAGTTCCTAAATTGAGATTTTGCATAATATATAATATTAATTACAATTTATTGTTCTTTTATGTTTAAGCCAATAATGTTCAATTTTGACATTAAAATAATGATTTCAAAAACAAATTCTTAAATAGTTTTATAATAAAAATATGTTGAATCGGAAAACTATTATGTCATTACTCATTATCTTATTTTATCGGAGGTATATTATATGAAAATATATTAGGTATAAAGATATGAGAGTTTATTTTTAAATTATATCGAAAATATTTCCGAGTGAATACTATTCCAAAACTACATTATTCAGTTGGAAACTGAATAATATTTTCCAAGTTTTCAATAATATATTTGTTATTAGTTGCAAATTTATACGTTACTGAAAATTATTTTCAACAAAATATGGGTTAACTGCCATATAGATTATACTATAATGGAAGAAAACAATAAATTCTTATGGACAGTGAACACAACGTTATACAACAAATACGACCGTCGACCATACTAGTGAAATATACGTTTTCGTCCGCGTAAAAGCGTACAAATAAACAAGGAAAACCGTTCGTTTGAGAATTAAATCGAGTTTTGTCACTTGATCATAAATTATTTAAAACAATAATAATATTTAAATCGAACGTAAGCGATACGCTGTAAAACTCGCCGAATTCACGTTATAACGGCTATTATTTTGTATTCCAGTCGTCACAACGGGACACGGGAAAGAAAACAGAGGGATTATTATATATATATATATATATATATTTCAGTCAATTTTGTCGGAATTCGCATTTCATTTGTCAAAAATGTAATTACACAACTGTCACATGGGCTATACGGTGATACATAGTTACAAAATACGTACACAGCCATAAAACAAATAAATAAGCGTAATTAAGTGAACGGGGTGATGTACAGCCATGCACAGGATGGATCACACCGTGTTTGATTGTTCAAAAATCATTTTTAAAACAATTTTACCAAGGTGGTGTATTTTCGAAATAAAGCGTGTTAATGTATTTTTTTTTTTTTTATCATCACAGTGTACGTTTACACCGAATATGAAAATTAAACGGTTTTTAATTTATAATATTTAAAAATTCGCAAGCCTACGAAATGATGAGTTTTTTAAATATATTTTTTTAACACGAAAATCAACGAAAATCAACGAAATAACTCGGATAAGAACGCGGTGTAACATTGGACACCCTGTATAGGTTTTTTGCGCTTGTTCAGCAGTCAAAATCTTTTATATTATATATTATTAGTGTTCAATCAAATAAACGATAGTTTGTTTCTATTTCTTTTTTAAATAGCGACGTCGATATATAAGTAATGAATGCGTATTTTATAAAATTTCAAAGGGGATAATGCATTATTAAACTATATAATGTTGTATTTTATACGTCTCTGTGATTAGCTTTATGGGCGTAATTACTTAGGAGTGGATTCTGTGAAGTGAAGGAATAAAATGGTAAAAAGTTTCAACGGGTTTTGCTGTGATATAATGCACTGCAGGTAATGAACTATATCAGACACGTCATAACTATACGGTATAAGTATATTGTCGGTAACCAATACTGTACGTAAACTTTTAATGTTAACCCATAACTATTATATTACTATATAGGTCATTATGAAACTGCCATCACTCCTAAGTAATTATGAGCGATTGAAGTATTACGGTTCATGTTGGATAATAAATATAAAATTTTGTCGTAGTTTCTTATAAAAATAAATATTTAATAATAAAAGTATATTTCAAGAATCCAAATTGAATTAGTTTCTTTGATTAAATATTTAGCGTTAAAGTAGTTTATAGTTATTTTTTATATTGAACAGCAGTTTGTATATTTAAAGATAATAAGGTCGCATCATTAGATAATATTATTACGATTAAGATGTATATCAACTTTCGCATAGAATTTAAACACGAAGAAAAACTAAAAATACGTGATTACCTACTCTAAATACTTACAAAATCAATACAATGTAATATATTATAATTAAATTAACTAGAATATAAACTGCGTTTAATTTTTCTATATCGATTGCTAAACATAGCATAAGTTTACAAGCTTACTCATATCATATAGTCTTTTAATGTTTTTTTTATTTTACACGATCAAAAAAAATTAAAAAATATGTGCTTTAGAAATAAAATAACAATTTGTATTATATTTTTCGGAGACAACTATTTTGTATTCCCGACGTCAAACTTGTTCCCGTCATTAAATAGTTTTTGAAACGTCGTTATATACTACACGAGTGTTATATATTTTTCAACGCATTTAGCTATAATTTTTTTCCTAGAATTATGAAAAACTTTACAGTCTTTCAGCGCGTACATACCTATCTATTATAGTATATTTCAATACCTTTAAAAGTTTTAATTTTCCATTCCTACATACATATTTGCTCGACAGATTCCTCAGATTTAAGTAAGATGGATCCATCAACTTGTCAAATTTCAGACAGTGTGAAATATCTCTTACGAATACTCGAACGAGAGTAATAATAATCGAACAATAATCATTTCACTGAGCTATTAAAAAAATAAAACTGACGTTCGTGCATATAAGTTAAGTAAGATTCCTATAAACATAATATATTATATATTATATAAATCTGTTCAGATAAACTTTTACGAGGTCTTAAAATCGTATATTAAATAAGGTCAGCTTAAATAAATATATGATTTAAACTTTCAGTTGAACACAAAGGTGAGTTATGCGAAAAATAGTTGAATAATAATAAAAATATCGTCTATATTCTTTAAAAAAAATGATATAATATTCATTTAACAATCGAAATTTTTCGATTTTTATGAAATTAAACGTTCAGTTTGTCTCGGAGAAACTATATATATATAAATATATACATATTTTAATGATTGACAATTTATTAGTGTCGTGTTTCGATGTATGTGTCGCATATTTCCACATTAAAATTTTAACTCATTTTACCATTTTAATAGAGATTTTAAAATAATTAAGTCAGTTGTCGAATTTGGTTGTCATCGGTTGTTACAATTTATTTTTATTATTATTAAATATCGCATTTATTAATAATTATAATATGCATCACTGCTAGTAAATTGATTTAAAATTAATATGACACTGTGGGTATTAAATGACGTAAATATAATTTGAATAAAATATAATATAATGCTCATCTGGTATTAACTGAACAGGAATATAAATAAATCCCTACGGAAATATAAAACGTCAAAGCTGATTTTGGTAGGTATTAAAATATATTAAATTCCATAGGTAGGTACTTTTCCCGTGTAGGTATAAATATCCGGTTTTTGATTGTTTATATTTTGCTCGGAAACATGTGATAACGTATTTATCGGTAATATATTATGGCGAAGTGTTTTCCTATATGATAAAAACATACTTTGCTAAAAAACATTAAATTTTGTTTTGGTAGGATCAATACTTAAGTTTATATTTAAAAATGTAATATATTTACAACAAAATATATAATATAAAATATATTTTGATAACAATTAAAATCAGAAAAAATCACCCTGATTTTTTAAATTGTTTGTATCAAGAACCTACATATTTAGTATTGCTTCCGGTGTTTCATATTAATATATAATGTATTTTAATATTTTATTATTTCTGTACTGTTTAAAATTATTTATTCTTATACAATTTTTTGTTTTTTATTATTTGTTTTATAACGTATTTAAATTTATTTTTTGTAAATAAAAGTTTTTCTTGAATTATTTTTTATGTCTTCAGTCTTTCAGTTATTTCTTGGCGTTTTCGCTCAGAAATTTCCGGTATTTTGGTCTTGGAATATCTAATATGTTGTCATTACTTACAGTTGAAACATTAAATGTATATTTTATAATAATTTTGTCATAATAGGTATATAAAATCCAACGGCTTTGGGAAATAATCTAGAGGCTGGTGACACACAAAATTTGTTATTTATATTAGCTTAAAAAATAGATCGTAATTCTTTTAAATTCAATTTATATTCATGAAAATATAAAGACAGTTAATGTAAATGTAAATAATTATATTGTTTTATAGTTGTTATTATAAAAATATTTTAACAATTTCAATTCATTTTTTGGGTTTTAATTTTTTTCCTGATTACATAAATTCAAGCAAAATTAGGAATGTTAATGGAATAAAATAATTTAAATTAAGAATTATATTTAAACGTCAATATTTGGAAAAATATTTTTCTGATTAATTTCACTAGTTTAAATGGAAAAAATTATACTCGAACTTAGTCGTTAGTATGTATGTTTTAATTGAAAAAATTTTTAAAACAATTATTAAATTAACTTAAAACATGACTTAATAAGTTCAGTTTAAATGTTTAAAACAAACACAGTTTTTAATTTAATTATTGATAATTTTAGTTTCTATAAAAAGCCCATTGGTACGTTGTAATATTATAGTACCTATTATGATCTTATTACCAATATTATGCAATTAATGTCAAATTTAGTGTGAAAAATAATTTATAAAAATATAATAAAAAAAATGGATCTTCTAAAGACAATTTGTTCATAATTTATATACACGCAAAAATATTATTATACTTATACTTATTGGAGTTAAATATACAGTGTATAAACGATAATTGAATACACTTAATATCTTTGAGTAAAATAATAATAATTGAATTTCGTTTTTTTTGTTAGTTTTTATATTTAATAATACACATTTAAATGGTCTCTAATTATTTTGACTTTAATTAGTTATACGCGTGCGCAATACAACTTTTTTTTAATAGTAACCTTAAATTTCGACTATAAATGATTTTTTTTCATGTATTTTTTCATACATTTTGGTAGTTAAATCAACTTTTTAAGTGCAAAATTAGTTGAGCAATTTAAATTTATTCATTTTTTGCTGAAAATGTATGATAAATGTATTTTCGTTATTATACATGGCTATTTTTAAATTTCAAAGGAAGGTTTAACAACTGAAACATTTATTTTGTGTTTTACTAGTTTATTAATATTATTAATATAATTATTATTATTATTATGTTTATGTTTGTCAGAGATTTAATTATTATTTACATATTTAAAGTAGTAAAATATTTAAATTGCATTTACCCAATAAATTAATTTCATTTCATACCAAATTCTGTTATTTATCCAAGTAGGTAAAATTATAAAAAATTATATTTTAGGTTTGTACTATAATACACAGGTCGAAATATAATAGTAAATCATATTATAATTAATAATAATAAACTAAATAACAAATAAATGTTTTAGTTGTTAAACCCTCCTTTGAAATTCAAAATTAGCCATGTAATAGCAAAAATATTATTATACGAGGTGTGATCAAAAAATACCCGGATTTTTCAAATAAAACTTTATTAAGACAATATTATTCTAAATACACATTATCACCTTCAAAATAATCTCCCTGGGAAGCAATACACCGCTGCCATCTTCTTTTCCACTTTTGAAAACATTCCTGGTAGGCACTAATTGGAATGTCCTTAAGATCGATTTCCGTATTTTGTTTAATGTCATCAATTGTTTGAAAACGACGTCCTTTGAGCGTTGATTTTAATTTTGGAAACAAAAAAAAGTCGCACGGAGCCAGGTCGGGTGAGTATGGTGGTTGTGGAACTACTGGAGTCTGATTTTTTGCTAAGAACTGACGAATGAGTAATGAGCTGTGAGCCGGGGCGTTATCGTGATGCAACATCCAAGAACCACTTTTCCAACTGTCTGGCCTTTTTTTCCTAACATTTTCTCATAATCTATTCATGAGTTCTAAATAATAATGCTGATTTACTGTTTGTCCTTGAGGTACCCATTCACGATGAACTATACCACGAAAATCAAAAAATGTGATTAACATCGCTTTTACGTTTGATCTCACTTGCCTTGCTTTTTTTGGTCTAGGAGAATTTGCTGACTTCCACTGTGAAGATTGACGCTTGGTTTCAACATTATACCCGTAAATCCAAGTTTCATCACCTGTTATAATATTTTTTAAAAAATCTTGGTCAATTTCTGTTCTTTCAAAAAGTTCTTGAGCGATGGTCTTTCGGTTTTGTTTTTGCTCATCGGTTAAGAGGCGAGGAACAAATTTGGCTGCGATTCGGCTCATGCCCAATTCTTTTGTTAATATTTCTTGGCACGAACCATAAGATATTCCGACGTCTTCTGCTACTTCTCTGATAGTTAATCGATGATTATTTCGAATAATTTCACGAACACGAGCAACAGTTTCATTTGTTTTACTGGTCGATGGTCTACCAGGTCGTTCGTTATCCTTGACGGATGTTCTACCTTCCTTAAACCGTTTAAACCACTCAAAACATGTTGTCCGAGACAGAACATCATCTCCAAAAGCTTGCTGCAAAAGTTCAAAAGTTTCACTCGAACTTTTTCCTAATTTAAAACAAAATTTTACGCACACACGTTGTTCTTCTATTCCTTCCATTACGAAATTCGCCACACGACTGAAGCATGTTTTTGTATAAATAACATAAAATAAAAATAAATATCGTTATCGATTTCAAACCAACGCTCAAATTCTCGTTAGAAGTTACTTTATCGAATGACATTATCGGAATTTCGTTATCTTAATTGATATAAATATTATTAACACAGTCCGGGTATTTTTTGATCACACCTCGTATATTTTCAGCAAAAAATTAACATATTAAAATTGTTATAACTCAGCTAATTTCGCACTTAGAAATTTGATTTAACTACCAAAATTCACGAAAAAAAATTATCAATAATTAAAATTTAGGGTTGTCATTTAAAAAATAATTGTATTGCGCATGCGCGAATTTAATTAACGTTAAAGTAATATTAGAAACCATTAAAATGTGTATTATTAAATATAACAACTAACCAAAAAAACAAAATTCAATTATTATTTTTCTACTCAAAGTTATTAAGTGTGTTCAATCATCGTTTGCACACTGTATATAAAATTCGTTTATACCAAGTAAATATGATTATCGATTGTGTTTATGTTTAAGTGGTTTGGCGAATTAAAAATTAACCAGAAGCTTCTGAATATTGTAATTATTATAATCTTAACCGTTTTTCGTGGCACTGCCCACCAATTATTTATGGGAGAAAACTTCCAGAAAATATTAATTAATTAAATTTCTAATTGTACATATTTTATGTAAACATCCCATAACTACTTGCCTGCTCGTTGAACATTGGAACCCTTTACAACGCAGATCCAGTCGGCTCTTGAACACTCCCTTTCGTCGCAGTACTGCACATCGAACCTGTATGTAAATATGTAACCCAACCTCAGCGGTCACTTTGTACTGGGATGATGCTGAAAGGGACGTGACAAACGACCCGAAAAGGTCTTAAAATAACACAATACCTTGTGTAATAATAAACCGGAAACTGCTTGTACAAACAACCGTCATCTTTGTTCGACCGAGTCCGGCGATTATGTAAACCAAACTTACGAGTTATATTATTATTATATATATATATATATATACACCTTAAGTACACCTAGAGGATAAGATCGATTTTTTTTTTTTTTTTGCAATTCATCGAGTGGCTATAATAACGTTTACGTGCACGGTTATTCGTGTCGTCCGCGTCCGCGCAGCTTTATAAATCCACTGGTCATTTATCGATTTTTCAGGGATCAACGAATCGTTCGACATGGGCGATCTGATGGAGGGCACGTACTGTTCGCGGATATTCAGCGACTGCGATCAGAAGAGGTGCGTGCTCCAGTCGCCCAACTATCCTGGACTGTATCCGCGAAACTTGACTTGTTACTACGCGATCCGTCAGCACGTCATACCGTACGGCCATCAGGCGCTCATATCGATCACGCAGCCGTACAGCCGTTTGATTTCGATCAAGACAGATCGATCCGATCCCGAAGCCGTCGCGGCTGCTGACCAAAAGTCCGCCGAACGAAAGGTAGGTAGATTAGGTTAGGTAATTGAATACTACATGGAAATGTTTTGTATTTTGTTCGATAAATTATTGCGGTAACCCTGAAGTAATACCTAACGGCGGTTTCGTTACCATCATAAAGCGTTAAGAAAAGTTTAGGTTATTAAGTCAGAAATTCCCAACCTTTTTTCAACGGTGACTCACACAAAAAAAAAACAGTCTTATTGATCATTTTTTCCCATCATTTAAATATTTGAAATAATTTAATTCTAAATACATGACACTTTTGATTTTGATCGATCATTTTTTTATTATTACATTTTTGTATTATTGCGATTTTAAGTAAAATTATGTTTTAATCCTTGCAACTAGTCTACATCCAGTGACTCAATTTTTGTCGCGACCCATAGGTTGGAAAACACTGGTTTCGTTTATAAATGTTATAAAATGGTATGGCGAGGGAGATTTTCACAACGAACACTAGGTTATCGTATAGTCTTTGTTTTTCTATAAGTTACGGCGCCGGGAGATATATGTGACAAGTAATCCGTAGCATCTCTTTTGTCCCGGTCTCTTGTGGGTGTATAAATGTATAATATATATAAAAAATGTTAGGTTAGGTCTGATCGGAATAATCGAATAAAATATTATCAATGACATTTTAAAAAAAACCTAAATATTACCAATTGTAAATACTCCACGCGCAAGTATACAATATTAACAAAACGTATTTTCGTCTCTTCGGTCATACAGATTGGCATAATTATTGTGATTTAGACTACGGGGTTTATTTTTTAATACCCTCGAGCATATATCAAAATGTAATTGCATAATTTAAACATTTTGTACGTAACTGTATGTCGTATAAACTGTAGGATGAAAAAAAAAAATTGAAACAATATTACATTATATATTCAACGCTTTATAATGAATTCAAATTTTCTTTTGGATTTTTTTTTTTTTATTCCGTCCTACCAATTGATTTAAATAATATCTTGATTTTACGCAATCGATATTGGTTTACATTTCACACTATCACTTTACTTCATATGATCTGTGCATAACAATTTTCATATGGATCATTCGTATAATAATACTAAAATATTTAAAATATAATATAATTATATTATCGTTTTTTATTTTCTCATAAGCTCTTTATTATTTTACGGTAGGTAGGTACGATTACATTATTATGTATAATAATAAATTATGATTATTCGTCTGTTTATTTAATTTTACATATGGATAACGGCACATTTTGTTATTTTAATATTATAATATGAGAAAGAGCCCCTTTTTTGACGTTACTAGAAATGTACTAATTTTACATTTTAATATACGAGTACATTTTCAGATTTTCTCATAATTAAATTATATTTAAACATTTTTCTTTTCAAAAAAAAATAAGTCAACATTTTCGACAACAAATTATGATTTAAATACTTGTTTTAAATGTTGCAACAAAAATTGTATAAAACTAAATAAAGTGCATACAACTTACTAGATATCATTCAAATATTATGTATGATTTAATAATCCTTAAATACGTATTTGGTAGAATATGCAATTAATTATTTACAAAATGGTAACTAACCTAACTTTACTTGTATTGTGTTTTCACTAAATTCATTTTGAGTTAATAATACAATTGTAAACTAAACTGTAGGGTAGAAAATTATTTTTAATGAAACATTGTTCTGACTGTAATTAATGTAAAGTTAACGTATTAAAATATGCAGTGTTTTAATAATACATTTATATTTATATCAAATCGAAACGCCGTATAAATAATTCTTGCCGAATGGATAAACATTTCATTTATACTGTGTACAAATCTTAATAAAACGTTTGATTCATTAGGGATGCATATAGGACGTATTTTGTTATCATATTTTTCGAAGGGTCAAGGGACAATATTCCCTTAGAAGTTTTCGTACAACTAATCGAACTGTATGTAGTTTTTTTAAATAAAATCATTTACAAAATATGTCTGTGATATTGAGCAAAAAAATATAATTTAATTCTTTTACGTTTAAAAAAATATAGGAAAGTTACAAATATAAGATATAGGAATATTTATTTGACTAATTATGATCTATTTTACTTAATTTTTAATTGTAATCTAGTTTTTAATGTCGACAGGACTGGAGTAAGTGCGATAACGTACCTGATTTTGTGACAGTTTATGACGGGTATACGACTAGAGATCCGATTCTATTGAGATTTTGTGGATCTGGAGAGACTGTGCCCATAACTACGTCTAGTGGGCCTGAACTTTTAGTCCAATTTTCCACTTCACCGTACGGCACTCTGATGTATCCTTTCGGTCCACTGCACGGATTTCAGCTTCAAGTTCAAGTAATATTAATAATAACTCAATGGGAAACTCTGAAGAAAATCAATTCTTCCTCATTAATAAATCATATATATCAATAATTTAAGATTATTTTTTTTATATTTGTAAGGGGTTAAATTTTTAATTATTATCTCCACTCACTATTGGATTTATATTTATAATTTTATTCAGAAAACTCATATGTTATAAACTAAGGTTGTGCTAAAAAAATTATGATAAGGAACGTTTTGAAAACATAGATCTAATAAAATTACAATAACTCATCCGGGATTTAGAAACCTTAGGATTTTGTAATTTGTTACACTCTATATTTATTAGTTCATCCAAGCGCTTTATTAAATGTGACTTTTAAGTTAATTAATTTATTATTAGATTATCAATAAATATATAATTTATGATAAAATAGATAGATATTTCAACAGCTATACGTTTTTTAATCCATATGTATATTCTTATTTTTCTCCCATGTACAGCGTAAATATGAAATTGTTATTTTATTAATATTATAAATATATTATTATTATATAATATTATTAATATAAAGTTATCACTATCTCATGTAAGATGTTATATTATCATAGTTTTGTATACTATGATTTTACAACTAAAATGAGAGGTAAAGAACTAAACGAAGGAAACAGTTGGGACACTCTGTGAGAATATGCGTTTCAAAATATTGCTGAAATACCTATCAATTTTCGTTATGATATAACCAATCGTTGCTATCAATGTAGAATATTAATAATATAATAAACGATATTATGACTGTCAGGGGCGGGCTGAGTATTATTTATAGTATAATAATAATAGCCGTATATCATATTCCGTATTCGTGTATAGAGTAGTTAGTGTACTTCATTGCACGTGTATTTCTAATGTACCGATTAGAACACTAGTCACTCAGGAACGGACTGGGTATTATATAAGACTCGAATAGGAATTAGTTATATGGCCAATAATTTGGCCTGACTTTAAATAAAACTTTATAACAACATTTAGCGAATCAATGTTATTTTAATACTTGTGTGTAACATTATTATGTTGTTCTTATAATTTATATTATTATAACATAAATCTACGTGAAAGTATGAATTTAAAAAAGGATAAATAAAAATATTACAAATTTTTAATTTGACAATTTTATATTATTAAACAAGGAAGTAATTGTCTCCCTACCATACGGGACAGTCCGGGTTAGCCCCTGATAACTGCCTAGTGAATATCTGATAAGGATTAAATATATTTTTGAGTTTTGATTTCAAATGTTTTACATTCGAGTACCTACTTAGATTGTGTTTCATTACACACTTTAAAATTTAAATTATAAAATATATATTATATACTTATAAATTATGTATGTATCTTTATAGGTATATTAAAATAATAGGTGTACGAGTATATGATATAAAAAATTATCTTTAAAATGGTACAAATCATAGTTATCAGTGACTCGAATTTCTTGAAGAGAGAGATAGTTTCAGGAAAAAAGTTTTGTTCCTTATATTTCAACAATAATATTATATATCTAAGAGTACCATTGTATGGTTCTATTTGTTCTCCTATTTTTGTTCCTCTTTGAGTTTATGCTTATGTTCGTAATAGTTTAGGTTAAAATCGCTATTACTATAATGTTATCTTATCAATATTTTTTAGTTTATTTATATATTATACAAGAAGTTTTATGCAAATTCTCTTAATAATAACTTAAGTATAACGGTTTGTTTTGATTAATTTGGCAGCTTAAAGATTTATTTTTTAGAAAATGTGGGAACATGATCATCTGTTTAAAGTCGTTATAAATTTGTATAAAATCTGCATATAAATAATTTTTTATCGTATTTTGTTTTCCGTATGTCGTATACATATCGTTTTATAAATTAGCAACTTAAACTTGATGTTGATTAAGCCGTAAATCATTCTACATAAATAATAGAGGAAAAGCAATAACAATTTGCTGTTTTTATAGTTATATAGTTTCTAATTTATAAGTAAAACGTAATATATTTTCTCATTTAATAAAGCGAATAAAAAAAATTATTCATTTAATGACTATAAGTTTTAAGATTTATATTTTTGAGTAAATTAAGCTTTTAGTTTGTTTTTATAATTTTTAACAATCCACACAAATTATTAGTGGTGCCTCTTTTATTTTGTTGGATCTAAATTTTATTTTATTTTAAAATTAAAAGTTTTAACATAACATTTTAAAAATAATTAAACAAAATAAGTTTGTAGATATATCTAAATAAATATCATTCATTTTTTTTTATTTAGCGATTCAAACCAACTATTCACTACTTTTTTTATTAATTTCAAACTAAATTTCGTTTTACGTTAATAAATTATACAGCAACTATAAACTTATTGTATAATATAATGTTTATAATATTATTACTAAAATGTGTAAGTTTAAATAACAATGAGAGATTTTGAAAAGTTAAGAATAAATGAATATGCTGTTGTACAAAAGAAAACAAAGTTGTACTTACCTATAGATTACCCTCATTGTTTATTGAATGTAAAACAAATAAGTTATTTAGAGAATATTATGATATCATAATTACAAATTAAAACCTAATATTATTAAAGCGTTAATTTTCAATAAAATATACTATTTTAGTATTTTCTCTTTGAGTTGATATCATTTTTGTTGTTTAAAAACCTGTATTTGGTAAATAACCTTTTAATTAAACCTTTCATTATATTATTTACTAAAGAATTTAATAACGAATCTTACTATAAATCTCTATTTTGTTAATTCAATCTCGGAGTACGACTCATTAATTTCGAAACCACCCTAGATAGGCTTTGAAGAGGAAATGGAGACCTCCCGATGGGGGTTGGGTATCATGTCGCGTCCCATAGACTTTACAATTAATTCATTAGTTAGTATCAATGGAATTTAGAATATATAGAAATTATTAGTGCTATTCTTGAAAGTAGTGACCTGTTTAATATTTCTGTACTACTGAACGACCGAATACGACATTGTACGAACGGGATGTCGTAAAATGAAATAGTTCGGTGGTGTGAAACTGGGGAGCTAAGAAACAATTAATGATTAAAAAAAAAAATAAAAATAAAAATACAATCTCGTAATATAAAACAGAGCACAATAACTGTACTCTTCTTTTTGAATTTCTATGAAAAAAAATGCATTGTTTAATACTTCGGTCATCAAGGATGTAACAGTATAGATCATTTTTATGCATTAATAATAATCTACACTTGCTTTGAAATGTAAATATTTTCTTTATTATTTATTATTGTTAATTATTATTTCATATATTTTTTTTAATAATAATAGTAACACATTTAGATAAACGTATTTCTATTAAATATATATGTTTTTCATTTATTCAAATATCGGGTAAAAGAAATATGGAACTAAAATAAACTCGTATTATATTTTAATGCCATAGAAACTACTATAGTTTTTAAATATATGACAAATCCGATATTTTATATTCAATAAAGAATGTTTCAATATTTACATGTATGACTTAGTTATTACATTTTTTGAAAATTTTTTATACTTTTTCGATCTGTGAATAATGCTCACCTATTATGTAAATGTTTTTAAACCTAAAAAAATAAGAATACATTTACGATTTACCCTACATAGGCTGTGTGATGTTACGCTTGAACAGTTTATGATAATGGATTCATGAAAAAGCCTGATAGTACTTTTATATTATGTAAATATTTTCTCAAATTAACTCATCAAATATAAATGATAATATGTAAAATAAGTTTGAGTTTTTATTTCGATAGATAAGACGTCAAATAGTAAACCTAAAATCATATTTCATTTCTCGTATTATTCGTTTTTTAGTATTAAATAAAAAATGTAATACAATTATTTCAAAATAGTTGCATGAAGTGAATGTAAATTAATAACAGTTACAAAATGGTTGAATTGCATTAAATACGTAATATAAATATTATTCAATGAAGTCAAATAAAACATTACTTAGCAACTTGATAATTAAGTAACGATGATACCGTGAAAAGTTAAATTACGTATTTCAGTTAGTTAAATATAAATGGATTATTACAATCAATTTAAGTTTGTAAGCATAGGTATATGCAACAACAAAGGTTATCAATATATAATTATAGGTAATCTTAATTAACTCATTATAATTTTAATTTTAGCTAAGTAATATTAATCCTATATATTTTTTTTACGTATATATTATGTTATATTATGTATCCATATTGATCAAGACCAATAAATTAAAAAAAATATATTTAAATACTTAGATGTACTAAGTATAAATTATTTATGGTATATTTACTATAATTAATTGATTTTTAAACTAAAATAACTTTATGCGTATAAATTATTATTTTTATTATCGAGCATTTTTATTACTATAATTTTCTGATTATTAATTGTATATCAAAGCTTAACGTTAAAAAAACGTTGGAAACTTCCAACATGGCGTTTGTCTATTACATTTGTTGTATACAAAACAAATGATATGAATAAAATATTGATGCACAGAATAGCTTCGGAAACAGTTTTTTGAAATAAAGTTTTAACAGGTACCTATATTTGTTTTTTTTAACACGATGAACTTTAAATAATGAAGTTTAAATGGGTAAATTAAATTAAAATTTAAAACTTATTAATGGCATCAGATACTCGAAAATACAATGCAAAAATTATATAATATACACGTATATATAAAGGTATTATATAATTATTATATTATTGTATGCATTATTAAAACATAATTTATGATTCTAAACTTTTTTGTGATGGATAAAAAACAGTTACTATAAATAATAATTAAATATATGAAAATGTATAATTTAAAAATTGAATTTTCAATTATCAAGTTTAATATATAATAATAATTAATATTAATAACATATTAATAATTGTACCATGCCCCACACTATTTTATTTAACAGTAAAATATGACAAAATCGAATCGCAATTCTTTTTATAGCAATTATTATTATTATTATTATTATTATTATTAGTATTTTTTTCTAAAACCAGACATTATTATTTTTTATTACATTTTAGTTTTTATCGTTAATTTTTTCTGAACCTTTTATTTCATTTTTAACAATGTTCAAACAATTGTACACAAATTAAACAAATATCCTACGGGTTTCGTTATTTACTTTTACCAATTAAAATGTTTGTATGTTTTCAGAGTTTGAAAATGTTCTTTATTTTTATACATTTAAAATACGAACGTTGCTTTGAATCGTGTTGGTCGTGATCTTCGCTCAATGAAATTATATTACTAAGTATATGGTAACAACTAACAGTATTCTGTCGGTTATAGGTGCACTTTGTGGAATTAGAATCGATTAAGTACACGAAGAACAAACGGTGCGAGTTTTGGATTCGAAACACCGGCCGTGGATGGCTGCATGCTCCGTATCATTCTTTGCCGGAAAACACTACGTGCTGGTATCATCTGCAAGCCGTCCCGACCGATATAGAGGCTGCATCCGGATATCAGGTGGACCGGGAATATGCCAGTTCCGGTGGTACCAGGTACAAGGTGTGGGTTTCCGTGCTCAAGTTTTATGTTAACGGAGCGCAGACTCGGGATTGTACAACAAACCTGTTGGTGTGGGACGGAAACTCGTCTTGTCATCCGTTTTGGTAAATTTCCAATCATATTTAAAACAATATGAACATTTTTCGTAACCGCAAGCTCGCGTCAAAGACTCAAAGTTGATATTTCATTATCAATTATCACATTAATCCTATGATTTTGATTTTTGATTTTTTTTCTTATGACAATTTTGTATATTTTCTGTAGCGATTCAAGAAATGCCTCGTCGTCCATGTATCAGCACAACAACGCCACTCTGTTGGCAAACTATTGTTCCGGCCAAACTCCCAGATCTTGCGATCATTTTCTTTTGACACGACAACAGCGTCCGTGCAAACTGTCTGAAAGTTTCTTGTCTACTTCCCGATCACTCACCATCCAGTTGAACATACAGCACGCTACAGCTCTCAGGTTATTGCCACGATCGATCGATAAATCTCACGGTTTATATCTAAATTATATTCTCGTGTATAATATAATAAGCGTAGTTTAACGCTGAAACTTTTTCGGATTTATTTGAGATAAAAGACAATTAGTTAATTAACGTTTTAATGCGAACATGTATTATATTGTAATTTACAGACCGGTATCGTTTAAAGCATTATACGAATTCGTCGACTTACACCAGGACGGAAGTTCGTGGCCCGAAGCCGGAAGCATGTGTTCCAGAATTTTTCGAAGACCGATACACTCACCTTCCAGCTCGATAGCGATCCGTTCTCCAAAAAATGTATTTTTCTATGGTAGAGGAGGCAACAGAAACTTAAGGTAAACTTGATATTTTGTGCAGTATATACCTTTAACAATGTTGTGTATTCAATTAGATATAACCCTTGCGTTATATTTCGTTTAGTAAACAATACAAAATGTCAACAACATTGTCTATTAAATTTCCGAATCTATTAGTTTGTTTTGTACGAGAGTTTTTATTGTTCCCGAGTAATGAAGTTTAGACATTTTTTTTATTATCTACTCTTATTCAACGTCATCGAAGATTTAAATTATTTATCACATATAAATATTGAGCAATTTCATGACTCAAAACAAATGCCTCTAACTGGAATAATATTTATTCAAATTCATCAGGTGACAAAATGTGTTGTGTTTTCCTGTTTTTGATATTATAATCATTTTTTTTTTTGCATATGTACAAATAGGTTATTATCTTTAAATCGTATGTATTTATTTATCGCTCCGTTTTGTTATTGTTGTTCAAAAAACTTAAAAGGTAGAACGCTCGAATATTTTTTAAACTTAAGCATAGGAATTATAAATAATAATAATAATAATATTATTGTACATTTATGTTGTTATTAAAACATTTTATACTAATGTATTTTGAACTTAAAATTAATCTTGATTCATTAGAAAATTTTGGTAACTGTATAAAAGATTAGGTATAATAATATTTATTTACTAGCTTGAAAATAATAATTAAATTGTTGGTGTTTTTATTTTCAAGTTGTGTATTCAGATTAGAAGGACAGCCCGGCGATGTGGCTAAGGTTACGATCCTTAAAATCGGTACAGGAGACCGAAGTTGTTATAGCCGCATGAATAACGACCGTGGAACTTTGCAGTGTGTTGGCGATATTAGTTCATCTTTGAAAATTTTGGATGAAGTGAACGGTCCTAAGACGATGCTAGTGCCCAGACATTGTCTGTGTTCGACTAACGTGTCGCTACTACCTTACACTTTTGTCACATTGGGATCGAAAGCATCGATGGTGTGGGACGTGCTCAACATGAACTCCACAGAAGATTTTCGTCTTCATTATTTCGAAGCTGTTGTACAGTTCGTCCGGCGAGAAGTGGTCTCAAAACGCTGTGAAGTGAAAAGCAACCTATTGTCTGGTCCCGGCGGTCATTTCACGTTCCATTCTCATCATAACGTAAGCGATACGGTTTTTTTTGGTAAGGACTATCTCTGCCGGTAGGTTAGATATTTTTTTATAAGAAAAAAAAGAAACATTTGGTTTGTAATCTAAAATAGATTTGTTATTACAATAAATTCAGTAGGTACATAACTGTTTTCAGTACTAAGTTTCCGTGATGTCTTTGCAGGATAACACATATATAGTTTATTTAAAATTTAACTCTACCTAATTCATAGTTACATTATATTTTTAAAAACCACGTGTTATCGCAACGACATAATATTGTTACAGACGACGTGCGAATCTCACTTTGTTATACTCACCCTTCAAGAGTACACGAACAGTTATTTGTACGCGAAATTGCCCGGATTGACGATGCCGGACTCATCGCACGCAGTCCCCAATAACTCTCAACATGTCCATTGTCCGACAAACAATCGATTCATAGTGCATTCTGGTGACACAATGCATACGGTTGTTTGTCCGGATCCGTATTACACGGTTGAGGTGTGTCTTTGAAAGTTGTATTTAATTTGACAGAAAACAATTTATCTGATTTAACCGCGTAACGCATTATCGCAGGTGTTTTCTGACGGATGGAACACCAGAGATGTCATATCGAATACTTCGCGAGACATCGTCATCGAATTCATACCCATCGACCCGGGATCGTACATTGTGTCTTGGATACAACTCTCGTCCAGGTATAAATGCATAATTCAATTATCGTTTATAAAATACGTTTAAACAACAAAAATATTAAGAGGACGTCATTAATATTTTTTGAAAATGTAAAAGTAGTGCATAATAGATGTTTTTGTAGATTTCGTTTGCGGGCTTCAAGGTGAAAAGAGTTAATTTTAAATACGTTTCACATTAAACCGATGAATACAAATGGTTGGGGTTTAATACCACCGTTCCGATTTCTTCTAAAAGCTACATAATTTAAAATCTTTAATTAATAATTTAATCGTGGTAATAAATTAGTTGAGAATAATAATAAAGGAGAGGCCCACGCAGTAAACGTAGTGAAATACTGGTAGCGGCTTAAGTATAATGTTTGAAAGTGCTTCATGAATTACTAACTATATTTCTTAAATTGGAACCCAGGGACTCGTTTGTCTCCGTTGGTTAAAAAATTATTTCTAAATGTATTATACAGTGTCTTTGTGTAATAACACGAAAAATCTGGAAAAATCACTGCGGGTGATGAAATAAAACAATTAAATAGAATAAGAGGTAAAAAAGTGTAAATAAAAAATACCGTTTTCCGACACTTGTGTACGTACTTTTGATTTCATGAATTTGTTGTCATAATACTACTTCGTTTCAACAAAATTGTTATTACTTATTACGAGTTGTTTTTTTTATACAAATTAAACTTGGCATTACAATTAAAATAATAATAAAAAAACAAAAATCGATTTTACTGTAGTCCGCGTATTGTTATAATGTTATGAACGTCAAGCACTTCAGCACTTGTAATCATTTTCCTTTTTTTTTTATGGATGTAAATTAATGACTGAGTTTTGAGTAAAAAATATATATTTCTGAAGAGTGATTATTTTCACATGAGTAGAATCTACATGAGAAAAATAATTTGTTAAATACAAAAATAAGTATATGAAATGTAGTGATAGGGTCTAAAAAATAGTTCATAATATTAAAGTACTCGGTCCACAATTAAACCTTATTCGTTTAACTGGTCATTTTAAAAGTAAACTTTAACTAAATTAAGCGAGGTAATTTAATAGTTAATTATATTATTGTTCTAAGTTATATTAATTATTGTCATCTAAATTAACGAATGATTGAACTCTTTCAAATCTATATACACATATGAAAACGATTTAACTAAATAATTGTTTTTGCAAACTATTTCTTAATTGGCTCACTTAACGAACTGTCTAAAGTTAGTTAACTTTATATGAAGAGATCAAAGTCTAAAAACTATTATTTTTAAATTATAATAACATGATAAATACGACTTTTTTGAACCGTTAGGTTTTTTACGTATAGGTAGTCGTAGTCGGTTATTCCAGAAAGCTGCAAAAAATCTGTAACTATCCGGGAGTATAATCTAAACCTCGTATTTACACGTGTTTAAACCACTCGGTCACGCCCTCCACTCTTTGTAATCACATTATATAGTTTATTGTTTTACAAAATTTATGTTGTAGCAACCCACCCACACAAAAATTTTATATAAAAAGCAGTCATATTAATAATGTTTACTGATCATTTATTTTGTATTTTTTTGTATTATAAAAGGTTTTAATTATTGATATTTTAAGAGCAATTAGTTACATGTATCAAATATATTTTGTAACCTAATTTGGAGGTATTAGCATAATTTTGTTAACGGTTTGGATAACGCTGGTATTATAATGATTAGTCTTCTTCTTATCGTGTACGGTTAGGTTTAGAAATACGGTTTAGAAATAAATAAACATATAAATGTGTTAAATATTTCGCTTCAGCCAATGGGTGGCTACTGATTAGCATTTTCATTGGCAAACGTCAAGTCGTCAGTTGTGCATTTTGGCAGGGCAAGGATGCATTGTATTAGGTGTTCATCGGATTGGGTCTAACCGCATTCACATGTGTTAGGTTACCTTCCTGGTATCCCCATTTCACTATATCGACTCTTGTCTTGACTACTCCAACTTTAATCCTATTTATTGTAGGTTTCCGCCTGGTGGTATTCGTTAATCAGGCGGGACAGGTATTTCAGCTCGCTGTTCTTCTCTCTATTTACATAGTCGGAGCTGGTTGGGGGTGTCTTGAATCATATTGGTATTTGCAATAAAATGTTTTCTTGATTTAAATCTCTTTTGGAGTTATAAATAACCATACACGGGTTGTTTTTGGTCGGTAGTTTATTAATAATAATAATAATAATAATAATGATAATAATAATAATAATTAGTATTTTTAAGCGATAAAATATTATAAACCCGGTAGACGAGTACTATACTAACACGCGTGGCTAAATATACAGGTGAGTTAGTAACTTTGTAAAATATTGTTATGGTTTTGCGCATGTATTATTATTCCATGATATTTCATGAAAGGAAAACTCACCTGGCAGTGATCCATAGAGTAGATTACAATTAACTGCTTAAATCATGTGAAATATCTCACTCAACATTCACGCGTGACCAATTATTGCTGTTATCTATTAACGATAATAATTGATGAATGAAATGAATTCGCCGCCGTGACACCTGCGTGTCACAAAGTTGCTGATACATATATTTAGCCATGCTCACACGTTATCTGCACGTGACAGAACTGACAGATGATTGTCTAACCGTTTTTCGTTTTCTCACCATTTTAAGGATACGGTCGGACGGCAGCGGTCCCTACTGTCACAGCCGGTGCCCGGAGCTGGACGCCTGCATCAACGAGTCACTGTGGTGCGACGGCGTCGAACACTGTCCGTCGGGTTACGACGAGTCGTTCGGGTACTGCATGCACCTGTTGTACACGCACCTGGTGTACAGCATAGCGCTAGCCGTGGCCGTGGTCATCGTGGCCGTTTCGTCCGGGCTGACCGTGTTGTGGTTCCGGCGTTTCCGGTCGCCGCGGCCGCTCGCCGGCGCCGGTGCGTCGACCACCGTGGCGGCCGCCGGGCCGGGCTGCAAGGGTTCGGATACGGAGGCCATGGTGGCCGCGTGCGACGTAGTTTACTGACATACGGTGAATGACGTAGTGCACTACGTTGAATACGATCGCATCACCACCGTCTGATCGGACGGCAGGATCTGACGAAGCGGAGAAGCGAAATGCCCGCGTCCGGAACGACCTGTTACGTTTTCGGGCGTAATATTGATATTATGTCCAAAATACGTAAAAAAAAAAAAAAAAAAAAATGATGTACAATTTTCTGCCGAAAATTTAACAAAAACATTTTTTTTGTTCGTAACGATCACATGGGCGTATTTAAGGGTGACTTGGCTAGGGGAAGCGTAAAGTTCGCGAAGAGAACGTTTTTAGCCCCACCAGCTAAATAGGCAAAAAATTTTTAAAAAATGTTTCTTTTTTTACACAATAATAAATATTGTTATATTATTATCGTTAGAAGTCAAATTTTTTTTTCTTAGAGCTTCCCCTCTCCCCTTATGACACAACATTCTAAATACGCCCGCGAACAAACACGATAATAACGACATCTGGAAGCTTATCGTAGTAAAATAAAATAAATGTACATAAAATATTATAAATTATATTATAACGTCCCTTAACGTCCTAAACGCGCGCCCAACGTTTACAATATTGTAAATACTGCGCATTTTTTTTCCCCGACAGTTCCACTCGATTAGTATTAAAGTAAACAAATATAAATCCAACCCAACGAATATTTCCATGAAAATAGTTTCGCTCGTATTTATGTATGAGAAAATTAATAGAAAACGCATACGGATAGAGATTCCCGTCGGTCTTCATTGATAACAAAACACGGTTTTTACGAAAAATACATAAATTCCGAGTTAATATTTATAAATGTAAAAAAAAATTAAGGAAAAATGAAACCAGATACACCTGTGAAACATTGTAATGCGTATACTATTTTAGAAAGTACATATACATGTGACCAAAAAATTGTGTTTTTTTGTGTTTTGCGTATTTTACGGGTTTTAGCTCTGTACCACAAGAACGAATTAAATTAAAGTTGTCCCGATTATCGCGTGCGATTTTCTCGGTAGACACAATGATGAAATTGGTTTTTCGTTGAATTTTTTTTCGCGTCCACGCCGTGGCGTAACAAAACGCTCTGCGGGCGCGACAATCGACGTTATTCCTCGGGCGAACGTCGTCCGAAATCGTATCTGCAGGCGACCGATCCGGGTTGATATTCTCATTCTGCCGCCGCCGCGGTCACCACCGCTCGATACGACGGAGCGACGTGAATTTTCGCGGTCGTTAAAAGAAGAAAACGCCCGCGCGCCCATTACCTACACACACCTCGTTGACGGGTTAAACGCATTCGTTTTTCACCGTAATCATTATCGGATATCATTACCGGGTTATTGCGAGTAACCATTTTTGGTTGGCTCTACGCGTGTAAAAATAGATGAAAGAACACGTTTTCATTATTGCCGAACGCGTTTTTTCACAGAAATGTTCACAAAGAGTATAAAACAACACGACGTATATAAAAGCGTAATAGGATTAAAATTAATGTCTATTTTACTGTAATTTCTTATAAGTCATAACGAAATGAATAGATCCGTACGTCGTACAACATCTGTGAGTATTGTGCAGGGTCCGTAATTTTAGAGACCGGAATGAACTTAAATCTTTTTTCCTTTCCACCCGTTAGATCTTATTACGTTTAACTTCAAATAGTGAATCGGAATCGGGATGCATATTATAATAAGAAGAAAAAGAAGTTGTCCGGTCATATTGTGGTCATGAGGTTATCTAAACTTTTCATCGTAAAAATGGTCGTTTTTTAATAATTGTAGAATTTTGTTTTCCTTCCCAAATCATAATGATCTCTTTAGGTGAGTTTCGTTTGGTTAATAATGTTGTTAGATAAATTTTAATTAAAGTTATATTAAAAACCCGTACTGCTTAGTGCCTATAATATGTATACTATATACAGTGTTAGTGTAATATGATAACTTTTAATTTAATTTTCTTTCGTTAAAAAAAGTGAAAAAAAAAGTTTGGAAACGTCTGTGTTGATTAAAAAAAGTAATTATTATAAGTCTCTGATCGAAGATTTCTTTTTAAATTCCTTACCTGGTAATTTACGCGTGAAAATTAACATTCTGAGAAAACGATCTCTAATGACGGACCGAGACCGAATTGAAAATGTTTTAATACGATAGAAAACCCCGAATGAGAACAATAATATTTATACTAATTCATATTTTGTATAAATTAATGTCGTTACTTAGAACATCGTTTTTATCGTAACTGTTTCATACAGTGAAAGTTCATATCAAAACGTTTTCACTATTATACTATGTTATATATTGATCTTTAAGTTAAATTATTTTTGTGAACATCAAAGACAAAACTTAACGGATACAAGCGAAATTTGTTGAAGACTAATTGATCTGTGAACATACATTTACTAAGACAGAATTTTTTCCCTCAATTAAAAGTCGACAATAATAAAAATATTATTTTCAATTAACTTTTTTATAATACACATTGTGGGCCTCTATGTGTGTATAATTATTTTTAAAGTCCTTTTATAGTCGTTGAAATAATAATTTCTAATTGTTTTCGAGTTTAAGAGAATCTATATCCCCTTAATATTCTTCCGCGAATACTCGACTCGAGTGCTAGCTGGCTTATATAATAGAATTTTTTCTCCTTTTAATTTTCACTAATGGATTTGTCGTACCGACCATTTTTCTTAATTGCACTTTGGAAACAGTTACGTCGTTACGATTTTAAATATAAACTTAATATAGGCATACTTCAGTGAATATTTCAACATTCGTTCGTCAAAAGGTGAATGCGATTTTATAATTAAATTGCTGTGTTTCATGTAATTTAATCTTAATAATTCTTGGGTAGGTATCTCATTTAATATAGTCTCTATTATTTTTTCTTTGAATATTTAATCAGAACTATCGTAGTCTAACGTTGACGATTCAATTAGAACAATTTTTGAACTACGAATATTAATCTAATGTTGACATTTCATTTTGTTTCACAAAATGTTGTATAAATAATTATAATTATACATTGTATATTCATGTTATTATAATTTAGGCGTTACGTTTAAAAACTATAACAATCAATCAGAAATGTTAACATCAGGTAATTAATGAACAAACCATTTTAATTTGTTATTTCTTTAACGAAATTTGTTTTGTGTTGGTTATTTAATAACGACCAAAAATTAAACATGTTCATCAATTAAGTGGTATAAACACACAGTTACGATTAGCAAAAACGACATTACAAAAAAACAACTTTTTTTGTAGAAATGTCGAATTTCAATCTTATATAATCTATTTAACACCTCTTATAGATATTTTTACGCATTATTATCACAATTTCGATAAATCTTTAAATAATTCGTTAAAAATAACTACATTTTGAATAATTCAATCGCAAATATAACAGATTGTCGTTTTACAACATATATACAAAACTGACAATTATAAGAGGTTTGAGAGATTAGATTTTGTGAGGTATGTTTTAACTTAATAAAATAGACTTATTAGATACATGGGTTAATTACTTAGTTAATTAGTTAATACTTACTTAATTAGTAAGTTAGCGCAATAATAAGCCGTAGTGTTGAATTAAATCAAAAATATTTACTTATTAAACTACGTATTATGCGTGTACGTATAATTAATATTTGTTGGCTCGTTAATACTATTAGAATATTAGAATATTATCTGTCGGTTAATCAAAAATCAGGGTAAAATGAATAATTATCATGTTATTTATTTTAAGGATAAGTTATTAAAATTGTGCCTATATAAATTATTTGGTTTTTATTATTATTTAAGTACTTAATCTGGTTGCTATTCGTTTTCGTGAATTAATGTTGTAATACTAGTGATGCATGTATAATAAGGATCTAAAAAATATAATAATATTGGCAATATTTAAGTAAAATCGAAATCGATGTAATTACATAGCATGATAAACAATAGATATTTTACTGTTTGAAAATCAAGATATCAATACGGATGACAATAATTAGATATTATGAATTATTAGTGTTCACGTAAATTATCGTAATTCTCGCTCGTCAGTAATGTTTGTGATACGTAAAATAAAATTTCGAGTTTTACGACAAGCGTTTTCAAGAGTTTTCAAACTACACGGAAAAAAATAATTCCTTCAGTGCTACTTCCTAATGTAATAATAAAATTAATAATATTTCAAATCATTATAATATTGTTTCATCTTAAATATATTATAATAACCATAGGGGTAAAGAATTTAAATAACTAATTTATAAAATGATAGATACTAGTTGGTGTCGGATAATATTATCAAATTATAAACAAGAGTTTTGAGATAGTTTTATCGAATTTTTTTATCTTATTTTGCATTTTTTAATATTTACTCGTTATTTAGGTAAATTTACCATAGGAGGTTATTATAAATTGGTTATTTAATATAACAATTCTAGCTGTTCTAAAATAAATTTATTGAGACAAAAATTTATTATTTTCAAGGTTATTTCATACACACTCCTCTTTTTGGAATACGCCTATTATTTAAATTCAGTTTTGTAAAGAATACTTTAGAAAACGTATTTTAAAACTAAAAATTGAATAGATGTACTGTTCGTATTCTAAATACTTGTAACAAATAATATTAAAAAAAGTATTTTATAAAACTTAAAAAGTATTTGAATACATGTATTTATTATTAAATTAAAAAAAATACAATTTAATGCTAATATAAACACTTTATAATGTATTCAAGACAATTTTTATTAAAAATTGCATCCTATAAAATATGATAAGTAAATATCTACAGATGTAATATGAACTAGTTGTTAATTAATTAATAGTTAATTAATTAAATAGAATTACACATTGTATTGATATTATAAATCTTTATTAATACTAACGTTTTCGTATATTTTGTTCAAAATTAAATTATTTAATATTATGAAAATATTGGGTAGTTAAATTTAATAAAATAAAATAAATTTACGTTTGTTAAACTATTTTTAATGATTTTAAATTTTTTAGGTAGGTAATTAAATTAAATTTTTTATTAAAAATACATAATAAATAATTTGAAAAAAATATATTTATAATATCAAAAAATACTTAAAAATATAAATAAATGCTATTATTTAAATACTTGTATTCAAATATTTTACAAGATTTCGGAATATCTCTTTATAAGTCGCACGATGATATCATTGCCCACAATATGTGTACAATAAAAGAAATTAATTGAAATGATTGATGATTCTCGATTTTCGATTTTCGAGATATAATATATTTACTATTGTATATATACTTATTCAAAAAGTTACCTTCAGGTAATTATTATTATTATAAATGTATTTCTAGTAAAATTTTTAATCCGGAGTGCTTCCAGGTATCAGTAATAAACTTGTACGCCTTTAACTAGTTGGTAAAAGAACTGTATTTTAACCATAATTATATAATAAAACTACACGTATATATTTTTATTATATTTAGAGATTCAACATTTAAATATTACAGTTACTACATTATTTACCATAATATTTAGTACTTATTTAATATTTATTTATATCGTTGGTTAGTCTAGTATTTATAATAATATTATATCGATACAATTTAACATATCTTTATTTTGTTTCATTTTAATAGTTTTTAAGAATAAATTTTTAATAATACAATACACAATATTCATATTATTAAAATATGTAACACAAAACCGAATCCACCATTTTATAAACATTGGTACGTAAATTTAGAGTTGATTGTTTATTGTTAGATAATTATATTTTACTAGAAAATATTATTATTACTTAACGGCGATTGATCGTTATTAAAATAGTGATGTTAATACGATTATTTTGAAACAATTACTAATGTTCTTACGAAATTTATTGAGTTTATAATAACGTTATTTAAATATACGATTTGGAATATTGACTATTGTTATCATCATACAATACAATAAATTATTGTTAATAAATTATATATTAATTTTGTCACGTAAAATTTAAATTTAACATTTTTAGTTATTAATATTATTAAATTATTATAAATAAAGATATTAACAAGGCTGGGTAAGTTAACTAATTGTTATAATTAAATTATTATTACTAAATTAATTTATTATAGAAATGTTTAAGTTAAATGAAAATACAATTATCATAACTTAGTTGGAAAGTTAAAATAATGTTAAATACATTAAGTTTTCGAAATAAAGATATTATATAATTTAATATTAAAAAATATAAATTTTTGTTTTGCTTTTGTATTATATTTGTTTAAGTACTTCCCTTATATTAACATTTTTAAAACTATTAAAATATCAAACTGTTGTTGCTACAAGTTTAATTAGACTTAAAACATTGATTTTTTTATAGGAGTATATTATTTAATATTTAATAATAATATAAAAAAAAAAAAAAAATAGCTTAAAGATAACTTGGTATTTTAGAAGAAATTTAACTTATTATGTCAAAAGTTAGTACACTAAACAAAGTAACTCATTATACCTATAAATATATAACTTTAATCTAATTTTTAACATGTAAATGCACAGCCTTGGGTATTATCTGTTGTTATGAACATTATAATTTTTTTGTTAAAAAATTAATTTTATTTGACCATAATAAAATTATACATAATAATATAAAAATATGAATATGATTGTGAAGTTATATTTTAAAATATTGTATAATACATTTCGAAATATAAACAACGAAATTGTGTCATAAATCATTTTATAACAATATAATACATAATAGTTCTTATGATAACAAAGTATTTATATTTGTATACTATAATATCACTCGTTAACTTTTCACTATGATAATCTTTATTATTTTGTCGTAGTTTTAACATTTAGTATGTTACAAGTTACAATACGAAATAATATTATGTAGACGATCGTTAAAATTAGTTTGTTTTTGTAATTTCGATTTATAATTTACCGATAAGTTTATATTAATATTTATTAATTAAATAATAAATTGTATATACATATGTATTTAGTAAATATATGAAAATCGTTGTTAATGCAAAATATTGTTTCACAGGAAGTATAATGATTGTACGAAATAAATAGAATGTAGGCCTTAAAGGTTAAGTTAGGTCAAATATTTTCTAAACATCAAGTCAAAGAGGTAAAATAGTTTGATTAGAAAGAAAGTATATTTTGTGTGTTTTCGATCAAAACAAACGATGCAAAATATTTGGAAATAAACGTTTTCCAAATGAAAATAAAATTTGTTTGGTTAGTGAATAAAGTGTTTTATTATAATCTGTCTTTTAAATGTTAAAGAATCCAAGTAACATTAATCTTGTTATTAATCCTTATATTGAAAACAATAAACCATTATAAAATATCCTGTACACTAGCTGCCTAAGGCCGATTTGTCAACATGTCAATATGGGTGTGAAACTTAGTCAACTACCTACCATCTAAAATCATAATCTGAAGCTATTAGAGTATAATTACCATTGAAAGAAATGTCAAACGTTATAAAAAATTTATATCTTAATTTAGTCATCTATACAACAGAGAAACGGAAAAATATGAAAGAAGACATAATAATGAATTACAAAAGCTATATATATTCTTTAAATTTTCTAATATATTTATGCTTTAAGTTTAACTTAAAATGATAATTTAAGTTATGTATTGCTAAATCATCGCTATCTAGACAGGGACAGAAAGGTCCAATTTTAATGGCCTTCCCTAAGAATGACTAACTATAAGTTTATCATATGACCACCACTTGTTAAACGATTAAAATTAAATTATATATGATTTTGTTATCGTTAATCGTTATACGTTATTTGTTATATTCTATTTAGGCAACTTTATGTATTATATAATATATAACATATGATTCTTTATTATAAAAATATATTTAAGCATTCAAACGTTGTCTAATTTTTGTGTAATGGTATGATGGATCAAGAAATTGATAGAGTGAGACATATAATTTATATCTTACACAAATAATATAGCGAATAATTATTAATTTTAGGTTAAACAAATAAATTATGAAGATAGAATATCGAACAGTTCTAATAATTATTCTAAACTTTTTAAATCAATAAGAAAAAAATTGTTTTCAAATGACAAGTTAATTCTGATCTCCGAGATCTAAGTAATACTCCATGCTCAGAACCAAATAATTTATGTTCCCTTAAAACCCCAGTATATAAAATTATAATTGATTTTTATCTGAAATTTATATATTATAAATTTATAAAAAATATTATTTTAGACTAACTCGGAGGTCGGTGATATAAAAGAGAATAATGTAGATGTGGATAATACTATTTCCCGTAGACATTGATAATTCACGGAAATCATAGAACATTAAAAAGAAGAATGATAATTATTAATTTAAATATTTTAATAATTATAAAAAATAAATAAACTAGTACTAATCTAAATTGATTTTTAATTATGTAATGCAGATTTTTAAAATCTTTTTTAAAATTGTATGGACCGTTTAGTTTTGAAAACACAAGCTGAATGACATAAAATGTATCTCTGTATTTAAAATTGATTAAATATTAATTGTATGTGTCAAAAAAACAACATTCCATGTTCTAAATTTTACAAATGATGTGTAGTAGTATGCACCAATGAACATTCATCTTTAAGTTGTATTATTTATTTTTAGAAACATTTTATTTTTAATTTGTACATTCAAAATTTTAAAAAATATATATAAATTTATCACGCGATCGACGAAATTCTTCTCATGATAGATTTTGATATGTGGATATTAATTTAAGCATTATATAAATACTACTATCTTTGAAGTCTTACTGCGTTAAACAAAGCAATTATTTAATTATTATATAATTTGATAAATGACTATAATTTTACTGTTAGAAAATAACGAAGGTAAACAAAATAAATAAAAAATATTTTTGAATGGTTATCAATCATAAAGAGTTTAAACATTTTGTGAATTCAATATAGTGACAGATTACCTATATTAAAAATTAATATTTATTCGTTATCATACTACGTGACCTCTAGTATCAGCGATTATCTATTGGTTTACTTCTGCATAATACAATTAGTTTAAACGGTTAATACCGTTTGTTCTAATATGATAAAAACCAAATTATAGTTACCTATTAGCTATTACATTATATTATAATATTCATAGTGTGGTTAAAATGTAGTGCTTGAAAAATTATTTTTAAAAAGTAATTAATTTGTATTACTGGCATAGCAAATTAATATTCATGAATACATTCCAACGAATTATATTAACTACTGTTTTCAAATGTAGATAAATATGTAAATAAATAATTTAATTTAGAATATAAATAGTAAAATTAAAACATTCTTAGTAAACAATTATATTATTATTTTGTCTTTGATTGGACTACATAGATTGATCAATACTGAAAGAAAACCAAGTCCAATATATTCTTAATTGTATCTATAATTAGCAATTCGTATCAAGTGCGTCCAAATTGAGAATGCATTTTTTAATAACACTGATTATAATAATTTACAATATCAAGTAAATACTTATACTTATACTTATCAAAATCATATATTTTGTGTACTTATTTGTGTCATATTTTTTAGAGTACTTACCGATTCCGAATTAAATACAATTTAATTGAAAAAAATGTAAACCTTTAGTAATGCCCACATTTAGTAATAAACTAGTAATATTAGTAATAAAAAAAAAATTGTATTTAATCTAAAGCATTTATATATATATAGTTAGGTAATAGGTTAAATCAAAAACAATTAACAACAAAAATATTATACATTTTTATATAGTATTATAACAATATAGGTAGATACGTAACTTTTAAATATGAAAAATAAAAAAAAGATCGTGTCACGAGATACTGAATTATCTTTAAAGGAATACTAAATACTAAGTATTATAGAGCATAAGATGTATAACTTTGTAAGAAAATATTTCTTAATTTATTTTAGGTACTAACATCTACATATTTAATTGTGAGTTGTGACATATTAAAAATGACTAGGTAATATTATTACAATAAAAATTAATTATGAACATACTTAGAAAATCACGAAGCTAAAACATTTTTTAGACAAGTCATTTTATTATTGAATTTAAAATGTTTTGTAGGAAAAATTTTATTTGTTTAACTCATGTAAAATACGCTAACATAATAATAATAATAATAATATTATGATATAATATTTATTTAATCGCTTCTAGACTATATAAAGTTAACAATAGATTAATTTAAAAAAAAAAAAAAATAGCTAACTTTATTTATTTTTAATATTATGTATTGATTTAATATTACGCAAGTTCTGGTGAAAAGTGCTTTAACATAATAGTATACCTAGAATCTACACATTATTCTAATTATTTAAGAAATTAAAATTATAATTACAACTTTAGAATTAATGATTAGAATTTTATTTTATTATTGAATAATCAGTAATTATTATTCAAAAGTTTTATACTTAATTTATATTATAATTTAAATATATTCAAATAACAATTATGCTTTTGACACAATTTTTTAAAGTTTTTTAATAAATACAATTGTAATTAAGAATTTTAAACTAAACTTTAAGTTTTTAAATATAACAATTAATTGATTAAACTAAATTAGTTAGTTATATTAGAATATGTAATAACTATTTTATTTTATTTATAAACAAAATTAGTAATAATTACTAATTATTAAAATTGTTGGCAAATTGTAACTAAGTTACAATAAACAATTAAATTGAAGACAAAATAATATGTTAGTGGTTTAACTTTTACATTGTTATTCTTATTGGATGTATATATATATATATAGGTAACATTTAAAATATAATAATAATAATAAATATAAGATTTAAGCGTAAACATTAATTAAATATTTAAAATTTTAATTAACAAATTATTTGGTAATAATACTATAATAAGGAAAAAACAATACAATTTAATTTGGATCATTAAATGAACAAAATTATAAACAATATACTATACTTATTAAACTATAGTAATATCTATATTACGTTACTGGCCATGAAAATATATAAAAAATAATAAGTTTTACAATTGTCAAAAAAAGTAAAAATGTCTAAAATTTAACTAGTTATTAAAAATATAGAAATAATATTAACATTTTAATTATGAATATTCGTAATTATTATAATGTTAATTATTTATCTTCAAAATTTTAAATATTAAATAATATAATAGCATAGGTATTTTAACATTTTGTTACGTAACGAGTAACATGTTGTATACGATACTTTCATGGCAAGTTAGTTATCTTCGATTTATTATTAAATCAATTGATTTGGTTATAATTTATCATAGTTATTTTATTATCATAAACTGTCTAATGATATTGAATCTGCAAAATGTTACTATTTAGTATGTAATATATTACAAAGTTCAAAATTATAACTTAGTATTATAGTTATGCATTTTATCGTAATTTAATTATTGACCTTGTGTTTCATAATTTATAATATAAGTGTCAGCAATTGACACATTATTGTTATAGAATTAACCACTTCAATAAATGTAAGACATACTCTTTGTGATAACTCTGAAAATATTCTGTGAACGTTTAGTATGCTAACTAGGTTAAATATTATATGATTGAGTTAATTTGTATTAGTTGTTTATTTTTTGTTTATAAAAATTTACAGACTTACCTACAGTATAATGTCATAAATACAGTGATCGTTATCACATAAAGGTACTAATAATGTATCAGAAACAAATTTAACTGAATACTTATTTAAATATTGTGTTTTTAAAGAAAGGTTTACACATTATATAAAATAACATTTGTTGCATAGATTGTGTGGGTTCTATTTTTAAATATATAATTTTATTTTTAATATTTAATCTAAGGTTAATAACTTTAATATATCATGTCATTTTATACTATGATCAATTTGACAGGAAAATTTCTGCATAAAATAAATAATTAAGATAATATGTTAAAACAAATATATTTAAATAAGTGAATAAAACTAAAAAAAACTCAATCATAAATACTATAAAATAATTAAAAAACAATGTTCTTATTTACTAGAAATTAGTTCAACGATAACTGTACGATGTTACCAGTTGGAAGGTATGTGTCGTTAATGTAACAATGGTCCATAATGGTATCGTTTTCGCACGAATCTGCGGTTGTAGTTAAAATTTCATAAACAACCAAAGATATGCCAGATATTGCTACAATTGTACCGAATAGAGCCAAAAGATATGCAGGAATCTAAAAAATTAATATATAATAATACATATTATTGTTACATTTGTATGTATTGTTCATGCGTACTTCATTGATTAAATAAATACTAAGAAGACGAAAAATTACACATATATTATAGTTGTTATAAGTTATAATTTAACTGTTTTTAGAAGTTCTTGTATATTGAAATTGTTATTACTCAAGTATATTCTATTTTAAGTATAGAAAATTTTCTTTGCACTACAAACACAGATATATATATACCTAATGTATAAAAACATTTTTTTTTTTAAATAACGATTAAATTCGAATTTTAAGAAACGCATATAATTATGATTATAACTTTTGCATATATATATAAATGATATATTAATTTAACAATATTGATATGTTGGCTTTTATTAACCTTAAAAATATTAACCCTACCCTCACCACTAAAATTTTAATAGATTTCCGCCTTTAACACTAGTATTCATATGCAAACTTACAAATAAATTTAAATATAATAAAATGCATGAACCATGTTTAATATATATTTTTATTAAAACTATTTAGGATTATGTATATTTTAATAATTCAATATTATATATATATATATTGTATTTGTAAATTTATATAACATTAAAATGACAAAAAAGAAATAGGAAAAGAAAATGGTTTATGTTATTTATTATATTTTGAAGAAGTATAAAGTTTAAAATCGTCGCAATTAAATAATAAGCTTATACGTCAATATGAATAAGGAATAACTAACTCTTAACTATTTTATATATATATTACTTTTTGTTTCCATGAGACATCGGAGATTTTAATATAAATAGCTGCTGGTAAAACGAACGCCAAAGGAATTGCGGCCATGACTCCCTGAAATAATATATCAGATTTATCAGATTTTCTTCGTAAAAATAATTCTTAAATTAATGATCTTTCCTTATAATATTATTAATTACCATTTTCCATAAAAACATATAATTTATACAATGAATAATATTTTGAAGAAATTATAAAAATATATTTTAGCACAAATGTGTTATACACATAATAATAATAACATATTAATTTTTGCTTACATATAACTTATTAATATACCAAGCTATATTTTAAATATAATAAAAAACTTACGTTCAGTTCTAAGGCTATTCCAAGACATTTAGTCGATATGGAAACTAAATAAGTCGCCACAAGAATCGATATAGTAATAATGGCATGTCTCTTTTTCGACATTGGAACAGGAATGGAATCGGTTCCACCCCTGAGAGTCTGGTCGACAACAGCCTTAGTTACCATGCATTCTAACGGAAATGTGAGTAGTGTTATCAACGAAAATAATAACCGCGATACGTTGATTAAATCATCGTTCCAACAATAATTTTCTAATAAATCACCTAAATGTTCAAAAGTGAAAGAATATTTAGTGTTTACCTTGAGTTTACATGTTTAGATTTTTAAACATAGTGATATTTTCCCAAGATGTTTAAATAAGAAAATGCATTAAAAAAAAATGCGTTTTAGTTAATTTTAACAAAATAAAATAAACTCGATTATGTTTCTTTCATTAAAAATATATGTATTACAATATTGATAAGTTTATAAGTATTTTTTTCATGATGACTATCCGCTACTATAATAATTTAACTATATTGTTTTAAACTTTTGGGAATAACGATATCTAAATACATTAACAACATGTCAGAAACAAAAAAAAAAATAAACTATTTTATTTTGTTTTAAATTAAATGTCATGTGAGTTTAACTGAATTTCTTGAATAAACTTTTAGTACGTTTTAAGTGTTTTTCATCTAATCTAATATGCTTTGAAATACGAAGCGTATGTATTATGAAGAAATAATATAACTTACCTTGTGTGAGATTACCAAATGTAGCGTATCCGACCAATCCGAATGCAACCATTAGTAAGAACGATATAGTGACAGCAAAATGAGTTACACAGTTCCAAACATTTTGGTTGGCTCCTTCGATAGAGTCATACAACAGAAACACGTTGTGATGGCACATAAAACCTAAATGAAAATAAAAAAACAAATTAATTGACTATAGAATATTATGTATTTTAAAAATATAGTAAATTAAAACGAAATGATATTATATATATATATCACCCATTAAAATAAATGCTTGTGTAAACAATGTAGATACAATATAAATTTAATAATAATTTGTAATAATTGTAAAATAGTGGTTAGTGTTTTATCCGATTTTTATTATTTGATATTTTCTCGAATCGAAAGACTTGATATTTAAATCAATCGGTTAATTTGGTTAAGTAATTTAAGAATATTATAATCTAATAGTGGACAGTAAATATGTTTTCTTGATGAATTATAATTAGACCAACGTGTGTAAATTTTATATTTTTATAATTATATACTACTTACCAAAGGTATTTAACCGATGATTCATGGATCCCTAGGGTCTTTTGTCTATGTATTGTCAGTAGATAATTATTAAGAGATTTATGTAACTAGTTGCAATGATTTGTTTTTAAGTACTTAACTCAAAAACATTTTTTTTAAATAATTCTAACTATTAAATTTGGTTTTAAAATATTAACATTAAATAATATATATCTAAAACCTTTGTTATATACAGTACAGTGATAATGCAAAATATCTTACCAAATGACATTATTCCGATGGCTTGGACCGCACCCGGGCGAGCGAAATCCCAGGTATCTATGTTACCAACGTTAGGTATCATTGATCTGTGAAAATCAAAAGTGGACGGGATAGGGATGATATTTGGAAATTTAATAATTGTATAAAAATATCCAATTGGTGGGCAATTTTTAGCAACACTGGTAACTGCAAAATATATTATGTGAAAGAGCGACTTACATGGTGTCATATAGAGATTCGTATCTGATGACTATAGTAACAAAAATAGTCAGTACCATGATAAACGATACGATGGACGCTTTAGCTAGTCTTGCGACGTTCCTCAGCATGCACAATGGGGTCGTTATGAAAATTGTGGCCATTGCAATGACAAAGTACCGTTGTGCAAATATGGAATCGTGCGGCAATGAAAACAACCGGATGAGAACCTTTGTTGCAGTATCCCCGACGATTATGTTATAGCTAATCATGGCTGTAAAAAAAAGTTTGTAGTATTTATTATTGTGTATATAACTATAGGGCCAGCCCAAAAATATCAGGTAACATATTGCATTTAGTACTAGAAAATACAGTACTTTTTAATAGTCACTCATAGATGTAATAAATTTAACAAAAAAGCCAAGCATTCCATTTTGGGCAGTCTTCCTTCGTCCCTTCGGTCCTCGGAGAGGTTAATGATAAAATGTTACTGTATTATATCTTATATTATAATTAAAATTTGAAAGCAATGTCATTGTTTTCGAAAAAAAGATACTAAACGAAGCTAAGTCAGATATACAATATTCTGATCATATTTATTTTAATAATTTTTCTTTATTTTTCAAATGACTTTCAACAAAAAAATTATTATAATATAATATTTATAATCAAGTTCGTCAAAATTACAGTTTCCATGAATATTGCGGTTCTTCAAAATTTGTTCGTAATTTTCCTTATTCCATAGAATAACTTTTGAGAAATTTGAAAAATGAGCTAAATAAAATACCAACTAAATTCAATTTTCTACCAAAAGTATATCCTATTTCTGGTAAACGGATTTTACCAGATCATTATTTATACGCGAAAAATTGTCTATACGTAAAAAAAGCACACATCATTGTAAAACTATTACATTCTTTGTTTTGCTTAGAATTTAAAAGAGAAAAATAAAGTACAATAACTTAAACGAAGATAAAATAATCTAAGAGAAATATAAAACAGCTAAAAATTTGCGGAATGAAAAAGGCAGAACGTTTCTATAGAAGTTAAAAGAATGATGAGTGAAGGAACTTTATAATAATTTATATGAGAAAGTAAAATTGGAGAATGAATTTGATGAGAAAAAAGTTTAAAAAAGAATATTATAATAAAAATATATTGAAAACTATAATAGTTATATTAAAAATTCGAACAATATCAGAGAAAAGTATATAATTATACCGGTTTTGTTTTTAGTATTTTTGTTTTTTTAAATATACATAGTCTATACAATTTTAGTTACAAATTCAATACATTTATTAAACAAATTTATAACTTATATTATAATAAATCAAAAACTATTATATAAATTTTTTCGCCGTTTTCAGGTTTCTATACTATTTTTTCAGATTATTTGTATTCTATATGTTTTTCTCAAAATTTCCATAAAAAAGTTTTCTAGTTTCTTTTTCAAAAAATATTGATTTTCATTTATAAGATGCAGATTTAAATATTGTGACTTGTAATCCATAATAGAAAAAAATACCTCAGGTTGTTAATCAACGATTTCTAACAATAAACACGCACCATTAAATTTTACAGTATTTGTTAATTATTTTACTTTTCTTTAAATTATTATTACAATTAATCAAACATTTTTGTTATTATCCAATCAGCCAATCAAATTTATTGATTAGACTTTGAATGTCTATAACTCGTACAAAATTACAATAGTTGATATTGGTTATAGGTCTGATAGCTATATAATTAATTAAATATTAAAATTGTTCTATTATCAAAATAAAAATGTATTATATATTTAAATGTATTAATGGATTTAAATTTTGTATTAATAATTACGATTTATAATGCATATTATTATAAAAAATATTTTGCACATTTAGTATTTGCTAAAAATTTAACCACTTGTACAAGTACAACCTGACGTAACAAAATTTTAATATACGTAGGTATCTGAAATATAGATAGGTACATATTGTTTACACAAGTTTTTATTCAAGTTGTAAAATATTGTCAGTTAAAATAATAAAGTACACAATCGCGTTATTGTATACAATATTATAATATTATATAGTCTTTTCATTTAAATTTTAAATAAAATAAAATGTATTATTGAAGATAATCCTAACTTATTAGGTTCAATAGTCAAAAAGCCGGGCAGTCGATTCCTAGTGTTTTTCCTTCGTCCCTTCAGTCCTCGGAGAGATTAGTAGCGGAATATCATTGTGTATTGTAATAATATTAAGTTTTTAAAACTTTCATTCGTTTCATTCATTCAACTGACATTGCATTCAAAAAAAATTATTCTGAGTGAAGTTCAGTTAGATATATGATACACTGATAATATTTATTATAGATTCTTAGTGAAGCGAAGAATGTATTGGTTTTACAATTATGCTTTTTTTTTAAAAAAAAAAAGTCTGAATATACTTTTTCGAGTAGAAATAATGGTCCATTTACTACAAGTAAGATATGCTTTCAGTAAAATATTGCATCTAGTTGATACTTTATTTAGCTCATTTTTCGAATTTCTCTAAATTTTGCTAAATAAAGTATCAATTAGATGAAATTTTCTATCGAAAGCATATCCTACTTGGGGTAATTATTTCTATCCAAAAAAGTATCTTGATACATAAAAAAAGACACATCATTATACAATCAATAGGCATATTCTCCGCTTCAATTAAATACATATGCATTGCTGCAAAAACCGCGAGGACATCCAGGGCAATGGCTCGGTAAAGGGGCCTCTTTAAATTAGCCTAAGTGCTACACCTCTAACTAGATCATTGCATTATGTTCTAATGTTTAAATTTAAAAAAATATTGTATACAATTTATTATTAATATTATTATTGTAATTATAATATATTTAAATATATATATATATATTTATATCATATCTGATCTTTATGTTTTGTAATATTTTTTTTCCATTAATATAATGTAATCAAAAAAACTAATAAGTTCTTAGGTATATTTTAAAAACATCAAACTGGATGGTAGGCCTTCTTTAAATTATATTTACAGGATTCTAATCAGTACCAATATATTTGTATAATTTTTACGGGCCTATAAAAAAATATTACGTACGTAATATATGTCTTATAATTAGGGTCCCATCAATTGATTGTCTCCGGGGCCCCAAAAATCCTAGTTGTAGCACTGTATGTATGATTAAATTGTAAAAAAAATAGATTTAAAAAGAAAAGTGATATTTAAAATTGAACATTACTATAATAATTACTATTTAATCAAATTTTGAAAATATATTGTGAATATTATATGCTGTTATAAAATAACATTATAATAATAATCCCGATAATAAAAATCTAAATTAAAAAATAAAAATAAAATAACAAACATAACCCATTAAAAATGTATTTGAAAATAATTTTAGATAATATTATCTATATACTAAAAGTAAACCAATGAAGTTTAAAATAAAATATAATATATTTCTTGTAAATGTATAGCAATTAAATTTAATATATATTAATATAATTTTACATATTATATCATATTATATTCGAGAAATAAATCAATTATATTAGTCACATTTTTTATTTATACTTTAGTAACATTCAATAGCTACAATTAAAATAAATAAATTGTTACTCGGTGAAATGAGTCATATTACAAATATAACTTAGATAAAATAATTCTTAGTAGAGAGCAACTTTAAAACTAAAGTATGATGTGAATACAATAATTATAATATTGTTAATATATATTAATAGTTAATGGCTCTTAAATTATCACCAAACGTAGAGTAATTATTGTAAAGTATAAAACTTATAATATTATAATTATTACGAGTAGGTACATCATCGAATTATTCAATCATAATTCTCGTGATATTGAATTTTAAAATGTCAAAGAACAAAAAAACAATTTTTTTAACAAATTTAGTTAGTTTTGAAAAAAAAAAACAAAATTTTTTATACATCGTGTGACATTAAACCAATTATTGATAAAATTAAATTATTATATAAATTAAATAATTGTCGACATTTTAGTATTCATTATAAATTATAATTTATAATTTTATAAAAATAATATTACATAATAATTGTATTAAAATTAAACTAATCCTATTACCACTGTCCTTTATAATAGGATTTTAGATTCTCATCGAAACAAAAATTCATAATGTATTGCAGACTATTAGAAAGGTCGTAAGTCCCAATTTATTTTGAATTTTAATAATACAATAAAATATAATATATAGTTAAAAGCAAATAAATGTAGATTATCAATATTATTATGATTTATGATTCATTTGATTTGATTTGGTAAATTTTTAGCAGTTTATATCCTTTAAACTCTAATTGTTAAATGAAAAAATTTTAAAAATTATGGCAATGATTTTTTAGAAATTGTGTATATTATTATTATATATAATATAATTATGTATAAATAAACAATATTGAAAATAAAAAAATTCAACAAAACATTTCATTAAAGATTTAACATCTTAAAAGTTCCTTATTAAAATTCGGAAAATACTATAAAAATATAGTAGAATATTTTTAATAATATTATAATGTCATATCATTATAAAATGTAAACAGTACCAACATTAAATTCTTATGATAAAAATTATAGATTTTATTAAAAAATCAAAATTGTAATTGAATCAACAAATGTTTATGTTTTGACAAATTGAGTTTCCGCAGATACTCATGGGGGTATATTATGTCAAATTATAACATTTTGTATTTAAGATTTTTAGCAAGGTTTGGTTAGATTACAAATATACAATTGATGAAAAACTAAATTTGTACTTTATAAATTATCATTCTATATTCAGTCGACTGATATGAATAAATAAGTACCGAGTTTAGGAATAATGTTTAATGATACTTGACTTTTATGTATATAAATAATTAAATCATACTCAATAATATACTTTATATTGTTCTGTCGAGAATCCGTATATATATATTTGTAAGTACAAAGTATAACTTATACGGATATCATTTTTTTTTCTTAACATTAAAAATAAGTTCTACCCCACTCTGTGTGTGAGAATTATTGTTATATTTTTTAACAGATTCCTAGACCGTTACACTTACCGATAAAAGGATAAATAAACTGTAGAAAAGACAGTACGACGTATCCGTATTTACCAAACGCGGATTTCATTAATGATTGATACGAAAAAGAACCGCTCAAATGTGCACTTCTTAACATTAGCACCAATGAGTAATCTGTGATAATCGCAACAAATATTAACAATATCACTCCCATTCCAACACCAGCCAAATTGAACGCATATGGTATACCTGAAACAGAATTAATGTTATGTCTCGTGGTTTAATCTTGCGTAATTATTATACAATCGTTTAACTCAGGGTAAACATAATCTATTTTTTTTATCAGAGAGACACGTGCTTAGTGAATAGTCGCAAGCATGCCAATAATTACGCATTGGAGTGTATTTATTGGCTTGGTCAACATTTTTTCAAATTAGTCGTTTTTTTTTTTAATTAAACGACATAGTATTGTATAACAATATATAAATTAAAGTGATTATTAATCCGTTTCTATTAAAATCATTTTGCATACAGTAATTTGTATTTGAATTAAAATCGTGACTGCTAATATGACACTTATAAATATAAAAAGCCAGGAAGTCAATTCTAGATGATTCGTCCCTTCGGTCCTTGGAAAAATTAGTGATAGATAGTTATTAAATAATATTATGATTAAGATTTGAATGGAATTTCGTTCAAAAATATGAAACTCAGTCAGATTATAATCATAAAATAATGAAATTCAAGCTTGTCATAAGTATAAATTCCGAGAATTTTGCAGTTTTCTGCTATTATTACCTATTTTAAAAAATATTGAGAATTTAAAAAAGACCTAAATAAAAGGTTAATTAGACAAAAACTACCCTACTTATGGTTATCGGAGAATATCTACTACCCAAAAATATACTTTCATACTTTTCAAAATACTAAAATTTAAAAAATATGAAATCATACAATCTGTATGTGTGTATTCAAATTGTGACTTATTATTTTCAAAAATGTTTATATGCATATCAAGATTATATTATAAAACCCATATCAAACTTTTAGCATTGTGTAGATGTATTTAAAATCAAAATAATTATGCTATAAAAAATACAAACATTTATATAAAAATTATACTTTTTCTATTTCACTCAAAATTCCAATTTCAAATGCTTATTAAAAAAATTAACATTGCCGATTTACAAAATTTTTTATAACTACGCTAAGTAATATATTTATGTCTCTACTAAATTTTCAAACCCCAAAACCCAAAATTGCAAATTATATAGAACATTATTGAGAAAATAATTAAGTTCTTGAAAATTTTCAAAGTTCTATATTTAGACATGCGTATAATAATTGTAACTGTTTCAAAATTATTTTCAAGTCTCTATTACGTTCAAAATTGCATAAGTTTTTCTGAAATATTTAAAATCGATTCGACAAAATAATAATTTCCTTGAATTTTACAGTTTTTCCGTAATTTTCCCTCCACCTAAGACGAACTTTTTAGAAATTCGAAGTGCCAACTAGATGCAATTTCCTACCGAAAGCATATCCTAGCTACTTGTGATAATTGGATCATTATTCTATTCAAAAAAGTGCCTCAAAGCATAAAAAAATAAACAAATAGAATTAATAAAATTGATAAGTTGTAATAAAATTTTAGTAATTTAATTATTTTACCTATTTAAAATTAAATTAAATAAACGAATCTTTGTTTTTTTTTTTAATATCATCATTTTAAATTTGATATTTTTAATGAATTATTCATTTGTTAGGTATATTATTCTATCATTTTATGTAAAACTTTATTTATTAATCTTTCTTTTTTCATGGGAAAAGAAAAACTTAAATAAAAATTTAAATTACTGTTGGATTGTTTAAGATAAATATTGTAAATTAATTATATTTAACTTTTGTAATAATATTATAAAGCCATATAAATTTAAAACGTTAACGAAAATTTTATTTTAGTATGTATAAATATGTTTTTTTCATATTGTATTAATATACAATATGTTAATATCAAATACCTTTAAAAGGTTAACCATCAGAGACTACACTTTATTCATATATAATAGATTAATTATAGAAAAGTTATTAAAACTAGTATTAATGTACCACTTAAAATATTTGGTCTCAAGAAAATAATTATTGTTGATTTGTTGAGTACAATTATTATTAATTTCAATAACATATCAAGATATAATATAATAATCAACATATTATTCATAATTGAAAAATCATGGAAATAAAATGATTATTTTGTTGACTCAATATCAACTTTTTTTGGTATACAATTAATTAATTAAACTAATTAAATGTTTATAGTATATATAATTTTTTTATTAAATTAAAGTGTAAAAATGTTGAATTAAAACATAAAAATATGCGTTATAATATACATTCTACTATCCCCAAACCAAAACAATATATTTGAATCACAAACAAAAACTAAAAAAATCTATCGAAGAGTAATTTATTATAGCAGCATTAAATGCAACAATAATTTTTAAATTACAATATTTACACTAACGTATATCGTGCATTATAGTTTAACGACAATTATACTATTATTTATAACTATAGGTATAGTTATAGACTTATAGTTATGTTTTAATGTTTTAAAACTATGTTTGTTTTCCAAAAAATAAATAGTGTTTTAGATAAACTATACATATTATTATATCTTAAATATATCTTAGTAAAATAAATAATTAAAATTCTTTTTCAAACTTACCAATAACACCACTACCAATGATTGAATTGATATAATTAAAACTCGCGAATTTTGGACAGTTTTTGAGGTTGTCGACTCCATCCATTACCTATGACATTATTTCAATGAAAGATAAGTTTAAAGGTTTTAAAATGATTTATATAATATAGTACAACTAACTTTAAACTTTATGATGGTCATTTACACAAAAAAAGTTAATTTAGTTTATTCAAGTATTAGGTATATTATAATATTAGTGTATGTTTTTACTATTATTAATACATTTCGATTATCGATATAACTTATATTATGCTTTATATACTTTTTTATTTATACTTCAAAAATTTTGATAACAGTAGTCAATTTATTTTTAGAAAATTTTTGTTAAAATTATAGTTATTAAGTAGTCCTTATTCAAATAGTTTTTACTGAAGTAATTATGTATAATTAGGTGAATTTCAAATTCGTTGTATAGAAAAATAAATTTTTAATTTATGAATTTTTATTGAATGACATAGATAGAAATATATTATTCGAAAGTAAATTTAATATTAAATGACATCAGTAATACAATAGCATTGTAATCTACGTGTAATATACATTATTTTTTTAACCAAATTACAATGTTGATTAAAAGGTTATTTAATATTAGGATTACCACTTGCTCAAAATGTTTTTTATAATATGATTTATATTTTTTCAGTCACAAATAATAATAAGTGAGAAGTGGAAACAGTATCATAGTTTTCCATAAACCCCTGTAAATACAATTAGTTTAGTCTCTCCTTACTTTGAGAATAGTATAGTATATGGTATATCCTAATTTAAAAAAAAATATTTTGAATTTTAAATGTACCGTAGTGTCAATCGTTTTATATTTAGGTATATAGCTAAATTACTGTTATATTATATTAGTTTATTACATATGATATAAGAAATATATTATTTAATTGAGTAATTATAATTTTATTTCACAATAAATAATAATATAACAAAAAATAGTATTATTTATACGTTTAAAGTACAAGGTCGTTATCTTTGTCTCTATAGCATGTGCAATTAAAAACAAATCTGTGGTGGCGATAGCACATTCAATAATAACAATAATAAATGTTGGGTAGTCAATATCAAGCTAATATGCCTACCTAATATAACAGTAAATAATAAAACAATATAAAATTTTCGAGGGCATCCTCTCAACAGTACACAACGTGATAGCTATTTGTAAATAAGAAAACAAGTTTTATAGATTTAGGTTTAATATGTAAATCAAGTTGAAATGATATAAATTAAGAAAGTAGGTAAATCGTTTAATAATAGACATACGTTGATATACAAAATTTAATTAAATTTCAAAGCCACACATTGTATTAAAACCTAAAAGAAAATAATATGGATGAAAGGAAAGGTTATGTACAGAATCATATCAGACCAAACTGTAAAAAACTCATTGATTATTAAATCATTTATTGTACTAAGTACTGATAGTCAGCACTTTCGGACTTTACCAATAATATTGTTATTAGAGTTATCTACAATTTATATTGTAAACGTGTATATCAAACATTCGATTACTCATAATATTATTTAATTAAATAATGTGAAATAAAATTTATTATTTAAAGTATTTTACGTTACAATAATAATGTAAATAAGTAAACCATATAGGTAGATGTTGAATTTTGTTCCAAGGAATGTAAATTAAAATTATTAAATGCCTAGACTGTATAGAACATATAGTTCAAATAGATTTCGCACTCAGATATAAAATCATCGGATTTGGAACTAAATAAACCAAATAGCAAAAAGTGAATTGTTTTGTAAATACTTCAAATATATACGCATTTAATGGTATTTGTATAAACCTGGATTTATAATATTAAAAAAAACGTTTGAATAAAACAAACATACTGTTATTGGATATTATATAGAACAAACCATTCGTTCCTAAACTATGAGGCGCGCCACCCTCGCACCATCCTAAGTGCGCAAGCACTTAGCAGGGGAAGCGCGACTTAAATATTGATATTGAGTTTTGTCAGAAAAATAAAAATATTTAAATATTATATAATACAAAATTGTAGTTAATTTATTTATGGGAAGCATAATTTTTATTTTTTATTTTCAAGCTGATATGAACCAAAAAAATTTGGGAACCACTAATATAACGAGTATTTAATATAAAATTTTTAACTTTTAAATAAAAGATTTCAATAAGGTAATTTTTTACAAATAAGTAGTGTTTTTATAATATTCAAATCACTTAAAATACACATGAATCAATTTATTATTTATATTATAACTAATATAATTCAAATATAAGTCAAGGGTAAAATATTATAGAACCCGTGTGATTTTGAAGATATAGATCCTTTACTTTTATAATAATTTAACGTCTCCTAACTAATTATTTTAAATGCGACCCCCGGACGATTCGAAAATAATTTAAATTTATAAAAACATAGTAAATAAAGAGAAAATTAAATAGTTTTAAATATACGAGTAAAAATTGAATTGAAAATTTAAATTTTCAATTACAAATAATTAAAAAAAAATAGGTATAAATAATAAATATTTATAATTAATAGTCAGTAGTATACTGTATAAGTTTATAGTATAAACATTACAATGATCTTTTTAATAATGGTATAATAATAATAGTCATGTATATATTATGTACTTTTAATGTAAGTATCTAACAACTTAAATTGTAAAATTTTGGTTAAACTTAGAACATAAATATATATATTAGAAATATTAAAGAGAAACATATTTTAGAGGAAATATCAAATCCGTTTTATAAAATAACTAAGAAGTTATAGCATATAAAGTTTTAGATTCAGAATGGAGCGAAGAATATATTGTTTTTACAAAGATGTTATTTTTTTTATGTATGAAAACATTTTTTGGGTAGAAATAATAGTCCGATTACCACAAATATGGTATACTTTCTATAGAAAATTGTATCATCTTGGTACTTTATAAAGCCCATTTTTCAAATTTCTTAAAAGTTTTTCCTTAGGAGAATAAAAACTACCAAAAATAGGCAAAAAATCGGCAAAATTAAGATTTTCGTAACTATTTATTTTTTATTTCATGATAACTAATTGAGTTTTAATGGTAGGAACATGAAAACTTTTTTGATTACTAACATTGGTAATGTACAAGTGTGGTAAAATTTTGAAACGGATTAGTTAGTTTTTTGGCTAAATATAGAGCTTTGAACTTATTCCAAAAAAAATTAATATTACCTACAATTTTAGGTTTATCAGTTTGAAAATTTAATAGAAGCCTAATAATATACTACTCGATCTTTTTACACAATATTTTGAAAATCGTGACTAACAATTTTTTTATAGGCTTTTAAAAATTGTTTTTCTGATGTATGAAAACATTTTTTTGGGTAGATAATGGTACGATTACCACAAATAAGGTACCCTTTCCGTACCAAATTTCATTTAATTAGTACACTTTATATAGCTCATTTTTTTATTTTCTTGAAGTTTTTCCTTTGACGGTTTCCATTATTTAAATTTTTTGATTTCTTGATAACTAATTGAGTTTTGATTGTAGGGACTTGAACATTTTTTTGAGTACTAACATAGGTAATATTTTTTTTAAATATTTACATATGTAATTTATACTGGTGGTAAAATTTTGAAATGGATTATCAGTATAATATATTGTAATATATTGAAATTCACTTAGAATCGTATTTTCTAATGCAATATCATTGCATACAAATCTTAATAATTATAATAAACCACTAATTTATCCGAGGACCGAAGGGACGAATGTGAAACATCCTAAATTCCCGCTTTTTTTTAACATGCTGTAACTTTTTTGTCGAATGATATTTTATAAGACGATAAGAGTACGTCATTACCTCCAAAATATGCGTCTCTTTAAATTTGGTAATAAATTGTTTATGCTCTAAGTTCGACCAAAATTTGAGTTTTGCTAATTCTGCAAAGCTGTGATTTTAATGTTCCCCATGAAATAGGTGGAAACCGATCATTCGGGTATGACGTCTTAATACAACACTATTTTTTTATCACTACATCTGGCTTTTTTATTTGAATAACTGTAAAAATTGTAAAAGAAAACTGTATTCATAAACTACATTTTCTTTTGCCATAATGTACTTAAATATTTTAATAAATAATTTAATAACTATATATATCTAGTAAATACGTAGCTACATAAGTATACGTTGATGTATTAAGTCCAGATTATATTAAATTTGTTTTTATTATAATGTTTTATGATAATTCGGTTTTATATTTTTAGATATAAATTTTATTAAAAGATGTTAATTATAGAAATTATTTTAAAGTATTATTATAGGTAGGTAATTAAAGTATGAAACTTAAACCAAAAATAATAACTAATTTTAATATAATATAGCAAACAATAATTTATTCATATTTAAAAAAAAATCATAAGCCTACACATGGTCCTACTCTTTATCGTTTTTCCATGACAGCCAGATTACTCTGCCAATAAACTTTGCAAAACATGTCAATAAAATATAATCCTTAAAACTAATTTTCGAAAGTTACTTGCATTTTACCTCTTATAATTGTAAATTTAAATATTATTTATTCACAGTTTTATAATATTAAATATTATGAAGTGACGGTGTGGTAGAAAAACTTGAAAAGTATTTTACAAAATTAAGAATTTATTCACCGTCATGTGGAAATAATTCATAAAGTGTAATTAAATGTATAAAATTAATTATTACTCAAAATTAATTCCAAATATGACATTCGATTATAAAAAATAAACGTTTCAAACTTTATATTGTATAAGTGTAAAGCCAAATAATAATAATAATAATAATAATAATAATAATCCTAAATTGTAGTAGTAAGATGTAATGGTTATTTTAATTACTACCTATTATAAGAATTATAATATATTTTTTATTTAATAAATATAGTAATTACTATTACTATCCCTTAAAGGAGATATTAATTTGAGCACATTATTCACACATTAGGCTTAATTCTACAAAATATTTATAGTGATTTAATAACATAGTAAATAGTATTAAACAATAGTATATAAAAGTAACAACAATAAAATATTTATATAAGTAAAATTTCTTTAAAACCATTTATAAAATATTACATATAGTTAAATATACATATAAGTAATATATATTCAACCATATTATATATATATTTTTGTATGAAAATTTATAATTATTTAAATTGTATATTTGCAGAAATTCTTAATTATTGATTGGTTCTAAAAAAATATGTTCTGCTTTCAAATATTGTATGAATATGGGGATATAAATAAGTTATATATTGCATAGGTACTATTTTTATATTATAAATATTTAACCGCCAAAACTTTAAATTTTTTTCACAGTTTGTAATTATTTTGTTTTCAGTTATATTTTCAATACATGAAAATTAGTTTAGGTTATACCCAAACTAATTTTTTATTGTGTATACCTATCTCAAAAAATACACTGGTTACCATAAACGAATCGTATAACGTGTACGTATTAAAACATTAAATATACTGCAAAATGCAAACAACAATCGACAATTGCGAAGAACAGATTATAAAACGCGTCATAGCCACTAATAACAAACAAATTTTTTTTAAATGTTAGTGATTGTGTATTTGTGTCAATGTTAACTCTTTTAATATTTACAACACGTACTTACAGGGTACAACAAAATGTTACGATAATATTATTGTAGACGATAAATCTTTTGATTTCGTTTGTAAATTGAATGTATATTAATCGCTATAATATTGTTACGTAATAAATATTACGCTATATTATATAGGTAGTATAATATTGTTATTCAATATGAATATTATTCATAAATAGTAAACTCGAAATTTCAAGTTTTAACAATGTTCGATGCTTAAAGATGTTAATTCTGATCAGTAAAAATAAATGAAGGACTCAATATAATATAGTTATAGCTTAAAGTTGTTATTGTATACAAAAGATATATAGAAATGTATATATTATATACATTATTATAATATTTTATATACAAGAAATAGATAGGTACTTAACGGTTTAATAATAACGGAAAGAGGTATTTTAATAAAACTACAAATAGTAAAAATCGAATAAAAAATATTGACAGTATATAAATGTCGAAATTAGATAGTAGAAAAATTGTTTATGAGTATGAAAACATAAAAAATATCTAGGTGATATAATTGACCTGTTGCTGCTGAAGTATATAGCTCCTCTCGTCCACCATGCCATTCTTGGACGGTTTCACCAGGTATTCTTGGCTGGAGTTGGTCGAGCACATTGTGCCAACTATTGCCTACTGTCTTGGAAAACTTCATATATATAACGGCGAAACACGCGCCGGGATCGTACGATTTTCGTGATACAATGGATGTAAATATTCGTGAGGACCGCTGTTCGCGTCGTCTTGTGTACGTGTATCGTTCGCGAATAATGAACATATATATTATTATTATGTATATTATAGCATCAACGATGATTGGCGTGACAAGAGCGACTCCGCTGCGTGTCGGAAACTGCAGTGAGCCGCGCGTTTTTTCTAGACAAACAGCCCGCGCGCGGTTCGGCACACAGATAACTAAATTGACTCCCACCACTATCCCACCGGATTTCGTCCGGCACCAGATTTATTACTGCATTGTATATTTTGTATACATACCTAATACGCATACGCAATTAATTAATTGTAATTATTTATATTAAAATTCGTTTACGTACGACCGAATTTTAAACTATACAATATTATAATAGGTTTAATTGTGTTGTGTATTTATTTCGTTTTGTCGTTTTATATTTTTTTTTCAGTCCGATTTTGTTTATTTCATCACCATAATCGCAATCACAATAATGCGATGGTGTCACCGTAAACAATACATACACGTCACACGCGCACCTATATTATAATAATAATAATTAATAAAATTAATCGAAATAAAATGCTATATCCGTAAATTTATATTTTATTCGTTTAAGTTAACAAAAAATACGAATTGAGTATTTACCATTAAAAATGCAATTATTGCTATAATTTATATTATATTATATTCAATATTCAATAGATATTCACAGACCGCAGTTAACTATTTAACATATAATTATACTTTTTAATGTTTAAATTATCTATATAAATATATTACAAGATAAACGTAAACTAGTTAAAAAGCTTCATTTTATATACAGTTATTATAAGAGGTAGTAACAATTATGTGTTACAAAAATGGTGGATATTACATATAACCTAACTTATATACCTATATGTTTTCAATATCATTATTTCTTTTATTTATGTAACATACAATTCTGACCACATTATATATACCTACAATACTAACCAGCAGTGGTAAATTTAACCTATCCTAAGTCTAACCTTCCCCTTACAGAAATTGAAATTACCTATATTTAACATAATACCTATACAAAAATTTTAAAACATTTCAAAATCCACCAATGATTAGTTTTTTAACTGAGATTAACATTTTATAATTATTTGGTATTATTAACGCTGTAAAATATATTTCGTTTTTACACATGAAAGAATTTAATGAACATATAATATTTTATATGTTTATTACTAGGTACCTAAATATTAAATATTATTCTTTTGGTTTATTTTACATTTACAATAAATTGAAGACCTTAAAGCAACTACAAGACATCTACATAAAATAAAATCGTTCAGGAGAGACAAATATCAGACTATTTTCAAAATTAAATAATGATTTTAAAAATTAACAAAAAATTATGATTAAACTTAATGTTAATGCTTAATGCTTATAATAGATAACTAGAACTTTGATGATCAAAATAAAATTTCCTAATAGCTAAAACTAAAAAATAAAATACGGAGATGTCTAGTTATTGCACTGTAAAATTATTTACAATATAATTATTTGATTATAATGTAAAATCAAATTTATACCTACCTATAAAATGTTCCCATTACATTGTTTAACTTTATTTTATATTTGGAATATTTTTATGTGCAAAACAAAATAAACAAAAAATGTTTATGTGGATATACTTTTTCATAACACTATACGTTTTAACATTAATAGATTAAACAATAATTAGTTACGTTCGATATATAAAAAAAAAGTTCATCTAAAAACAAGTCAACAAAATTTAAATGGAAGTAAAATCTATTAAAATATAATTAATGATAATTTTAAATAAAAAAAAACAGTTTTAAACTTAATAATAATAAAATATTAAATAAATAACTTATTTGTATAAATTATAATTAAATTAAAATTAAAATATTTTATGAGTTATACACCAATTAAAGATAAAAAATGTTATTATAAATACTAGGTAGGTAAATTAGGTATATCATTTAAATAAACATAATATTAGGTAAATACATGTAAATATATTTTTAATAATTAATATTTTTTGATACGACATGTTGACGAATAATGCCGCGAAAAGTAGTACAATGACAACAAGATATCACGTGTTAAATACACGTTCAATTAAATCAACAATCTACACAATATATTGTGAAATAAGTACAAGTAAAAAAAAAAAATTATTTGAAGTATATAAGTAAAGAAAAAAATTCATTGCTTCAATGGTTCACTCTTCACAGTAAATTATTACTACTTATAATTATATTCTGAGCAAAGCGAGGAATGTATTGGTTTTACAAAAATGTTTTTTTTTTTTTTATGCCTGAAGACACTTTTTTGGGTAAAAATAATGGTCCGATTACCACAAATAGGGTATGCTTTCGGTATCAAATCGCGTTTATTTGGTACTTTATTTAGCTCATTTTTCGAATTTCTCAAAAGTTTTTCCTTGGGAGAAGAAAAACTACCAAAAAATGGTGGAAAATCAGCAAAATTACGGTTTCTGTTATTTAAAATTTTTATATTTCGTGATAACTAGGTAAGTTTTGATCTTGAAATTTTTTTGGAATATTAACATAGGTAATATACAAGTTTGATAAAATTTTGGAAACGATTGGTTGATTTTCTGACTAAGTATAGAGGTTTGAAATTGTTTCCAAAAATGTTTAATATTACATGCAATTTTGGGTTTAACGGTTTGAAAAACCTATTCAAATACTACTTGATCTATTTCCAAAATATTTTTAAAATCGTAGTTTAAAATTTTTTTTTTAAGCTCCTAAAATTTGAATATTTCTGTTTAATTGAATATCATGATATTTTTTTTATGTCTAAAGGCACTTTTTCGGATAGAAATAATGGTCCGATTACCACATAATGTATTAATAAGGTATGCTTTTGGTAGCAAATTGCGTCTAGTTGGTACTTTATTTAGCTCATTTTTCGAATTTCTCAAAAGTTTTACATTGGAAGAAGAAAAACTACCAAAACATCTCGGTAAAACGTCAAAATTTACGGAAATCGTATTTTAAATCGTGAAATTGATTTTAAGTTTTTTATGATAACTAATGCATTTTTGAATATAGGTACTTTTAATGTTTTTTGAGTTTTCTCATAGGTAGTTTACACACGTGGTAAACTTTAAGAATAACCTATCAGTATATTATATTGAGTTTCGCTCAAAATCGTATTTTCTAATGTAATATCATTGCATTCAAATATTAATTATAATAAACTACTAATTTCTCCGAGGACCGAAGGGATGAAGGAGGAACATCCAAAATTAATCTTCTCACTTTTTTATATTATTGAGATAGAGTCATAAACTAAGAATTATATTAAAAGGTATCTACATTATTGTCGAATTTGGCGTCTATTATTTACATTATAAATAAGTACCTTGATATTTAAAACAGAGGTAACAGGTAATATAACTGTAAGTATCTATATAAATTATAATCCTTGTTAGTTGTTAGGTATTTGTTATAATGTTTATTAAAAAAAAATTATGTAAATTTTCAAACTATTTTAAATTCGATTGTTTTTTATTAATAATTTATTTCTGAAAATATATTAAAAATGTTATTTATAGTAGGTTTATATGATATTATACAACTATACGTATGGTGGTCATATTATTATATACTATAATAATATAATTATACAAAAGTATGAAATAATAAATTATAAGTTCAGAAGTTTATCTATAATTAAAGTATTGTTATTGTTGAATTGCATTATGTAAATCGAATATTCTGAAAATTAATTATATTTATGATATTATATATGTGTATTACCGTTATCTATAATTATTTCAGATATATATAAATATTAACTATTTATTAATTCTATCTATTAGTCTATTACCTAAAGCAAAAGACAAAAACGTATAATAGTATGTTATTGTGATTTATAGATGACGAAATTAATTAAAAAGTGTTATAACTTTCTTATATTTACATTGTTAACATTTTTATTTATTTATTTATCTATAAATATTAAAGTATATAGAGTGGTCAAAATTTCATGTTACAAAAATGATGGGAATTAGTTAAATACGTTTTTTATGTTATCTCAGTTATTTTGATATCATCCTAATTTATTGAAGCATGGTCGAAAACTTGAAAATTAAAACAATAAGTATCAGGACTTCTATTAACTGATTTTGTGATATCTTCATGGGTGTAGTTTAAAAAATTATCTAGGGTGCTAAAATTGAAAATACTGTAATAGTGATATGAAACCTAAGTTAATACCAATTAGCAGGTTACAATATTAAGGGGGACTGCAAGATGTACTAGATTCTGTGGGGCTGTAGTATAACGTACCACTAACAAACTATTCCTATATGGCTGTATGGTTATCTTAAATAATCTAAGTATATGCAACAAAAATATTATATTATCATAAATAGATATAATTATAAAATGGTGCACTTAAATGTGTAGTTAATGAAATATTGTTCGTCCTTATTTCCCCAGAATCAGTCCGGAAAAATTGTAAATTATAAAACTTTATTTTTATTATTAAACATTAAATAAAAAAGAACAGGCATATTCTGTATGGCCGGTAAATTAAATTTAATCCCGTCCAACCAATGGATATTATACATTTTATGTTTATCATAATACAACTAAAAATCTAGTTACTTATTTTTATAATTTAATAACTAATTAATTACTTTAAAAGCAAGTTATACATATTATAGATCTACCTATTAATATATATAAAATAAACATATAGTATAGGTGTTATATTTTATAATTTATAATACTATAATACATGATAATTATACCTACGTATAAATGTAGAATTACTAATAATTAAATAATTGGTTGAAATATAAATTTATAATAATATAAATATTTATAAATAAAGAAAATAATTATACAAAAATTAATTTTTTAATATTATAGAAACGTTAAAGTTAATATTTAGATTTTAATTCAAAAGAACTGGTAAATTTAAATTAATTTATAATATAATTACAATTTACATATGTTCAATTACCTCTTGAAAATAGAATTTAACGTTATAATTTTGAAAAGTTAAACAACTTTGTATTTAAATTTAAACCTTAATACATTATTTTTAATTAAGTTACTAAATTTCTGGAGAAATTGTATGACTTAATTATATTGGGTAACACGTAACTATATATATATACTTATTAGTAAAAATTATAAGATCTTTATTGTTATTCTGATTCTATAATTATGTATTGACTTTCTGTCTTCTTATCTCATATTTATAAACTTATTAAGAGTACATTCCAACCGCAATTCTTTTTCTGTCTAACTAATGGGAAATGTAGCAAAAGTACAATTACGAAAAACTCAAATTGTAGCGATTACAATTACGTATAAACTTAGAATTTAAATACTTGTTATCAAATTTAAAACATTTCCTGTGTACTCATACTTCTCAATCTCTCATAAACTTTTCGTAAGGTGTCATATAATATGATAATAAATTTAATGCTATTTAAAATATGAAATACTTAAAACACGTTCCTTTCTTAAATTTTTATAATAATAATACTTATATATATATATTTTAATAATAAATAAATGTATTTAACTATTTCTTAATAAAAACATTTTTCTTAGGTATATAAAATAACAATAAATTATATTTTATTTTATGTGATGAATTATTTCTGTTAAATAATAATAAAATATTAGTTAAGATATCTCTTTAAAGGCAAGTAATAAGGTACATCATTTATTGTTATTAATTATTTATTAGAAGTTTAATCATTATTATATCAGCTATTATTTATTATTTTGATCATTTTTATTAATTATTATTTTTTTAATCTATATTTATTCATTTATTATATATTAATCATTAAAAATATTTTATTTTACATAACCGGCAATTATAAATAAATAAAAGAATTACCTTAGACATACTTATGTACGTATAGATATTTGTCCAATAATTTATAAATCATAACCTATTATACAAAAAATATATATTTAAATTAAACAAATAAAAACACTAACTAAAACAACAAATTAAATTGATATAATATTATAAATGCTTTGTATATATTAACATAAGAATTCCTATTACTTACACAGATTATTTAAAAGTATTCCAGAAAATGATTTCTCCAGAGCTTTCCGTGATGGTACAAGCGTTCAAATATTTGTATAGAAAAGGGAGGGGTCTAAGTGAAAACTAAATAAAACATTTTTCCATAACTCGTTTTTTCTTCATATAAAAAAAATTAGCCCCGGAACTTTATAAATACCTACAGTGTGTACAATATAATACTATACAATATATATTACCTACTAAATTTAGATACTTATAATAAATTGAATTATGTTTTCGTATAAATTTAAGAAGAAAGATTATATATTATATTTCTATATCTAATCCTATTATTAAAATATTATTAGGCTAATCGTATATATTTAGGTAGGCTTTTTATTAGGTATTTGATAAGTATATTTTAATCATAAACTATTATTAATACGAAATGTTTGAATACGATTTATAAGAATTAAAGTTATACCTAAGTTCTAAGTATCGGGAACATTGGGAGAGGATTGTTGCGTCTTGCGTCTTCGTCCAACAACGCTCTCTCTAAAAGAATAGGTACTTATAAATGTATAATATTATAGTGTCATGTTAAATATTAATTTCTGCTATTAATTATATCATACTTAGATGTTAGATGTTGTCGCATCACACAGGGGTTGCGTGCTTGAAATATATGAACCGTCAATGTGAAATAAATATTATGTTCGTTTAATTTAACTTGACCACATTTACCGTTATTAGTCGTATTTACGCGAATATTTTTATACATTTTACCCATAATAAATATCTAATATAGATTTTAAAATTTTAAATTATTATAAATTGTCATTGAATGACAATTTTTTGTTATTTATCATAGAATTAGTAAATATAATCTTAGCTTCTAGAAATTTTATAAACTATGGCATTATTAACGTTATGGTTTTGAAAAAAAATATGTACTGCAGCAGCATCATACAGAAACAATTTAATGGGGACGATCATATTGATTTTACTTGGGATATAGTATTTGGGTAGGTATAATAAATGTTCTAACTAATTTATACGTTAAACAACTATTAAATATAATTATAAATATATAGTGGCAGGTTTTTGAAAAATTTTCTAGAGGAAATCGAAAATTTTAATAGCATGTAATAATTTAATAATAAAAATAAAAATAATAATAATAATAATAATATATTTTTATATTTAAGTACCTATATACTTTTAATTGTATATCTCATTTGTCTAGGGGTGAGTTCAGTATCTCTGGACCCCCATAAAATTGCCACAGTAGAAATCCTTTCTAATAATTTTCTATACTATGTTTCAATTGAAATTAATAAATATACTAATATACTAACAATATACAAGAAACTTACTCACATTGATCTGGAACGATTTCTTGACAAATTGGCTAGGTATATTATAAGTCACTACTTACTAACTCGTAACTATGCAAGTAGATGGTGTAACCTAGCTTAATATTTTTTAAAAAAATGTAAATATGATTAGATATTATTGTAAACAAAATGTATAGGTATATAATAGATACAAATTTGAATAAAGTAAAATAATAATGTGAACACTTTGTCTACATTTTGTATCTACAGACAATATATTAAGAACCGTAGCTATGTATTACCGTATAACGTGTAAGTAGCTATAAAATATAAAAATATAAAAAAAATTAAAATTAACAATGAAAAATGACATTGAATTAATACTAGTCTATATATATGAATAATACGTAGGTATAATTAAAATGTATAGGTAGATAATATTTTGCACGCATCATGTATTTTGATTTCGTGTTTATTTTATTTTACCCCACTTTCATACCATTTACCATTGCAATGGTAATTGGTGTAATAACCACGGTTAAAGAACACTTTATTTTATAATTATATTTTATATTTCCGAATTACCTACCTAATAGGCTAAAAGACAATAACATGGATTTTGGAATGTACCTACATAACTTATATATTATGTTAGAACGTAAAGAAATAGATACCTAGTACCTATATAAATAACTACTATAACTTTTATAAGTAAGTTTTCATTTTGTTTAGTGTAGGTATTTGATTAACACAAATCATTTTTGAATTAGCGACTTCGTTGAAAACAAATAATATTGCCTAGAATATCATTTATTATAAACTATTTAGGGTAGGTAAGTCATAATAAGTACTATAATATATATATTTTAGAGTTGTCATTATTTTTAAACATTCGAATTTTTGATTCACTCCATTTTGTTCAATAATGTTAAAAAGTAATTTGTGTAGTTTTTTATAATAATTGCTCACTCCCTTCACGTGTCGCAAAAGGGCTTAAAAATAGCCAATGGAGTAGTTTTATAGTTTCTTGAGTTTAATTTAAAAACTTTAGATCTTGACATAAAAATGTATAGAACTTATATTTTAGATCATATTATACGACGTTTAAAATGTATATATAATTTCTTATAAATCTACTATTTTCTAAAGTAAAATAAAATATATAAACAATTTAATGAAAGGATATTAGTAAAATAAAAAATAGCTCACAAGTATGAAGTATCTATTTGAATTGTTATGAAGTATATGTTTAGTTTAAATTAATTATAAAATTATAAGTTAGTAATAGTCATAACAGTAATATTTTAATTATTCTTTTTTACTACGTCTGGTATATTGAAGGTAAAAAAAAAAAAGAATTTAATATTGTAAACCAGGGAAACACTGGATACGTTATCACTATAACCCCCACTCTTTAATTTTGTTTTGTCACATTTGTAGGTATTACATTTGCAAATTTAAAAAAAAAAATCTGATTAAACATTTTCCACTTACTACAGTTGGCGCAGTTTATTTGACTTAAGGTTTGAAATGCAAATGCAAATTGCAATGTTTCAATGCCTTTTTGTATTCACATCTAGTGTCATGTAAACTGTAAATATAAATTATCGATTATTTAGTAATTTACTTATAAAAAAAAGTCATTGCAACATATTCAATTTTATATGACATCGACACATAATGTCCGAAGAAGAAGACAAAAGTACTTTAAACAATGTTGAAAATGCAACAGCTAATATTCCACCAAATAATGAAGGTGATGGAGACAATCAAACGGATTCTAGTTTGCTAGTAAACGGTAATGAAAGTAATCCTCCATGTCAATTGGATATTGGTCTAGGCACTCACACGGATAATAGACGCCACAATAACAATTTAAATGTCAATGGTAAGTAAAAAAAATTACCTAAGTTTAACAGTAAAACATTTAATTTACAACATTATTAACATATTTCTCAGTATGTGTAAGATATTACAAATACTTATTTTAAATTTTTATTACTTAGGGCCTAAGTGTTAGATACTATTAAGTACTAATAATACAACTAATCACATTTCTTTAAAGAAGTAAAAAAATACATAGGATTACTATTAAATTAATTCAATTTATCATATCATAATGCAATATTTACAGCCTATTTACAAATTAATTTTAACCCATCATTTATTTAATTACATTTAAATAACCCTATATCAATTAAAACAGTTATTTATCAATACAAATATTATGTTTCTATTTGATTAATTACAACATAACATATTAAATCATGAGTAGGACCTACTTTGAATATAATGTGTAGTTAAAAATGAACAGTTATTGGAATGTTGCATTGTAATACTGCATTCTTAAGTCCTTTCACCTTTCACTAAATTGAACTGTTAGTATTTGACACAATTTTTTACTTTTAGAATTTATACTATTTATTTATAAACAGTAGTCATCTATGACAGGTAGATAATATAATTTATTTATCTAATATTTGGTTTGTTTTACGTTTATGTTGATCCTAAAGGAATATTTTAAAGTAATTTGCAATAGGTAGGTATAAGGTTTATATTATTGTGTGTGCAATTGTTATCCATTATTGTTCTTTAAATTTGTTAAAATTGTAATTGTCAGTATTATTTTTAAGTAATATTGATTTTATAACGGATATTATTCTGTTATATATTAGAAAAATACACTATCGTATTAGGTACCTATATATGAAATACTTTATTGTTAAATAAATAAAAAAATTTTTTTTCATTTTTTTTTACTTAACTTTAATAAAATATTACCATATAATACAATTTGCTTTAAATAAAAGTAAACCATAGTAAATAGTTAATACAGAATACCTGAAAATTAGGTACTTTATTTTTGTATTTGACATACCTATACTTATCATGTATTATTATAACAGCATTAATCATTGGCTTATACTTCTAATAAAGAATACATAATGAATATAATGTTTTTTATTGTTACTTTCTATTAAATTTAAGAATATATTTCTAAAAAAAAAATATAATATTTTTAGACCATATATGTGCTATTATAGATTTGTATCAACATATAACGAGATACTTACTATTATTTTTAATTAGTTATCTAATGTTACAATAATTTTTCAAACTTAATGAACTTTAGAACTTAATAAACTAGACAAAAATAATGTAATAAATTAGTTGCTTTATTAGACACAATTATTAAATAGTTTGATGTTCACAAATAACAACTAATAAAAAAATATTTTTTAAACAGATTCTGGAGAAGCCACTGCTTGCAGTATCAAACGTGAAGATAATCTTTTATCATTTAGACACTTTTTGTGTAATAATGGATCTAATCAAACATCAAAACCTAAAGTTGAAGTAGTGCCTAGTGTGTCACAACCAGTAAGGCCAGTAACTGAAACATCTACCTTACCAGATTTTGTCCAGGATCATCTGACCACTGATCAACCTTATGATAATGGTGATTTTGATTCACGATCAAATAGTATTGATCTGACACGTGGGATCAATCGGCCATCTATGTTTGGCAGCCGTAGTAACCGTACACCTCAACAATGTGTGGTTATGCCACTAGATCTTCCATTTACTAACACAACAACGCCACCTCGTGCCACTACACCCACAACTACCACTAGTCTGCCGGACTTCTTGTCTGATGGGCCGATAGGAGTACCAGTTGTGCACCCAGTCCAGAATGAACAACTAAATGATCGGAATCGTATAAGCATTACCATTAACCCGCAACGTAATGCTAGATCAACCAATCCAAACTATACTAGGTTTCAAAGGTTCCTTTTATTAGATTAATGGGTATCAATTACCCTAATTAAATTTAATCTGTGTTTAATAAATACAAATTAACTATGTTTATATTTTGTTTTAATTATTAATCACAGATAAAATAATTATAAAATCAAAATACCATTTATTAACTGAAAATTGTTTTATAGGCACAGTCAAGCAGTTGAAGCTAGGGTGGCTAGACTAGAAGCAACAGAACAAGACTTGAGAACAACTGTATTAAATTTAAATAATATGTTACAACAAGCATTGGTATTTATACAAATATAATTTAATTTATTTTAAACTTTATTACAATTAATATATATAATTTGTTTTAATTTTAAAATCATTACAATTCTACAGTTATAAATAAATAATATTAATATAAAAATAATTAATGAATATGCATAAAAATATAAGATCATGAAACTAGTATTAATTAGAAAACATAAAACAAACAATTATAGGAGTTTTAAATTTAAATAATTAATTTAATGTCATAAATTTTTCTTTTGAAACCATATTTTATTAATTTATGAAATATTATAATAAACAAATAATTAAATTATAAACTAATACTTACATTAATTACAAAAAATGTATAATTTATAATATATACAAGTTAATAAGTCAATATCAAATAAGAGTCAAAAGAGTCAAATAATAATAATTGTTATAATTATTATTTATATAGATTAGAGCTCAACGAGCTGAAGATGAAGTGAGAACTTTGAGAACCCTACTGAGAGTTAGAGATCAAGGCCTTAACCCAGGAAATTTAGCAACAATATCATCAACTATTTCCATTCCTGAACAAATACGCCAAGGTACACATAATGCAGAGATATTACTAAAGTGAGTTTTGGTCATATCAAATTACATAATTGATAATATTCTTATTAGTCATTGGATGAGATTGATTGTTTATTTAATGTTTGTATAGCTTGTTGAGGGATAACTATCAGGATCTAAATAACGTAGCTGCACGCCTCGAACAACAAGAAAATATTCAAACTTCTAGTACTCAATTATCAGTTAATCCAAATAATACAACAGATGATGATGATGTTACATAACATTCCTGACATTCAATATATTAGTTATACATACCTATATGATACTTTACTTCATTATGTTTTATAAGTACTTGTTTACATTTATGCAGATTTATTGTCAAGACTGGACCTCAATTGTTTTGTTTTTCTATATAATGATTATTAATATTAGTATTTTACATGTATTGCCATCCAATGCTTCAATTTACTTCCATTTTAGAACCCAATTATAAAGCAATAATTTTTATTTTTCGAAATCCTAAATTACAAAATAAAAAATATTGTATTTCTCTATTAAAAAAAAAAATACATCAGACTGTTTATATGAAATTAAAACTATTAAAGGATTATATTGTCCTTGATTTTAATGTGAAATGTAAGTAACATTTTTCATGATTGTTAACCAAATTAATTTAATTTTTGACTTATTAGGAGTTCTATGTTATACAGTAAAAGTTTAGTTGTAGATATGTTTATCGAAATAAATTATATTTTATTCATAAAAAGAATGTTTTAGTATTATTATATTATATGACAAGTGGCTTAGAAACCAATTAAAAAGTATAGAATATTAAACATTAGGTTTAAAAAAATCATAGTGTAATAGTGTGATTTATATTTTAATTTTCATGGAAAAGTGTATAATTTATTTATTTTTTATAATGTATAGCAAGGCACAACCAGTGGCACATTTAGGGATTTATTTTTGAAGGTATCTAGACAATACTCTTTCTTCTGAAAATATAATTATAGTTTGATCATGGAACGGTTTTTTAAGTCCCCTTCACATTAATATTTTTACGTTTTTATTATTGTCAATAATATATCGCGCTCTACACTTTTACAATTTGAAATTAGACACATATTTTTCAAAAAAAAAAAATTGTGGGTGTTTTACTCTCAGGACACCCCCTAAATACGCCACTGGGCACAACTACAACTAACTTGGGCCATGTTAGTTGTCAGGCATATCAAATATAACAAAAATAGTTATACATTTATCACCAGCTTAATTATCCTATGTTGAATACAAATTTTATTATATTACAATATACGATTTAAAGTATTCAGTTGGTTTAGACTTAGGTAAATGGAAACCATATACTACTTAAAATGAATTATTTAATAAATTTGTAAAACAATGACTATAAACTATAACTCTTGAAAAAAGGCTGACAAATTAAAATAACTCCATATCATTGCCATACCGATTATACTAATATATATTAAATAGATTAACAGGCAGGCAAAATAATTAAGAACAAAGGCATGATTTTGTTTATTAATATAATATATATATTTTTTTCAGAAATTTTTATTGATATTTAGTATAATATTAATACCTATTTATTTGACAAAAATATATTGTTAAATTTCCATTAAATTTATAATAGCTACTTATGCGTTAGTACAAAATTAGATATTTATATTAAATTAATTAAATTATAAAATTGAATTTTTAATATTAAAAATCATCATCAGAATCATCTAGAGCTGCTCTTCTTCGATCAAACTAAAATAAATTTGGAAAATTAGTATAACCGTATATTAAAATTATATCCAGAAAATTTTAGAAGTACTTGTTGATTTACCTTAACCGTTGTTTTGCGTTCTTGAGACTGCATCTGACTATTTACTTGTTCTAATAAACCAATTAGTTCATCTTCGCCTAATTTATTTACAATCTGACCAGATTGTGCCATCCTGAGTAACATATTTTCTACCATACGTCCTTTTTCTGGTTTACCAATCATCAAAGTATTCACTGTAAAAAACAAAATTCATAAGAAATGTTTTGTATATGTATGAAAAATCAATGTCGAAACCTTACATCTTGCACGGGCAGCTTGATTTAGAACTTGTGTGAGTATTGAGTGTTTCATGTCTTCAACAGCCTGACGTTGTTGCTCAGCTTGTTTTTGTTTTTCGGCAGTATTTTCACCCTGTGACTAAACACCCCACACAGATCGGTAATAAATAAATAATAAAACTAATATCTATAAGTAATGACTGAAATTATATACATTTGCATATAATATAATGTATGCATTAAGAAATAGATACAATTCATAGATCATTGGTTTCTACATATTACATTTTTATGAAATTCAGGTTTTTAAAAATAATGTTAATACTGATCAATTTGGTAATATTGGATTAGAAAGAATGGTTTTCTAATGTAGTCTTTGGTTGGATATATTTTCAATATCTTCGGATATGTGCTCACAATGGATTGTTGGAAAATTTTGGCACATGAATGGACATGGACAAAATGTGTGAAAAACACTAGGGAATAATAATTATATCAAATTACGAATGCTTTAAACAGTTCATAATAAAATGATATAAAATTATGAGTAAAAACCTAATGCCAGTCAATGATATTTGTAATTTAATAATTGTTCTAGTATACGGACTGATGGAATCCCATTTCTAAAATTCAAATTTATCGATTAGATAGCATAATTATTAATTAAAATTGAAATTTCTCCATAAAGTGCTCGTCGACATTCGTATCGTATTCGACATACTTATTAATTTAAGAACAACACAACTTACACCACCGTGTTCTGACTGCATCTGAGCCATCCTCTTTGCACGTAAACTTTCTAATTCAGAGTCACCCATATTGTGAGGGTCTATCGCCGACTGTCGGACGTCCAACGAATTTGTTTGCAACCGAGTTGCAGATCAGTGTTGGATTTTACCTTGTCGTCGTAGATTGATTGGATGGAAAATATTGAAAATCGTCTATATTGTGAATAATCATTTGCACGTTAATTATACTCAAAAAGAAAACGGCGAAATCGTATTGATAAATATTATGATGCGGTTCTGATATTCCGAGGTTTGAAAGAATTTGGACCGTCGGGGTAAAAATGTAAACACGAGGAGTGATAACAGTTATCATAACGAATACAGCGTAGCCAATAAAACCGAACATCGAATTTTGAGAAGCCCCGTCTTCAATCCCGCTGAAATTAAATTAAAAAGTATATTAATATTAACCATTATTTTGTAAATTATTGAACTTTGTAAATTGTAATTTGTAATATTCAAATACACCGTTAACTATTTGCTTATTATTTGCTTATTATGTATGTACTAATTAAAACATAAAATTAATTCGGACAATCAACAAAAATATCCTCGTGTTTAAATGCCTAATCTATATATTAATCTGCTACTTGGCTGTAAAGAAAATTAAAAGTGTCTGGCAATTATGCAACACCAGACATTTCCATTAATTTTCGTTTAGAAATTATTTACTTGGCTATAATATTTTTAAGTTTTATCAGATATATAACAATATACGTATGATTTAATTTTACTAATTTTATTCTTATTTACCTACAATATTGTACTTACCTATTCAAATATTTAACTAATTATACCTACAATAAATTAATTAACATTTCAATACAATTTTTTTATAAAAATTAAATACTGTTAAATACTTATCATAAACTAAAAAAATAGCATTACAAAATTGTAGAACAAAACCTAAATATTTCGCCTATCATCGCCATAATAGAAACTGATAAGTCAACATGAGATTGATTTGTTTCAACAACAATAATGATGGTCGTAAGTGTTCGAGGAGAGGAATTCATGAGGTTTGAATCCACATTGTTGTAATACGTACATTTTATTGTAATTTTAGTAGTTCGGAAAATGGATTATTTTCTTGAAAAAAAATTGTTAGTATCTATTCGAACCATCTCCCTCCATAGAAAAATCGTGAAAAAAATCAGTGGTAATATTGATAACATTAGTCTTTTTGACGGTTGATAATTTCCAATGTGCACATTGTCATTTCGACAATTTTTTATCTGCCTCTGCACATACCAATTCAATTTAAAATATCGTATTTAAATCAAATTTAAACACATAGATAATGTTCATACGACCATGGTCAAATACGATCGATTTATTTCTTATTAAATAATCCAAGACACGCTTTGTCGTTGTCTAACCTACAACAATGTTTTGAATTTTGTATACACCTTACGATACAATTTTAAATCGATTGTGTTTCAATAATTGCCCATTATAAATAATTCAGTTCATCTTGACACTCCGTGACGTCACACGCGTCTGGACAAATCGGAGATTTTCAGATCAGACGTAACGGTCTGGTACCGTGGCGCAAACATTGGTGGTGGGGGGGGGGGGTAAGGGGTTACAATCTAACCCCCCCTCCGAAATATTTTCTTTCATTCAATTTGGAATTTTGTATTCAAAATCCAGCATATACGTTTATGCAACGAAGCCCGCAATAACGTAAAATTTACAATATACAAATATACTAAATTAAACTTTTTACTATTTTACTGCATATTTTACAAAATTCTCCTCTTAGGAGATTATTATAAACACAACCCCTCCCCGAAAAAATCCTGAGTGCGCTACTGGTCTGGTATAGGTGTCAAGATGAGGTGAACGAGTTATCTATCATTAACTATTATTGCATACTACTGTATGATTATATGATAATAGATCTTATATATACATTTTAATGCCTATAGTGTATTGTTTAAATCTGTCTTTCTAAAGTAATAAAATAATTATTCACTTAAACGTGAATAATAAAATATTAAATTGAAAAGCTATTTTTATTACCCAATGATATTTAACGTGATATCTAATTTTTATAAATTAAATATGAATAAAAAAAAAATAAATATGAAATACTACAATGTCTACAATATGCCTAACAACTATAACAACCTTATGATAATATAATAATTACATTAAGTATGTATTTAGTATATTATAAATACATTATTTTATTACGCAATAGTTGTTTATTGATATTATAGAAAAGGAGAACATATGCTGATATGCCACGTGTTACTTCTTGGAAAATATTAAAAATTATAAAAAAGATCAGAATTTAATCAGAATTTAATCAGTCTTTAATTTTTTTATGAAAAATATGTTTATTTACTCAACTATATAATATAAAATAATGGTCATAATTAAAAATTTACAATTATTATTATTATATTATTTTAATACAATAAGCGGGAGCTATGGCCCTGTATGGGGGTGTAGCCTTCCCTTGAATATTAATTGTAAGTCGAATCTAAAATATGAATACACACACAAAACGATGGTTTCATTTAAACACACATTAGATTAGGTAAGTACTCCCCTTTCCATTTATAATTCCTAGATCCTTGCCTATAGGGGTATAACGTCCTGAATTACTGAAATTGTTTTTTATTTTATTGAAAAGTGGTAAGTAGGTAGCAAGTACATCAATTAACATCCAAAAAGTCAAAATTCTCTCTGAAAAAATTATAAAAAATATAATAATATATGTTATATAATAATAATTTATTTTAATATTTAGTGATTTTTTTTTTATACAAAATCGAATATTAAAAAAATAAAATAATTTCCAAAATCCACAATATATACATATACCTAAGAGTAAACAAGTTAATTTAAAACAATAACCAATTGTAAACATTAATTATATTATAATACTATAGTATGTACTTAAAAGACTTTCGACATCTCATAATAGTTCATTAAAAGGAATAATTAACGGTAAAAATATCACTAATGACCAACGAATAGGTTGGTATCTACTGCAACGTTAAGAAAAATAAATAATGGATACAGATAAAAAAAAAAAATGCCAAAATATAACAATAACATTGTGATGTTGTGACTACGTACAAAGTGATACATTATAATAATATTATATTAATTAATATTATATCAATATATGCATAATATTATATAAAAATAATTAAAAATGAACTTTTGGTACTGTTTAATATTAAATATAAGATTAAAAATATCTATACAGTTCAAGTCAATAACATGGGTCATTTCATTTTACAATATAGTATAACACTATAACTTAACCTTATATCTATATAACTTGTTGTTTCAAATATTCTTATTTGAGAAAAATGTATTAAACTCCCCTCTAAAATAAGTAAGCAAGAAGACATTAGTCAGTAATATAAAATATACTTAAATTCACGTAGTATGTAGTAATGGATAATGGTCAAATTAGCACAAATAGGGTATGCTTTTGGTTGCAAATTGCATCTACTTGGTACTTAATTTAAATCAATTTTTGAATTACTCAAAAATTTTTCTTCGGGAGAAGTAAAATTATAAAAACGAATTATAAAATAAAATATATATTGGTTGAATTTGTTATCCTACGTCCAAACAGCAACGTCCAAATTATCCATGATCGCACTTTATTTTATGGTAATAAACAGAGATGATGAATCGCATACGAATATCGTAATCATCGGTCATCTTCGAATATATGTGCCGGCCAGTAATATTTATTTATTGCGGTTGCCGGTTACTAAATAAACGCAATATTACGCATTTGATTGTTTCGTAAATATTTTGTACCTCACAACCAAACAATTGGTGATCATTCCGCCTTATTACGAGACTGCGAATGCGGATGTATAGTTTTTATAATTCTATTTTTCGCACGAAATCAAATCAATTTTCGAAAATATAATTTAATAATTATTAATACTTTACTCATGCGCACAATACAACTAGTATAAATTATATTATTTTTCCTTAACATACTATATCCAGTGGCGCCGGTTATGGGTGGCAAAGGGGGCATTCGACCCCTCCGTTAAATATGTCGGAGATTAAATTATAATTTTGCCCCCTGAAAAATTATCATCATAGTAGTTATACACTAATATTTAAACATTTTAAAGTTATAGTTTATATTTAAATTACATTTTTATATAATATAATGTGTAATAAAATAAATGTTGAAAAGTTGTATAACAAATAAAGTTAAAAAATGTAAAACATTAAAATTGTTTTTAATTTTATATTCAAAATTAAATTAAGTAAATAAGACTATTAGTTTAATCTACAAAATAGTAGATAAACCTATTTTACAAAAATTAATAAGTATATTTGTATTTTATTTTAATGTACTATTATATATCATGATTTTTCTTAAATTTTTGCCCCCCCCTCACAAGAAAAATAGTTTCTGCGCCTCTGACTATATCTAAAAAACATAATTAACCCGAATATGTATGGTAAACAATCGGAATTAAAAACTATAACTGTCTACGAAGAACTCGTAAGCCTGCGAAACGATCCGATGTTAAGGATTTCGTGACTATATATTTCGAAGACGACGAACAAGATGATATACAATCTATCACTTCAGTTGAGCTTAATATATTAAAAAATACTAGGCAAAAATTATTACTGGTAAACATTGCCAAGGTTAATTCTTGTTTTCTGAATACGGAAGCCAAATTGAATAATAGAGGCATGTACAGAGTTTATGCAAATAGACTGTAGAATAGCGATCGGTCGTGCATATTGTAAGTTTATGTATTTTTTAGACGATATTTAACAACCAATGTTCAATTCACTACATTGCATTTATAAATTCTACCGTTTTTCCGCCAATTAATATATTGAAAGACATAATCGATTAGTACGGACAACAGGTCCGATTTTTGATCCCGATCCGAGGAAATCAGACGATTTAATAACGGTCCTGAACATCCAAAACTGGACCCAGTGCCGTGTTGGCTTTAATTTACGCCCTAGGGCAATCATATTTGGCGCCCCTTAATTCGGGGTGGTTCCCCCCCTGAAATTTCATTTTTTTTCAACCATTGTAAATAGAAAAAAATGTTTAGAAGATAACGCATATAATTTTAAAACAATAAAATATAATAGGAAGAATCGTTAAAACATCTGAACACGTATCACATACACAAATTGTCATCTCTTACTAAATAGTACTATAATAATTAATATCGTATTATTATAATTTAATGGAGACATCTGAATATAATATGACAATCGGCAAAGTAAAGAAATTATGGGTTTCATAATTTAGTTTTAGTTGTGATGTTGTTGCAAAGAGTCTGGCACACGCAACCCCGCACTCCGCGACTCATACCATTATCCGAATAACAAGTAAAACCATATCTACGAAATTGTATAAAGGCAATAACAATTTATATAATAATAATAATTATTTTTAAAATAGGTAGGTATTATGGTATAGAATATACAAATAAAATATATCGTATTCATACAATACGCAATAACAAATACGTCAACCACCATGAAGTATTTAAAATAGGTATATAAATATATTTAAATTACATCTAAATTAATAATTATACTTATACAAAATAAAATATATATATTTATATATACTTTTCGCAAATTTTGGCGCCCTAGGGCACAACTTGCCCCTTTTGCTCCCCCCCCCTTAGCACGGCTCTGGCTGGACCATAAGAAAAAGTAATCTTACCCAGAATCCGACAGACCGTGATCATGCATTACAAGCATGTCGATACAATATTACAATGACGCTAAGATATCTATATCATATTAGGCAATATATTAAAACCCACATAAATACATAATAGATTATTTTTGTTTTTTTAAACAATTTAATTTTTATAAAGGATGATATTGCTACAGCTGAAAACGAAGAGGCAACGGACAATATTTGTGTGAGAAAAAACATAAATACAGGGGCGGATCCAGCCCAAAATTATGGGGGGAAGGGGTCGCTCCAAGATCCGCCGCTGCGTAAATGCCACGTCAGTTGAGTACGCGTACTTGGTGGTCGGTGGGTGTAATTACAGATAATAAATATTATGGTCAACAATATTATGGTGATATTATGAAAGAACCTGGGGCCGTTCAGTTTATCTGCGAGAACATGTAAGGAAGTAAAAAACACAAATACAAAATGGGAAATACATGCAATTCCAGACAATGTATACAAGAGGCTCATATGCAAAAACGATGGTATTAAGAGACGAGAAAAATTTAGGCAAATGGAAGGAGAATAATTTTTGTTAAGCTAAGTTCTTTAATAAAAATCTTAGATAATAAATAATATAATATATATTATATGATCTAAGCGTGGATTTACCTACTGGGAATACTATGTTAAAAAAAAAAAAATGCGCCTAATTACTTTACCTCGATAGGTGGTATGGAAAAAAAAAAAACTATTTTATACTAACATAAAGTATAGTCACATTTCATGTTATACCTTTTGTTATATTTACTTATAATAAATTTAATTTTTGTTTATTTATTTTTAATATTTTATTTTCATAAATTTAGTATTTTTCTATTGGAGAAAGCGTTGATTTTATATCGACTACTCAAAAGATGCTTAGTGTTCTCCTTTCTTTTCTTTTCAACAATGCTTACCGACCAAGGTTCTAGTCATACAGCCTAAGAGGTAATACGCCTCTGACTATAATTAACAAGAAAAGTAAGTTGTTGTCCATATTTATTATTATAATATATGTAAGGTATCTACTTATATCTTATATTTGTATCAAAAAATTAACTTGAAATATGTTGTTGTTTATTACAAATTTTTGTGTAAACGACTCAAAATTAATTAAATTCAACTATATAATATATAGAAAATAATCAATAAATTTCAATTAATATGTTATAATAATGTTGTTTACTTATAATGTATAGAGAAGACTAATTTCCTTTTTGCTATTTTTTCCTTCTAATAAATATAATGAATATGACATATACACAATGCATTATTATCGTTTCACCTTTGCCCCCCCGAAGAAGCCAATCAAAATCCAAATGTATTATATTATAGTGCCACTATTGCTTATTGTTTCAGCCATTTGCGTAGTACATGATTAAATTTATTCTTGAGACTGTTGAATTTTATAGTCCGATTCTCCATAACTTCATTATGAAACACATCCAGAACAAATTCATAAGTATAAATACAATATTTTACTGTTATAATTATTTTTACAAATAGTTATTAGTTATGAATAATATTTGTAAATATTATCATTTTTATTCGTTTTTGGGACAATGTAATAGGTTATAAAAAGTTTCTTTTTTTAAGAAACTTAACATCTTTTTTTAAGTTTTTAACAAGAATTATTTTTGGATATGATTTGGAATAAAAAAATGTATTACATTTTAAAAATGTTAATTGTTGAATTTGGAATTTTGTTTTTGATCGTAGAAAACGTATGTAAATATTTTTAAAATTATATTTTTACTAGAATAATTTTGTATAGCATAGCGATTATTTTTAACAATGTATTTCATATATATTACTTAAATAATCATTACCCATGATGACTCATGAGTGTTGTAAAATAGAATATTGATTGACAAAATTTTAATTTGTCAAAAATATTGAAAATATTTTAAGTTACATTGTCAAAATTGTATTTCTTAAAATACAATAGTAAAATATTGTAATTTATTAACCGACATTTTTTATTTTATTTTATAGACAATTTTAGAGTTATCATTAAACATTATTCAACATCGAACCCGTTTCCCGAATTGCCTCCGATTGACTTCAAATCTGTACCATACAAAGTAAAGTATATTATTTTAAATACCTACCTTTTTATTGTTTGTTTCTATTACCTATGTATTATGTTATCCCAACATTTTTATGACGTGGACAATAAATTGAATAAGATAAAAAATAATAATTGAATGTAACAGCAACTGATAAATAATAGTTTTTAAACAAAATATTATATTATACCTAATACCTATTTAAAATTAACTCTGTATATTGTTTCATTTTTATCCATAATATACACATTTTCGAACTGAACGAATGAAGTTTCTTATTTTAAACGTTTGTTATTTTAAGATATGTGATTTACTTAAAATATAATTTTACATACAGGTACCATGCATATGTCGCATATATCATAATAATTAAAATATAGTTAATAGTTGATAAATAGTCAAGATCGTAGTGACAGGGTGATTTAAGGATTCAACTACTCTTCCTAAAATATATACATTTCTACTACATTAAAAAGTATGCATTTTTAAATTTATTATTATCGGGGACGTAAATAGAGATAAAAATAGATATATTGATATTAACAAGCTATTTGTTATATTACTTATGTATACTATATTATGGTAGATAATAATATTTTTTATTAACTTAATGTATTTTCGAATCCCCCCACCCCCCTGCCACATATAAAATTTCTGTCACTAACATTGGATACAGTATAGTGTACGAAATACAAAATAAATTTTAAAGATATTTTCACACATATTGTGTATCTATAAAAAAAATTCCTAACTCTTAATAATTATATATTATGCCTATATCGTTTTAGGCGAATTCTAATCTCGTCCACACGTGAAATGAACGAGCTCAACACATTAATTTGATAATTATAATTTTTCCAGGGTCCGTCATATGAAAAAGCACAGACTATGCAATTGGACAATGTGTTTCCTCAACGACAAATGTACGACGAGCCGCTTCTTCTTCACGAAGGCAAAATGCAATGGCTGTTCGACCACAGGGGTAAGCGGTATTTGGACATGTTTGGAGGCATAGCGACCGTTAGCGTAGGTCACTGTCATCCGTCAGTATAACAAAATATAGTGTATAGTATTGATATTTATTTTTACGTTAAATGGTATACGCAAGATACAATTATACAAATATACATTAAGTAAAATGGAAATTTCAGACGAGTAAACGAGGCGATTGTCGAACAATCTTGCATTCTGGGTCACGTGTCCGGAGTGTACCAACATCCAAAAATGTACGAGTACGTGGAAATGTTGGTATCGAAAATGCCGGGAGATCTAAAAGTGAGTACCAAACACTAGCTAACACAAAATTAGCTATCTTCAAATTTCAGATAATATAAAAAAAAGTCATTTGTTCAATTTTTTTACTAGACGTTTAAAACTTAAAAATAAAAAATAGAGATAATATTATAACTCGTTGCCTAAATAATAATTATTAGAAAAAAGCCGCATTCATACATTTTAATTTTTCGCGCAATTTGTAGATTGGGACACTTATATAGTTATATATGTATAAATATTATAATATTATTAATACTATATTATATAAAGTGCCCTAGTGGGAATATAATATAATATACCATATACCTACTGAAAAAATTATCAGGCATAAAGATATCAAATTTTTCATGTGATTATGTATACCTTTAGAGGAGGTTAAAAATAAATTAAAAAAAAAAAATTTGTGTTGTATAATTTATCGTAAATGATATTGTATTTTTCATTTTATTTTTGTCGATCAGTTTGACTTAAAAGTTAAAACACTACCTACAGCTACAATATGAATATATAATAGATTGATGGAATAATGCATTTAGTATATCGCTCTTTTATATATCTATAGAAAATAGATCTGTATATATAGTATAGAATGGAATGGAATATATTGATAAAAATGAAAGTGAAAGTTGATTATAAATTTATAATGATTAAAGGTACAACTATGCAGGGACGATGCAGAATATCCATAAATATATATTAATTTTAAATCAAATTTTTCCTATAAAACAGGGAGGTGGTCTTTCCTCTGGATCTATCTCTGGTACAATGGTACCTTCTCCTACTAGCAATATGAAATTCCCAAAAATAAATTTTGTATCATACACATATACAAATCTAAAATTCATACAATGTTGTAAGATGGAATTTTTCAAAAAGCCTACATGAGATATTCGAAAGTGTTTCACTTTTTAAATTGGGTAATGGGTAATAAGTATCTAATATGTAAATCTTACTAGAATCACATAATTTAAGTTCTATGTAAAATTAATAACCTAACCTATTTATTAGTTATTTGCAAGTATGGTACACTATAGATACTTAAATCCATAGTACCTAGTGTATACTTAGTATTTTGGACTACACAATTAGAGTTGGTGTTCACTATGAATTAAGGGCTGACAGCTGACCTATACTTGGTACTTTCATATCTACATTTTTGATAATATTTAATTGTATACATATTTTAGTTACATAATATCTATATTTTAGTTATTTTTTTCTAATCAAAATAGTGTCTTAAATTTTCTATTTTCTATACTAATATATACTGTATTAATTACTAATAAAACTAAATAAATATATATTATAGAGTGTGTATCTGGTGAACAGCGGGTCCGAGGCTAATGAGTTGGCGATGCAATTGGCCCGACTGTACACCGGCAATCAAGACATTGTGTCTATCCAAAACTGTTATCACGGTGTGTCTGGCAATTTGCATGGACTCACAGCGATCTCGTCAACCAGGTACAAAAACCTATCGGTCGGCCATTCGGTTCATCACGCGATGTGCCCGGATGTGTTCAAAGGGATCTGGGGCGGAAAAGCGTGCAGGGACTCGCCGGCTCAGACCGAGAGGTCTTGCGAGTGTCCTCATAGTCGGTGTCTAGCGGCTGACAAGTACTACGAACGGCTGGAGGACCTTTTCTCATACTCAATACCCGTCGGCAACGTGGCCGGGTTTTTCGCCGAATCCATTCAAGTTGGGTAGTTTATATTACATTAAAATCTGATCACAACGATTAAAAACAATTTTTCTGCTCTACATTCCCAACTATTACAGATGGAGTTGGCCACTCTAGTACTGCATCTCCATAGATCTCAATATTTTACCTTACATCCATTGATACCAGCTATCATTATATCACTCCCTATTCCATCTATTTCCTCTTTCTCACCACCTCATACTATCTACGTTCATATCTTCTCATTGTCTTTGAATCATTTTTCTTCATAACAATTTTAAACCATCTCGGCATATTTTTTCTAACGATTGATGCAACTCCTACACTTCCCGTTTTATCTTGTGCATTCAATTCTTATTCTATCCTCTCTAGTCACTCCACACATTCATGATCTAGACCTTATCATTCTTATCTCCGCTACATTTTCCATATTTTTTGATGTTGCAGCAAAAAAAGTATAATTTTCTAAGACTAAATCTTGACATATGTTTGTGTTGCAGGGCGTTGGAGGAGTTGTCCAGTTTCCGAAGGGTTATTTAAAAAGAGCCTACGAGCTGATCAAAAGCAACGGAGGTTTATGCATAGCTGACGAAGTACAGACGGGCTTCGGAAGAACCGGCGAACATTTTTGGAATTTTAAATCTCACGGCGTGATGCCAGACATAGTAACAATGGCCAAGGGGATAGGAAATGGATTTCCAATGGCTGCCGTGGTGACGACGCCCGAGATCGCGCGGTCATTAAATTCGGCGTTTCATTTCAATACTTTTGGCGGCAATCCAATATCGTGCGCTGTGGGAATGGCGGTGTTAAAGGTGTGTTTGTGTGTGATGTGACTAAGGTGAAAGAAAGGAAAGAGAAAAAACATATTTTTCACAAGCCATTTTTTTTCAATACGTAATACAGGTAATCGACGAGGAAGGTTTGCAGCAAAACAGTCTGGACGTGGGAACGTATTTCCTAGACAAGTTGTGTAGCATGAGACGCGAATGGAAAATAATTGGCGACGTGCGTGGTAAAGGACTGATGATTGGCGTAGAGTTGATAGACTGCGATCGGGACAATAGTGACGAAGGCCGGACAACCCCATTGAATTATCGAGCTATTTCTCGTATTAAATATGATTGCTTGAAAATGGGCCTTTTAATTGGAATAGGAGGAGTTCGATCAAACGTAATTAAAATATTCTCACACAAGACTTATTTTAATATTTTATAATCATGTCTGTTGATTATTAAAAAAAGTTATACATGTATTTGTACCTAATACGAATCAATAATAATTGTGCTCTCATTATTATTCGTTACAGGTACTAAGGTTCATGCCTCCTATGTGTGTAACAAAGAACGATGTGGATTTTACAATTTCAGTTTTGAGAAGAGCTATGCAAAACTATTATGAAGCAAAATATCGTAATAATATTTAAATACATATTTGTATTTATCAAAATCAAGATTAATGTTAAAAATATTTTTAATTATATGACAAAATAATATAGTATTGTATTATTATAATTTTATGTACAAGGTTAGAATAAAAACATAATATGGCTTATTTACAATCGTATACATAAATACCTATGCTAAATATATATTAACGTTCTAAAATGCATTCATTTTCGTGGAAGTAACACCATTCAGGCATGATTGTATCTGCTTTAAGTCCGAGTGTTACCAGTCTTTCGCGATGTTGGTAAAGTCTAATATCATGAATAATTAAAAAAAATAAGTACATATAAGTTATAAATTTAAAGTTAGGATTTTAATACAATGTTAAATTGTAAACTGTAAAAAAAAATATCTTTGATTTAACAAATATATTAAATTTAATATACCTACCATAAAATTGTCAATGAATTGTAGTTTTCTTTATTACCAAACAGTTATTTAATGGATATTAAATATAATGTATATGAAATTGCATACAAATCTTAGCCTTAAAATAATCAAGTACTTAACTTAACTATGTATTTTAATTTTACCTATATTCGGCAGCTGAAGAAGTTGATGTTGGATTTGTCCACAATCTTTCTGCTAAAGCTGCAGCTCTTGGCCACACTCTAGAATCAACACCATTATCATCGACATACTCAGACCACATGCATGTCTATAATATACAAACACAAATTATTTATTTACATAACTATATGTTAAATTAAGTATTTTGTATACATATATAAAAAAAAAAATAGTGTTTTTAATTCTTACTTCTGCGCCTAATAATAGTTTTGGATTACTAACTGATGGCATTTTATTGTTATAAATTACTTTCCAGTTGTGATAAGAAGTTGAACTCCAAAAGCCATGGTCTAAATAATAAATGTCTTTTAAGGCAATTATAACCTTATAACCTAATTTAACAAGTTGTACTGGAATGACACTTCCTTCCCAAGTTTCAATAGTGTATCTTCTTTTGTCAAGATGCTTCTCTATGATATCAGGTTCAGTCAAACCACTGGACCAAACAATTATATCAGAATCAATGTTACCAGCTTCTTTGTCAAATTCTCTTAGTGAATTTGTATGAAATTGGGACCACAAATCATTATAACCATTTTCATCCAAGCTATGATTGTTAATTTTCATCCAATCAATAATTTCATCTGTAGAATTCCAGCAATTAAGTGCGACCTATATTGAGTAATTTATTCAACTTAAATATTAGAGACAAATTATTTGGCTACAGAATTAAATGTTTATTAAAATTAAAACTAATTTACTTCATCACCACCCATGTGAAATGCTTCTCCTTTGGGTAATATGCTGATTAAGTCTTTGTATATTTTACCAAGCCATTTATATGTATTAGTATTGATTGGATTAAGTTGCCCACATGGTGGCTGTACACAATATTTCCTCCAAGGTCCTTTATCGACACAGAGAGCCATGTCACCATATCCAGATGCTTTGCCCCATTGCCAACCATTACCTGCATGTGCCGGAGAATCAATCTCCATAACAATTCTCACTCCTCTTACTAATGCATATCTGAGAAGTTTTTTGATTTCATCGTATGAATACTTTTCTTCTGGACTGTAGGCACCATATCTAAAACGACAATTATTATATTCGAGTTTATTTTTGATAAATAATAATATCAAAATTGCATAAAATTAAATCAATAAGAATTTTAAAAATTTACTTTGACATTTGTGGCGCACTTGGCAAATCTAAAGGAAAGCTATGGGAGTCAGTAACATGCCAATGGAATACATTCAATTTAGAATGACCCATAGCATCGATTTGTCGTTTGATTGTAGATATAGGGAAATAATGTCTAGCGGTGTCCAACATAAACCCACGATAGGCATATATAGGCCGGTCAGTTATTTGGACATCTCCAGCCATTACTAATCTTCTTCCAGTATTTTTGGAGCCGTATGTAGCGATAAGCTGTCGCAAAGTTTCTAATCCGTGTCTTGCTCCAAAAACAGTCATTGCTTCGATTTTAACAGACAAGTCATCTCCTAAAATTTTAAACAGTACGACATAAATCATGTTCAAAATATATGCGAAAAAAAACAGTAAAAATATTATACCTTCGTTGGCTATTTTTAAACTGTAGCTTTCATTAGTTGTCAATTTAATATACTCAAATGACGCACTTGTTTTTATAGATATAGTGGGAACAGTTGTATGTTTAGAAACACAATTAGGGATGCAAAGTTTTTCTAATGAAGATACGAAAACCTCATACGATTCAGTTAGGTAGTCTTTGCTTAATTGATCAGCTACTGATGACACATCTAACTTAACGTTGGCAAGTGCAAAGTCGATTACTGAATTTCTAATATAATAAGTATACATAAATAATTTAGTTTACAAACGCAATTTTACCACAGAATAAGTAAATTGTATTACTAATATGAATAATATGAATAACCTAATTTTGATTTAAATTTTTTAAGACAGAAAAAATTTAGTCCATTTCATATTAATATTTAAGTTATTAGTTATTAGAATATAAGATTATTGTATAGAATAACAGTCCTACTTTTGTTTAAAAATATGTACCCATTTAATTTTTTTCATTAATTTAGAATTTTTCTGTTTACTGATAAAAAAAAAAAAAAAAAATTGAAATTGCATTCGCTTTTGAGTGAATTGTTCATTTCTTCATATACCTGCTACTCTGATAGTGATACAATTATATTTAACTAATATAATATTATATGTTATAAATATTATTTACCCTATAGCTGTATGGACGGTTGGCCTTGGCCATAGGGATCCATAACTTCCACAGGTCAAACGACAAACGTCTATAGACCCATCAAACCTGTTGTTTTCCTTTTCGACTGATGCAAATTTGATGATGACGCATGTATTGTTGACGCATTTATATGAATTTCTAAAATGTGTGAATAATTCAATTTAATTAAACTATATATTATAGGACATCTAACAATAAATATCGAGAGCCACGTGTAAACGCAAAGGGGGCAAATTTTTGAAAATTAAAATAGAAACGAAAAAAAATATGTAAAATTGCTATGAAAAATTCCAAACATGCATCCTTTTTTTACTACAACAAATATAGGAATAAATTAGACAAACTGTGACTAGAATTGTGAACAATAGTGTACCTAAGTACTCTTTAATTCTCTAATTATGATTAGACAAATTTTGCTATTGAACGGTAGTATAAACTGTTTGCATTAAATACAGCAATATAATAGTCAAAAACTAAAAAATCTACAACCAGTGGTACTGCAGGTCCGTAGATACTGGTGGTTCAAATCCTCCTTTGAAATTTATAAATGGGAGGGGTACAGCTTTTCTCTTAAAAGCTTTCATTTAGTACTTACCCCCCTCCCCTCATCGTTATATAATATAAAAAAAAATGACATAAAATGAACACGTGTTCTGTATCTGTATACATGATAATGCAAAATTTAAAACAGGTGACAAAATAATATTATTATACCTATTTTTGTTTTTTTACATTGGTCAGGTGGTGGGTTTAAACCAATTCGACCACCCCTCCCATATAAATAAACGCCTTTGATGTAAAATAATAATCCAACTATTATAGGTAATCACATTAATATAACGACATAATTATTGGAAATCTATGCTATAAAGTGATAGAAATGTCATAAAATCAAATTAATTTTTTTGGTAATGGCGAAATAAAATATTTTATGAAATTTAACAAATAGTGCTCAACTTCTATGTATATAATTATAACATGTTTATAATTTATATTGAAAATAATAAAGATGACAGTTCAAATTAAAAATATGGGCACATGACTATAAATATATCTACAATAGTACAATGGACAGTGAAATATTATTAGTACTTCAACAACGAAAACAATCACTACTAAATTTTCAACACTTTTACGAATTTAATATTATTCATTTTTTCAATAATATTGATAATTAATAAGTAATAAGTATTTCTTAAAATAAATCTAAATTAATATAATATAACTTTTTTTGTTTTCGTTAATAAAAATTTGCCGCTTGGGGTATCTGCCCCCATTGTCACGGCTTTGCATATCTACCATGCAGGGGCATCCCTGGTATTTATTTTAGGGGAGGCGATTTTTAAAAATATTTAGAATAAATTCAGAATAAAATATAAATTATTTGATAAAAAAGTCATGTTTATTTTTATTAATAATAAATACAGTTTAAGTTAGTTTACGTATTGTAAGAAACGTATAAAAAAATATTTTATTCAAAATTCACAATAAATTAATTATTATATAATAAATTTTAAAAAACCCAAGGAGGCGATCGTCTTGTCCCCCGCTAAAAATACGCTATTACTACCATGTAGAGTAAAAATTGACAAATGCTGTTATAATAAGCTGACTGTAATACTAATATGACTATGATATTTTTTAATTAATTTAATACAATTAAGAACCCCCCAGTCAATATAAAATTTCTGTCTGTAATAATATATCTAATTTAACATTTAAAAATTTGAATTTTATAATAGAACTGATAGTCGTGATCACGTCAAACTTTTAGTTTACAATTTTAGATTCGGAGCGAAGCGAATTGGTTTTATTGGTTTTACAAAGATGGTTTTTTTTTCTGCATGAAGACATTTTTACGGGTAGAAATAATGATCCGATTACCACAAGTAGAGTATGTTTTCGGTAGCAAATCATGTCTAGTTGATACTTTATTTAGCTAATTTTTCGAATTTCTCAAAAGCTTTTCCTTGGGAGAAAATAAACTACTAAAAATTACTAAAAAAAAAATCGTATTTTTAATGCAATATTATTGCTTTCAAATCTTAAGTATAATAAACCACTAATTTCTCCGAGAACCGAAGGGACGAAGGAGGAACGTCCACAATCGACATTCTCGCTTTTTATATTATTATTATTGTCAATTTAAGGTTCCGCAGTACTCACTACCTTTTATGGTATATTTTTAATAATTGAAAGTATTAAATTTCTATAAAATAAAAATATAAAAAAATGCATTCAAATGTAATATATTATAGAAATTTCGTCGCCAACGGCCATATCACGTTGAATACACCAGTGCTCGTCCGATCACTGAAGTTAAGCAACGTCGGGCGTAGTTAGTAGTACTTGGATGGGTGACCGCTTGGGAACACCTACTCGGGAAAGCCGTTGGCTTCTTTTTCGATATTTTTATTATCCAATAAATCATTATGAAATAAAACGATATTATTATTATTATATTATTTGTATTTATAAAATTGTTATGTATTTTAATTAAATTTTTTTTTCATTAAATGTTGGATATTATATTATATTTCTACTTAAAATTTAACAAATACTGTGTAATTTAACAGTAAACTGTTTACTGAAAATTCGCCAAAACAAGCTCATTATCACGGGTTATTTTATAGGAATATAATATTATTGAGTCATGGTTTGAGAGCGCTAGTTGTATTGACACAACAGCTGCTGGCCGCCGCTTGGGCAATTTTAATTTTCAATTATTTACGTGATAACACACTGATAAGGTGTCCCGTGCGACATTCGATCGTTATCGTTGTTAAACAGATTTCTATACGTGAATAGAAATTAATTATAATATAATATAATTCTACAGTTAATATTCTCGTTATTATTCGTGACATAACTCTACCACCAAACCTAACCACAAACCACCGGTTCTTTGGATTTCCGTCGAACGACCGAAGATTAACCACTCGATTGTATACTCACACCATGTATTGTTCGGATGCGCTGTCGTCTTCGTTTGCGTAGTTGTGACGTACGTTCATCGTCAATAACAACAGCGTCACGCCGGCCAACAGCGCGCAACCCGCCATCGTCTTCCGTCTCTTTAAAAACACATAATACATATGGCGCATGATTAAAAACGAAAGCGAATTATATTTCGATTATAAAACGACTTTCCGGTCGGTTTTTCGGATAATGTTATTAATATTATGTTATCGGTTCGCGTGCCGTCGTACGGTGTCGGCCGCAGCCGTGGTCCACCGACAATTCGACACTTCGGGTTTAAACAATTTTAAATCTAAAAATTAAACGATATTTTCGTCATCGGAGTTTTATCATTATTTCTGCGCACTGTGCGTTTACCGTTTACGTGATATTATGTATTATAGACGCGACCGCGTTCGTTCCCGGGCCGCCGCAGATAAGACGGGCGCGCGCACGCGTACCGTCCGTCGACGGTGCGGTAACGACCGGGTCGGAAACAGCGAGGGAATAAATGTCGGAAAACAAAATGTTGGGTGTTATCAATAATAATATTGTTTATCGTGCGTATAAAATATACAGTATAAAATCGATTAATCGAATTTAAAATAATACGCACATTTTGTTACTATCTTATATATGAATTTTGCGTAGGAGTATAAAAATCCGGTACTGGAAAACAAGCTCACTGTGTACTGTCTCTCGACTAAAAAAAATAATATTGTTTTTGTTTTCATCCGCTCGTTTCATGGTCGTTTCTCATGTTTCTCGACCGTACATAATGCGTCATTAATATGGTTTTGTTATTCATAATTAATGTCATTTGTTGAGAATTCAACAGCTCATTATTGCTCGATGACAGGTTGGTTTGCTGCAGGAACGCCATTTCAGTATTTTTATAGGAGGAGCGAAAATTGAAGCGGGCCAATTTTGTTTGATATTAAAATTACGTTAGTAACTGACAACTTCATTTGCGATGCATTTTATATAGGAATGTACAAAGTTTTATAGTTATAATTTTATTAAACATATCTATATCGTTATTCCCTGATAAACAAACCACAATGATACAAAATACAAACGACAAAATGGTACAAATATACAAATTTACAATAACTCCATCGTCCATGTTATTGTAGATTATGAAGGTGGCATTTGCATAAAATAGGGGAGCCGTGGCCCACCCTGCCTCCCCTCAAATGGCCCCCCTGGTTAGCTGACAATTTGATAGAACGATAACGAAGTAAAATGAAACTGCTTTCGATAATATTCTATTCAGGCCTGAATTGGCCTGGCGAGTTGCCGAGAAAACCTCGGTGGTTCAATAAAATAATCGATTGTAATAGTGTTAAAAATAATTGAAGATTAAAATATTAATTTTATAATATGCCAAATTGTACTTATTTCAAAATAAAATTTGTTGGAAAATTAAAAACAATTTAGGTACTAATATATTTACAAAAGATGGGCCAAATTTACTATGTCCCGATTCTATATGTGTAAAAAGTAGAAAATTATAACTTATTCGTAGGACTGGTTAGCATATTAATACCGAACATAAAGTATATCTAGTAGATACTTACATATTTTATTTCCTATTGGATAAAATACGTGTGGTAGAAATCTACGATTGGATAATTATTTTAAAAAAAACTAATAATTAGCATTAGATATTGAATTTTTTAATACTTAATAGAGGGAATAATTATTTAAACATGAAAAAAAGTATAAATATTAAATTTTCCGTTTTCCCAAAACGCAGTTAACCTCTAACGGTCAATATATTATATGAATATAATATCATCATTATTTAATATAAAACAAATTAAGGATGATTGGAATGCTAAGATGAATGTATGGAACTGTGGAGTGATTAGAGAAAATTGAATAAAAAATGAACAATTCAGATGAACTGGGAAAGTACCTATATGAGTTGTATCAATCATGGGAAAGTGAGATCTAGTTTATAATATTTATTCTTTTCTAATATAGGCTGAAACGGTTTGGACATGTTATGAGAAGAGATGACTCAAAGACAGTGTTGTTATGGAAATTAATTTAGACGGTTTGACGAGGAGAGGAAGACCAAAGAAGTGGATAGAGAAGAGATAATAATGATTTGAAGATAGCTGGTGTAAATCGACGAGAGGTGAAAAACTGAGATCTATGATTCATTAATAGAAATGTGAGTAGAATATCTGATTTATTGGAAATTACAATATCTACTCCTTCGCAAATTCATAATGTAATAAAAACAACGATTAATATTTTGTTTTACCGCCGGTTCGATTATTATTTCGTTTATTTTTATCTCATTACGGTTCGAAATTTATTAATTATAAATTCTGTACTGCAATATTATTTTTAAAAATTTCGTTGAACTATTTGTATCGTGGTTATACTTAATTTAACTCTCAACTAATAAACAAAAGTAATTTCTACTACAATTTAATATAAATGTTGAATACACGTTTTGAATTACGAATTTCCTTAATGTTGTAGATTGTTTATTGAAATATTTTGTAATTTCAGAAAACGTACACAATAAAATATAAAAATAATATCTAGATTTAGTATCTATAATAATATTATAATATTGTTAAACCTGTTCTATCTATACCTACTATAATCGGTTTAAAATTTAAGTTATTCGTAACACGTAAATCGTAATCCTGTCCATGAAAAAAAACGAGTTATTTAAATTTTTATTATATACATTATATATAGTGTTCGAAATAATATTGAACAAATATGAGATCCAACCATTTTTTTTTACATGAAATGAATTTTTTTATATGATCACTCTGTATATTATGATGTTACTTAATACAGAAAACATAAAATAAAATGATATAATATTAGTGTATGATAGTAGTCGTCAGTGGATTAGGTATAATATTATTTCATATTTGTAAAAAATAATATTCATGAAAGGCAAACACTGAAATTTCAATTGATGTTTTTAATTTAATATAAATAAAGGAATTGACAATATTTAGTTATTCAACTTTTAAATTTATTTTCAAAATAAAACAGAGAGGCTAATGATTTAAACTATATAGATAAATTATAATGGTATAATTATATGAAGATTGATTAAAATGCATATTGAAAATTATGTAATACCTAATTCTGTGTAAAAATGGAATTTATTAGGTTCATGTTATTATTATTATCTCATGTATAATAAAAATATCTTATAACTCGTATACTTGTAGGCTATAAATTATAATTAGAAATGTGTTTAGTATATTTTTTATCATTCTATATTTCTATTGATTAGTTTGATAAGTTTATTTTATTTTTTGATATAACAAAACTACAATTAAATATTAAACTTGAAATTTATACACTTAAAATAATTTTAAGAAACTAAAATTTTAATTTTAGATCTTTTTTAATATAAAATTATAGTTATTCAAGTATTTAAATCGTATTTTACATAATGTGGATAATATATCAAATTATTAATTTAAATTACGTATATATATATATATATAATTAAATTTTAATATATTATATTAAATTAAAAAATATTAATTAAATTATGTAATTGAAAACAAAATTACCTTTAAATTAATTATATATTCTATGAGTTATGATTTTATGAACATTAAAAATTTATTACACGAAATATGCGAACAATTAACTTATAAAAAACGGTGTTATAATTACTAATCTACAAACTTATCATAGTTTAAAATTATATTACGTTTAGGTAATGTACTTACTGTAAATATCACGTATAACTTGTCGAATTAATTCTTAAAAAGTTTGTAAACCTCTTCCAGTGTTTGACTAGCGATAAAGTAAGATTGTTCGAGAATTCGTACCGGTTTTTTATTTGTTATTCATACCAGGGTTCAAGTCAGCATATTTTGTTTATGGAAGGGGATTATTATTATTATTATTATTATTATTATCAGGGGCGGACTGGGAGGGGTCTAGCCTACTATTCTAATCACTCAAACGGCTCAAATATACTAACTAGTATAAATAAACAACATTATGATCATTATTTTTCAAGATAACATTTTGGAATCATATCGTTTTCATACCATAAATAACAAATTAACATGGTATTATTAAATACACATATTATTATGTAAAATATAATAGTATATCTATATGTCAAATATTTAATCACCAAAGACCGAATTTAGTGTCGAGTTTAGTATAACCATTGATTATAGAATAGACTATTCTATAATCAATGGTATAACCTAACAATTGTCTATTATAACTAAATAACTAATCAATTTTGTTTGTCCAATATAGAAAGGTGTCAAATACTTGTACAGTTGTATTACAAGTGTTTTACAGGTTAAGTACCTACCCTGGCCCGTATTTATAGAGGGGAGGCAGCGTGGGCAATTGCCTCTTCTGGCGGAACGTTGGGGGTGGTAAATTTTTATGAACTTATTTTTTGTGTTTAGGTATAATTTAATAATTATGATTTATAAATAATAATTAAGTAAAATGTCTTTTTGTCATATATATATATAGTTTTAGTTGGTTCATAGTTGTATAATGAAAACGTGGTACATGTATGGGTTATTTCACTCAACTGAATATGTGTGCCTAATATGTATTATTTAATATTATTGAGTATTCTGTAAATTTATAATGCGTGAAAAAGTTTTCAATTAAAGTAAGTGATTTTCTTTATTATAAAATATTTAATATTAAAATGGTAAATATTTAAAAAATTTGTTATTGGTATGTGATTAAATAACAATAATTCAATAATTGGTATTTGGTAATAATATTGATACCTACTTATAAAAACTGTCTTCAAAAAAAAGTGGGCGGAATTAAAAAAATTGTACCGGGGTTCCAAAATTCTAAATACGACCCTGTACTTACCTAAACAGAATATTGAACGATAGTACAATACTGATAAATGTGGATTTTAGACAGTTTAACTGCAGTAATTTGTTAATTTTTTTTATTATTAACAATCTAAAGATTCACAGTTATCCAATAATTATTTTATAATATGGTAACTATATAAATATGCTGCTCAATAACGCGTAATAAGTACGAACAACCTATAATTTAAATAACCTATGGGCTATGAATTACCTACTTTTGTAGCATGTGTCCACGTAAAAGAAATTAAATAACTAAATATTATTGTCATACTAATAAGACGCAGGTCGTTGACGTTAGATTTCTTCGTCTGTTATATCAACGCCTGTTACTACGTGCCAGCTGCATGGCAATTATTATTTCGTGTTGAATATTGCCTGAAACGTATAGTTAATACTGTAAATTGTATTAGGTATTACAATATTTCAAATTTGAATATTATATTTCTTTATTAAACCTAACCGATAAAACGAACCAACAACGACAATAATAAATTACTGTTATGTTCTTTATCTATATGATTAAATCTATTTAATTTGTTTATTATTATTATTAAATTAAGTTCGCTGCAGCTATGGCCATTGGACTGTCATTTTTAAAATTACATTTCATTATCTATTATTATTGTTTATTGAAATTATTATTATTTGTTTTTTATTATTATTATTATTATTATTAGGTATTATTATTATCATGAGCATCATAATTATTAGTTATAACTTATAATTGAGTTGTATTTTAAATGTTTGTCACAAATAGTCAAATAGATCAAAATATAAGTGTAGAGGTAAGTGTTATGGTTTAGCATTCAGAATTCAGCTGATGTCTTTATAAGGCTATTGTAAAGTCATATTAAAAAAAAATTAGAGAGATGAAATGAAGTGTAAGTATGTCATCTCTGATTTCTACGACTCTAGATACGACTATTTAATACCCCATTTCTACCACTGTAAATTAATATTGTTGAAATGTGCACCAGTGCATCTAAATCTCAATTTTAAATCAACAATTTTAATTTGACAATATGAAATTGACAATTAATAAAAATTGTTCATTTTACCTTTTAAATAATTATTCGTTGTATGTAAAAATATATACCTCATACAATAGTCAATTTTTTTTATCTATAACTTACTTTAACTTAATGACTGACACAACAAATGAAAATTGTAATTTTAAAACCGTTTTCCAAACTGGCATTAATCAGACAATTAAAGCACATAGTAAATATATAATGTTAACCAAAAAGTTGTGAAATATTTTAATAGTATTTTGTAACAAATACTTTTATTATAAGGTATTAGTTTATAACTACTTAAAAAAATTTAAATTCACAATATTCTTTTATTATATTTATATAGAATAGTGAAATTTGTTTTTTTTATATTTACATATAATATATTTATTTAGTTACTTGTATAATATTTTTTTTCACACGATAGATAATAATAATAATAAACATTTAAGTATATAAAATAATACGAGGTTTTTTTTTAATATCTACGTATTAATTTTTTTGTTATTTTGGTAGATAATTGTAATTCAATAATTAATAATACATTCGCCTTCGCGGTCATTACACCATTCAGGAGTAATTCTGTCCGGTCTTATTCCTAGTGCTACAAGTCGTTCACGGTGTTCCAATAGTCTGAAATTTAAAAAATAATATATTATTTAATAAATAATATAGTTAATCTAGTTTCGATTAAACTAAATCAGTTGTTTGATACCTGTATTCCGCAGATAAAGCGTCAGTCGAAGGATTTGTCCATAATCTCTCGGCCAAAGCCGCAGCTCTTGGCCATACTTTTACGTCCAAACCAAAATCATCGACAAATTCGGAAAACATACATGTCTACAGAATAAAATAAAATTTAATCATATGAGTAGGTCGTTGTTGGTAAATAATAAAGCTGTTATTAATTTGTTACTTCTGCTCCTAAAATGAGTTTCGGGTCACCCGCGATAATTGGCAATTTATTATTGTAAATTACTTTCCATGAATGATAAGTTGTTGGAGGCCTCAAACCATGATCTAGATAATAAATATCTTCTACAGCCACAATCACTTTATAGCCTAAATTAGCTAAATCGATCGATATCCTATCTCCTTGCCAAACTTCTATTGTAAATCGATTTTTGTTGAGATGTTTTTCTATAATGTTCGGTTCAGTCAAGCCACTGGACCAAACGATTATGTCCGAATCGGAGTTTCCGGCTTCTCTGTCATATACGTTTAAAGCTTTATTGTGAAATTCGGACCATAGATCGAGATAGGCACTTTCGCTTAAACTCTTGTTGTTGTTTTGCATCCAATCTACTATTTCAGATGTCGTATTCCAACATTTGACAGCAACCTTTGTACACATTTTCGTTTTAGTTCAATTACTTATATTTAGTTTATTTTTTACAAAAGTAATAATTTACCTCATCCCCGCCCATGTGGAATGCTTCTCCTTTGGGAAATATATTAACCAAATCTTTGTACAACTTACCCAACCAAATGTATGTGTTATTGTTTAATGGGTTGAGTTGTCCACACGGTGGCTGTACACAATAATTCCACCATGGATGTTTACCCAGACAAATAACCATGTCACCGTACCCGGCTTCCTTACCCCATTGCCACCCATAGCCCATGTGTGCTGGAGAATCGATTTCAATGATAATTCTTATTCCTCTGACTAAAGCATACTTAAGGATATATTTAATGTCTTTGTATGAATATATTTTATCGGGACCATATGCACCGTACCTATTTATAGAATAAATCAAACGACAATTTAATTAGAAGATTTGGATTTTGAGAGTTTTAATATATTATTATTATTTAAAATTTGCACAAAACTCATAAATCGGTGTTTTTTCGATTTATTCTATTAAATTGTTACATTATTATTCATTAAAAATATATATTATATAATTAAAGTTTATAAAAATTTTCATTAACCTTAAGTTAAAAATTTTGTTGTGAATATTATAATCACGTCTGAGCGTCTTACTTGGCCATTTGTGGTACACTAGGCAAGTCAAGAGGGAAACTGTGTGAATCGGTCGCGTGCCAATGGAATACGTTGAGTTTAGAATGACCCATCGCATCGAGTGTCCTTTTGATTGACGACAGTGGAAAATAATTCCTGGAAGTGTCGAGCATAAATCCTCTGTGCGCATAAATTGGTTTGTCGATGATTTGCACTTCTCCAGCGATCACTAGTGCCTTGTCGGAAGAATTGTAACGATACACTGTTATTAGCTGCCGAAGTGTTTCCATTCCGTTCCTAGCACCATATACGGTTTGTGCGGTTATCTCTGCGGTTATTTTAGTGGCTAAAAAATAATTATATTGTTTTATGTAGTAAAAATTACGAGAAAAACCCCGTTCACATTATAACGCAATATAAATTATACTCCCGTACAGTTAGTGGAAACGTTTAAACTATAACTTTCGTCTGTCGACCATTTGAGATTGGCGAAACGATCGGTCGTGGTTATAAAAACGATCAGACCGTTGTCGTTCGAAACGCACCGAGGATCACACAGTTTTTTCAAAGATGATGTTAAGACATTAGATACGTCGGTCAAGTATTTTTTTCCAAACTCACCAGCCACCAACGACGTGTTGAACGTAACGTTTTCAAGTCCAAATTCAATTACTTGTTCACTGGTTTGTAATTAAAAAAAAAAAAATTAAAAATTAACTGAGTTTTATTATATTAAATGAAATCATACTGAAACATCTTGTTCAAGATGTTATTATTAATTTTACTTAATAGTCGTCATGACGGTCGGTCTCGGCCAAAGTGATCCATATTGTCCGCAGGTTAAACGGCAAACATTTATAGATTCATCGATTCCGTATCTTTCTTTTCTATCATTTTGGAATTCATTTATAATGCAAGTGTTGTTAACGCATTTATAAATTTTACTAAATACAATTTTTTTACATTTAAATTAGGTCATATTAAGCAAATATTATAAAAGTATTTTTTTTCTTAATCTTATATTTATTGTCACGGAATTAAATCCAGCCAATATTATAATAGAACTTAAAATGTTAATACACAATTATTATTATAATTTTAGGTTTTTTGTCAAACTTTGTTCAACAATTAAATAAATAAAATGTTTAATAGGTATGCATTAAATGTAATTAAATACAAAATTTTTGTATTGTGTATAATGTACAAAAATTCGATATTTCCTTTGACTTAAAATTAAAATTCAGTGATTTTAATTAAGTAAACTTGATTGCATTCAATTTCAAAGAGTTTTAATTTCTATTTTCTAACATTGTTAAATTTTGCTGTTATAGCTCTAAAGTCTAAATATTGATTGAATAATATAATTGAATTCTACATATTTTAATGTTTAATTATAAATCAAATATAAATTAAACTATAATATATATATATATATTATCTTTTAAGTAATTAGTGATAAATAATAAATTGTGAAATATAATTATTAAGATTATGTTCATGAGAGATTTAAAAAGAAAAATATTTTTTTTAATTATGAACAATAGGTATATAATGTGAAAATTATTTAAAATATTAATAAAATTACCCGATGAATTGTAATTCTTCTTCGGCTGTAGCATATTTAGTAATAAAGAACAACTGGAATAGTAATAGTATAACCCTGCAAGTAAATGTCAATTTTTCCATGTTTTGTATTCCTTTTAAACATAACAAAATAATACATTAATTATTGTAATATTTATAAAATATCATTAAACATATGATATTTTTTTGCATTAGACCTATTTAGTTTGTTACTTGCAAAGATAATTGATTAAACATCCCAATTTGTTATCAATTAAATACTAATGTTACCGTTATTAATTTGACAATAATTTTAACGCAATAATATATTTCTCGTCTAGTAGTGTAACGAGGGGGTCTGTTTTGGATGTTAAAACCGCCTCTCCCCCACCGATCGAATTTATGCTAAAAATATATTATAAACTAGTTTCTACAAAACATTATGTTACATGCTTTTGTTTCATATTTTTATTATAAATTTTACAAATTTACAAATGATGATATAATGTTAAATTTTTACCAAGGTGGATTACACCATGACAAACATTTACGTGTTAAATGTAAATGTTTAACATATTAGTATAACTTACAACTTTTATATTATTATTATACAAATCATTATTCACTAATAAACAAGCCATAAGAATACAAGATACAAACGACAGAAATGGTACAGACATACAATTAGTCCATGTGATTGTAGATTATGAAGGTAGTGTTTATATATTATGTATCGGCGCAATGAAATACAAAAAAAATAAAAAATTAGGGGATCCGTAGTCCACACTGCTCTCCTCAAATAGCGTCCCTGTCCTACAGTTAGTACTTACATTTGTATATCTATAATTATACTATTTTATAAAAGGGCAATTATGACTATTTGCTTACTACATCAGGTAATCAGAATTTCGTGTTCCAAATTAAAATGAAAATATCATTTATAACGTACTTATTATCACTATAATAGCTAGCAATAATAATTATAATTATTGTTATATTACAATTATAGTATCTAAAAAAGGTAAAATTATAATAACAAAACAAATAAATTGTATAAATTTTACTTACATTAAGTACGACGTTCAATAATCAATTATCTACTACTTTTGTTTCATACTTCCACGTGAATGATATAATATTATATGTTTTCAATTTAAAAACAGGTTTTATGTTAGAATGTAAACTTTCCCCAAACAATATAATCTCCCCACTTTCTCTTGCATTCACAGTACTCATTATACCTAAGAAATATAAATAATTGTCAATTTATAGAGTTTATTATATAGTACAATTAGATACTAAAATGGTATTTTGGAATAGAGAAAAATAAATTTCGTATAAAATTAAAATGTATATTTATTACCTACGTGTTTTTAATTATTAATTATTATTTTAATAACACAATAAAATTTGTAATATTTGAAATAATATACATTCTTTACGCGAATATAATTAATATGACATTAAACTAGCATGTGATGTATTATATTCGGACTAATTTAGTGTCTAGTGAAAAGAAATATAGTTATAAAGTTTGATATTAACTTAATAAAATAAATGCAAAGTCAATTCATTATTATTATCAATCAATATATTTATTTAATTATTAAATATTTTATAAAAGTATAAAAATCACAAGCATAATGTTATTTACATATTATTTAGTAATTACCCACACATTATCATTTTTAGATTCTGAGCGAAGCGAAGAATGCATTGGTTTTCCAAAGATGTTTTTTTTTTTTTGATGTATGAAAACACTTTTTCGGGTAGAAATAATGGTCCGTTTACCACAAGTAGGGTATGTTTTCGGTAGAAAATCGTGTCTAGTTGGTACTTTATTTAGCTCATTTTTCGAATTTCTCAAAAGTTTTTCCTTGGGAGAGGAAAAACTACCAAAATTGGCAAAATTATGGTTTCTGTTATTTTAAATTTTTTAATTTCGTGATAACTAATTGAGTTTTGATCATAGGAACTTTGAGTATTAACATAAGTAGTATATAAGTGAGGTATAATTTTGGAACGAATTATTAGTATAGTGTATTGTAATATATTGAGTTTCGCTCAGAATCGTATTTTCTAATGCAATATTATTGCATTCTAATCTTAATTATAATAAACCACTTATTTCTCCAAGGACCGAAGGGACGAAGGAGGAACACTTAAAACCTACATACCTACTTTTTAAACTTGTATATCTTTGAAATATTTTATGTAATTAATAGTGCTTAAACTATTTTATGTAATTTATAAAATAAAGGTAAAAGTTTATCATTTTCCGTTTTGTAGACTACTAGACAGTTTTTAAAAAAGTAGGTGGGTACTTGTGAAATTTAATTTCTCCATTAGTTGTAATATAACAATAATAATATGATGAAACAAAAATTAATAATTTTTATGGTGTATAGATTTATGTATGTCACACAGGTATTCAACCTCTTGATAATAAATATTATTTTAACATACAGGCTATGTGTCAAAAATAATTAATGTATTCAAAATCGATTTCACTTAAATCTAATGTGCCTTCCAATTATTAATTATTTCAATATTATGTAGATATTTTTGTAACTTTTGACAAGATTTTCTTGTCTCTTGGGCTACTTGGAAACAAATGACTATACAAAATGGTTTCAATTAATTATTTAGTTCCTAATTATAGAACAAAAGTGATTATAAAGATTTAGTACTATAATGTACGATAAAAGTTTTACTTTATCAATCTTGATAATTTATTGATGCCTGGTGATCGTGTGATTTACGCTATGCGACACTGATTATTTCACATATAATAGTAACCTATTCATTGTTTAATACTTAATAAATTTATATATTAATCGAAAAAATACGATTTTTACAAGAATGGAGATGAAAGAGAAATTATTCATTTATGCTTACATAATCATTTTTAAACGGGCTGAATACATATTTTAAATCTAATCGTCTAAAAAATATACATTTATGCATTTTGTCAAGCTTGGTGCATCATAAACTGAAACTATTTCTGTATTATGAATATTTATTCCTATTGTTGATTTTTCTTTACTTATGTCTATAGTTTATTTAATTAATTGATTTATTGCATTTTTATTTGTAGATCCTTGATCACATAGGTCTCTACTATATTTAAACCCATTTTTAACACACATTTTAAAACTTCTTTTCTTTTCTACACATTACTATTATTGATGTTTTAGTGGTACTTCGACAAAAGTAATAAGCATATGGTTGTTTCCATATTTTACTTATACATATATGCACTATATAAACTCAAAAAATCATAGATATAAGTTCATTGATAGGTGTGTAATCAAAGCACTGCACGTATCCTGCTGGAGTGCTGAACGTGATCCCTGCCCCCTGGAATTACTGGACAAACTGGTCCGATATAAGATGTACATAGTGCATCAGAGGCGCATTTAGGAATTTAGTTAAGGAGTTGGATTCAGATTAATTAATATTTTTTTTTTGTCGTTCAACTTCCATTGTAAATTAACCAGAGGATTATGCACTGAGGAACTGAATATATTCCTATGTACGCTTTTTATTTTAGGTATATTTGATTAACGAAAATTTAAATTCAAGGTTAAAAATAAAACAGTAAAATGCTTTAGAGAATTTTATTATATTAATTTTATAAATATATATTTAAAAGGAAATCTTTTATTTAATTTTTAGATTGCACAATTACAAACAAAAACACTAATTGAACAATTTTTAATACATGTTAATCAAACGAAATTGTTCTGAAAACAAAACATATAGAAATATAATTATGATTATACATACATTTAATAATTTATTATTATAATCAGTGTAAAGTATAACAGTATAAGTTATATTCATTTATTAGGTAATTTATACTTATGGAAAACTAAAATAATATAACGTACAACTATATAAGATTTAAGGGAAATTTGATAATTATCTGAAACATACAAAAACGGTCATTTACACCTTTTTCATTATACATAAAACGGTAAAAAATATTTAATAAAATTAGATCATAGCAATAATAATTATATTAATAACTTAATTTAACTAATATTAAACTAGTAATGTATGTAGTACATTTATTTTACTCTAACCAAATTTTATAATGTAAACGATTCAAAATGTACAGAATCTATTATTCTTATAAAATATATCCATTAAAGTCGTATCAAATTCGGAATGAAGTTAATAGAAATATGTTTAATGTTAGCAACTTCAAAATTAAAAAGTTAGAAGGTCGACTTTGGACGTTCCTGTTTTATCCCATTGGTCCTCGCAGAAATTAGTGATTTATTATTATGATATTGCATTCAAAAATACCGTTCTGAGTTGTTAGGTTAGGTCAGATATATCAACAATATAGTATACTGATAATACGTTCGAAATTTTATCACATGTGTAGTCTAACTATGAGAATAATAAAAAATGGTTACAAGTTCCTACGTACAAAAAATGTATTAGTTATCATGAAATATTTAAAATCAATTTAGTCAAAATTACGATTTCCGTAAATATTGTAATTTTTCTTCTCCTTAGAAAAAAACATTGATAAATTCAAAAAAAGAGCTAATTAAAGTATTAAGTAGATGAAATTTGCTACCCAAGCATATTCTACCTGTGGTAATTTGATAATTTTTGCTACCCATTAAAATGTTTTTAATAATCTTTATAAAACCAATACATTCTTCCCTTCGTTTAGAATCTAAAATCGTCTGACCTAGTACAATTGAAATATATCATTTTGCGAGTATCTATTATTTTTCTATAAATACTTGTACAGAAATGTTTATTAATAATACAATTACAGAAATACTAATGATTTAAAATTAATGTTTGAAGAG
>CM023358.1:4197649-4209087 GCA_013282895.1 Eriosoma lanigerum | reverse complement strand
TATTTAGATAAAAGTAATATTCAATTAATTATTTATAACCGTAAGAATTATAATTTAGTAAATGTATACTATTAAGCTATATTCATTTTCTACCAAATGTTACTTAATATCCTAAATAAATTTCATACAACAGAAACATTGAACCTTACATAAATGGTTATGAAGAAATGTATTTTTTTACTTACTTTATTTTAAAATTGACCCTGAATTTCCCACTATGTATTAATATGTTTACATTAAAATTAGAAATATTGTTGAATTATTCAATATGGGAGGCTACAAATCTATAAATAATCGACAAATAATAAACCTGAACGTAAGATCTCGAACTATTTAGATTTTAATAATCCGGATCATAGTATTCGGACTAAAATACTAAATAAGTACATGAAACATTTTGTAAAACAATTACAAATTTATTAGAATGATAATAATAAATATAATTAAACAGTAATGTTATACTTTACAGTAATAACAATAGTTTGGGCGACAAATAATATACAAAGTAAATATAGTTGATAAATTTTATAATACAAAAATATTTGATTGAATTACAATTATTACAAAACTATTTACCTTTTATGGAAAATAAATTTAAATTCAATGGCAAAGTGCCATCCTTAAGTGAATTATAATTATACATTTATTCCGTATAGAAAAATAGCTATATATACATATATTATGTAATATTTTCATTGTACTAGGTCAGATAATATTGAAATTATAAACAATAAATATATTTATATTGACTAATAACTCTAATGAGAATTTAAGTAGAATTTAGTGTATATTTTTAAAAATGGTATGAAAACTATATTTTGTAAGAAAAATAGATTTTGTACTTTTCGAAATGAGTTTACATTATACAATTCGGTTAGAATAAAAAAAAATATATGTTTGTGCCATATTGTTATTAATAAAATTAAGTATTTTATATAGGAAGCCATATATTACAGAAATAACTGTCGGAAATGATGAATACACGGAATATAAACTGACTGGAACGTAATTTCCCGGAATATAAAATCAGGAAAATGTAAAAATTAGGAATGTATATTTATGGGTATTTATGAATAAAAATAATGGTTCTCAAAATACGCATTATAATATTGATTTTCATTTGTCAAGTTAATTATTATTATAAAATTATATTAAATAATTAAATTATACAATATTATACAGAAAATCATTTTTTGTTTTAATCAATCACCACAATTCACAATAACTATTTGATATACCTAATTTTACGTTTATTTCAACCATTTCCTAAAGGAAAGTAAATACGGTTAAGGTACGTTTTCCTAAAAACAGCGACTTTTCAAGATGAGTAAAATAATCAGGAAATCTATACAAAAAAAAACGGAATTAAGTAACTTAAATAATGAATCCGAAAAATGCTATCGATATTCTTATTATGTAATATTTAAAGTCAATTTTGTCGAAATTATGATTTTCACGATTATTGCCATTTTTCCGTCACTTTTTTGTAATTTTTCTTCTCTCTCACAAAGAAAACTATGAAGAAATTCGAATATGGTTTAAATAAAATACCAACAAGATGCTCTTTTCTTTAGAAAACATATCAATTTGTTGCAATAGGATAGTTTTTTTATACATAAAAAAGTATTAACAGACATTAAAAAACATACTCTCTTCGTTATAAAAATAATTTAAAATTTAATTTAATACTGATGGCTTAGGAACCAGTTTTATTTTTCCGGAATCTTATGGTCTGTGATATTTTAGATCGGAATATTTTGATCCGAAACATTACAATCCGTAATATTATGGTCCGGTATAATACATTCCAGATTTTTATTTCCAGTGTCTTTATGTTCCGGAGAATTATAGTCGCCCAATTATTTATAATGGGGGCTATATACAATAACCATGCTCTGTTTATATAAAATATTATAAACAATAACTTATTAAACTGTGAATAATCATATCTATCTATTATAGAAGACACTGATTATACTTTTAAAGAACATATAATCTTAGGTAATTATAATAAATATAAAATAACTAAAAAATGAATGAATGTATTTTAAAATAATTTAAGTGTTCAGGCGTACGAATGACGATGGAAGTGTTTGTGTTGACAGAAAATATTTTTGTGTGCGCTTGTTCGGAAATCAGGGTCATAGGTATCGATGTGTTCGCCTTCGACGAAATTTTCTCGAGACATGGACGCTGGTAATAATTTTGTTTTTAATTCTTATTGTATTTGGTGATTTTGGTTATGTTTGGGGGTGATGAATTGATGGGAGTGAACTAAATCTAACCTAGCTGAAGTTTGGTGGCAACAGTCAATATTCCAATGAGGTCTACTGCAGTACCTGTACAAATCCGATATTATCCGTGTTTCAATAAATCCGGTATTTACGCGGCACTTGAGTTGGTGTATGCAAGTACAAAATCAGAAAATGTTTGATTTCCGCACTGCCTGAGGGAGACGACATCGGTGCGCAATTTTGTTTAAATTTTAGCGCTGTCAAAATGTTCTAAAAATTTCGTACGAAACTAGAACCTGGACAGGTTCAAGATCTCATTGGCTTTCTACAAGAATTTCTTCAAATTGTTCTTTCTCACACAGTTGTAGAATAACAGCGTTAGCTCAGACAGATGTGTGAATACGTGCTTGGGATCATATCAGTTCTATAATTAATGTCGAAAGGTATGTATATTGTATATGCATTTACCATCACAGGTTTTTGTTTTGAAAATGATGATAATACTCATACGGTGATTACGCACCGGTTGTTGAACTCGGTGGCGGTGCGTATATTTTTTGACTCATTACTGAGTATGTTACGATCGCTCGGCATTAAGTTTAAGGTCGACTTAGTAACAAGTTTTGTCGGAGGTAGTGTCGTGTATCAGCGATCACGACATCGTATTCGACGATCCCGCTAACGTTTAACTGTATGGGAAACTTGAAATGACGATTCATACAATCTTGTTGTAGAAGTTTCGTCATCTTTGAGCTGTTTTCATATACCTGACTGTATTTTTTTAATAATTACATGTTCTATACCTGTATACATTATAATACAAAATCTAACCTAGAAATTTGTGTCCTTGTAACTTAGAAAGTCTGGTCCTATGCCCTCCATAGGTTCTACTATTATGAATTTAGAAATAGTTGTATAGTAAAAAGACATTTATAGTTTAGTTATTCAAAACAAAAAAATTTATAATAAATTATCAATCAAAGTGTTTTGAATTATCAGTAACTAAATTATTGAATTTTTTTTTTTTTCAGGTGAAATGGATAATTTACTACAGATGTTTAATCAATCATTTTACAGTAAATTATTTAAAAATCTGCTTTATTTATATAATAAATAAACTATGATGTGAATCTCTATTAATAATGAATATTATATGATTTCGTTTAGGCATAAAATATGTAAACATCATTATAACTTTTATGTTATGTGATGTTATTTTATAGAAATTAAGTTTCATAAATGAAGGTATTTAAGAACGTAAAATTTAGAATAGCTCAACCCAACCATTCCCATATATATAATTAATTTGTATCCTTCATTAATTGTCATATTGTTTCCCAGTATGCATAATAATGTATGTGGTTTACCCCATTACATACAAAGAGACTGGCCATCGGTTATCATTTTATAATCATTTGTAACTTTGTTACTTTGTAAGTGTTGTTTACTTGTTTGTCCTTAAAGCGTTTGGATTTATTTCATTTGTTTTATCTACGTTCCAAATGTATATTCAAATTATACAACTTTTTAATTCATCCCTTTCACAGTTTTTTTTCATGTTTGCTTAAACAAAAGTAAACCATATTTATTTCTTTGCTCAGAAAAAATTATTATTTCTCCTTGTGCTCACTTCATTACCTTTACGTCGTCTCAGAATGAAAAGGTTTTAACTTTATATTTGTAATTGTTCAGGAGAGCGTTTCTAAGTTAAAATTTGAATAACTTTTTTCACCGTAAATACTAAAATTTGAAAATTTAATGCGGTATCAAGAATACTCCAAAGTATAAAAAAATGAAAAAACTAAATTATTAGTTTTAAAATTAAAAGGATTCACCTATAAAACTTTCTGAAAATATATATTATTGATTTAATTGGTATTTTTTCATTCTGATTAAAATTTTTTTTTATGCAGTGTTACAAACTTCAAAGTGTATATTTTGGTAGAACATTACACTAAATCATAAACTATATTTTTTATTATTTAATGCAACATAGCATAATTAACACTAGGATAAAACATCTGGTTTGGAAGGTTTATTTTTATTCACATTTACCTATAATCTATATTAAAAATTATAATTTGTATATGTATATAAATCAATTATCAGTACAATACGTTTGATCGTTAATAATTAGAGTTCATTTTGTTTTAAAAACTGAAAAAGCTACTGATTACTTAAGGAACTTAGAACGTCTACGACCCCTAGTCTAACCTATGCAACATAGTATATTTTTTAGTATTTCAAGTTGAATACCTAACCTATAATTATAACGCATGCTTACTACAAAGTACGTTAATATGTATTCAATGTAATTAAGTGGTGCACCTTTATTTAATTATTCTGTATATCAATTCAAATTAATTTTTAAAAAATGTCATGTTTCACACTCATTAATTTACAAGTAAATTCTTGAACTTAGGTAAATAATATTAAATCAAATGTACCTAATGGAAAGTATTAAGAAACACTTTTTAAACTCATTAATAACTATATTAATAATTATTGTCATTCTCATAATTTCGTTTATTTATAATATGATATGAAGCTATAAATTGTTCTTAATTGTTCAATAAAAGAAATAGTTTTAAATACTTTACAAATTAATCATATAGTTTATGCGTTTACATGGAATAACAACATAATATAGACTATTCAAGAAATACGGACATGCGGTATAACGATATACGATACTAGTCTATTATTTCTATTGTTGTTTCCAATGTTAATCGGATATTCTGACAATATGAAACCATCATATATTATAAGCAAAATATATTAATAAAGCGGAAAGTGCTAGGTGGAATAATATTTTATTATAGCACAATATTAATTGTATTTTATCAGTGGTATTATTGAATCATAGCGGTACCTTTTCATTCTAAGATATTATGTCTAAGATCATCTAGATTTATTTCATTCTTAATTATTGTTTAGAATAAAAAGGATGTAACTGATGTTTTTCAGTTTCGTCCTTATTATTCATATTTGTATGAGTTAGAACCGTTTCATTTTGAGATGACATTTAGTTACGGTATTTCTTCATTAAGCAATGAGCAAAGACGTATTGTTTTATTTTATAAAATTTGTTATCTATTAAATAACAATAAAAATAAAAAAACACGGAAAACATGAATGTTATTGTTTTTGTATAATAATTGAACTCTTTATATTTAATATTAGATTTAAAATAGTGTAATGTTTATATTATTTGTTACTACTAGAAAAATACTAATTTTACCGAAATCCATTATTTAATGTTATATGGGAGGTAATTGGGAGAATATGTAAATACATAAGTACAAAATAAATGAAATAACAAATAGTATCATATTACTTTTTAATTATAGATATTTTTAATAATTTTGTGAATATTTTTTGACTTATTATTATAATACAAATAATTGATGTTGAAGAATGTATATTTAGTATATACTTGATTTTGTTTGTGTATCTATATTCAATACCTTTATATTGAATAATCTGGAACACTGTATATTTGTGTTGTAACACAAATTGAATATTGATTTAATATGAATTAATTGAACATTTATGAATTGAGTATAAGCTGTATTTATAAAGTCAGATATTTTAATTTTTAATAATATATTAGCTCAATAAAAATTCAATTCAATTCACTTACGTTTTATGAATACATGTTTAACACTAATAATTTAATGTTTTTAAATTAAATATATTTCAGACATAGATAATAAATATGGTATATTTTAAAATTTAAAAAATAATTTTTTTAAATACTTATATAAAAAATATCTTTAAAATTTCAATATCTAAACTATTATATTCTAACGCAATGATACACATATACTTTAAAAAATTACAACACATAATGTGTTTAATATTGCCTTTTTGAAAATATTATTACATTATTATTCATCAGAATACTATTAGATGTATCAAGCGGCTCAGACAATGTATACAATTAGTAATAAAGTTGAAGATATTAAATCAATAGTGCGTACACAAAGCAATTATGCACTTATGGATGAACTGCACTGACGGAATATAGGTCAAGTTTTATAAAATCAATTTTTAGAATATCATGTCGTAGGACACCAAGTTTTAGAAAAGTCCATAATGTGCTAATCACATTAAATTTTGCTGTTATTTCTTATGACATTATGAGCTATGCATTATTCGACAAATTCTAATTAACTAACAGATTATAAAAAATATTTTAGAAAACTTTTTTGTATACTGTTTTCTGTATAATAATTGTATCATTTGTATTTAATATTAGATTACAAATAGTGTAATGTCGATATAATTTTTTACTTTTAAAAAAATATCAATGTTACTGAAATGCATTACTTACTATTTTATGAACTATTATAAGAAGAGTACATTCAAAAAGAATGAAATAACACATGGATAGATAGAAGATGATGTTTTCTTTCTAATTATAATTATTTTATGCATAATTTTTTTGATCTTTTTTAACTTACTATTTTAATACAAAAACATATTATTCTAATATGTGTAATAGATACTTACGTGACTCTCTTTGTGTATCTATTATACTCTCAATACCTGAATAATCTGGAACATCGATTGTTAGTGTTTTAACTGATCGAACATTTAACAACGAATTATACGCAGGATTTATACAGTCAGATATTACAACTTTTAATGTCATATTAGCTCATAAGAATAAAAAAAAAAAATACAATTCACTTAGGTACGAAAAATTATTAATTCTATAACAATAATAATTTATTATTTTTAAATTAAATTTATTTTAGATAAATGTATTACCAAAGGTTAGTTTAAAAATTTAAAAAAAAAAATGTTTTCGAATCATACATAAATACGCAACACAAAAAACCAGCCCGAGGAGTTAACCCAGAGCGCTAGAGTTGTATGCCTATCCGGTGTCTATAGACTCTTTACTATAGAGTTTAGACTTATTAGTTATTAATAGTCAGTCACGCGTCAGACACGGGAGACAAAATATGCACACCAACGTTATTTTACAGATTGGAAAAACATAACGGCATTTTGGGTATTAACAAAAGATTAACATTCAAAATATCATCCCCAAACATTAAACATTCTTTTTCAAATTTTTTTACTTATGTAGACGACTCATAAGAGTACTCAAAAAAATGTTTTTTTTATCCCATTGATAAAAATTGCATTAGTCATCTGAAAATATCTAAAATCAATTTCGTCAAAATTACAATTTTCATGAAAATTGGCATTTGGCGGTTTTCGGTCATTTTATTGTAGTTTTCCTCCTAAACTATTAATAAAAATACGAATTAATACAATCAATATATTATGTAACTGTTTAAAAAGACATACATTATGAAATTAAAAATATAAACTGATAACACTAAGAACTAATAACAAAAATCATAAAATGCAAAACATCCATGCGTTTTAGATAGTTTGGAATTTTCGTTTTCATTACATAAATAATGTTTTAAGCATATAAAACGGTTTTAATTTCTTTATATACATTGCGCGATCGTTTTATATTCTAAAATGGTTAAACTTTTTTAATCCATTACATGATATGAATGCGTTTTAATTTCAAAACATAATAAATATACTTAGCATACGTTTGACAATCATGTCTATTAAATATAAAAATCAAAGGGCCGGCCTATAAGATAACATATAATGATAGAAATGAGAATATTCTAGGCAACCGGTTTACAAATTTATATTACATTTGTCAACAGTAATCTATTTTAGATAGTATTGTAATGTAATTTTTAATTTAAATAATAATTTAACCTCAGTATCTCCATTATTATTTAAATATCTCCAGTCACTGCGTGGAAAAAAGAAAGTTTCTTACTTCAGAATTTTAACGATATCACAAATTGACCTAAAAACCATATTAATATATAAAAAAAAACCCGTTTTCTCGATTTTTTCTACAAAAATTGAACGTCGTGTTCGATCTTTCACTACAGACAGAACAACAAAATACTACCATTGCGCACAGGGCGACTTGCAGTTATAACGCGGCGCTTATTACCACTCATACAGCGCACACGACAATTTATAAATTTATAACGTTCATACGCTCGGCTCATCCATTAATCACAAAATTGTACCAATATTTCGCAAGTAGTTTGCAATAATTTTCAAATCTACTCCCATAATTTGCATGTATGTGTTTTTCCTAGAATTACAGAAATTACACTAGGTATGATGACTTCATGTACTTCCTATGTTCCACTAGATAGTCAAAATTAATATTAAATTAATATTATATTGATATTAGCTCAATTACTTCTACTTAAATGCCAGAAAAATACTTCATAAACAAACACAATGAATAGTTTACTTTGCCATCACACAGTCTTTATTACAATATGTCATATCAGCTTGGGGTGGTTTAGAGAAAGTAGCAAGTAATAAACTAATAACAGCTCAGAAAAGCATTGTATAAATAATCCTTAACAAACCAAAAAGGGTTAGCCTTCTGAAAATCTATTCAAAGATTTCAATGTCTCCAATGTTCAACAATTATTCAAGCAAAATTAACAATACAATACACGCCAGGAAAAAAATATAATAATTCAAACTTATATAACTTTAAAGGCAAGTCAACATTTTATCAAAGTAGATCATGATCTACTAAATAATATGCCATATTATATATTAAACGGCAAAAATTATTTTAAATATAAACAACTAATTAATATATGGTTAATAAGACATACCTATGATAAATGATTTCTTTATAATGTTTTATTTTTTATTCTGTCTTATTTTATTCTATTTTATTTGTTTTGTTCAATTTTTTTTTTTCTTTAAATATATATATATAAATTTTTTTTAAATTATGAATTAGAAACTCTAATTCACCAATACGAGGTACTACCTCAGTGATGAATTGGGCCAAATCATTTATAATGTAATTAATTATTTATTTTATCTGTCTTTTTGGACAATAAATATTATCTCTTGCTTTTTCTCTCTCTCTCAACTATAAAAAAAGTGGGCCAAGTTCAGAACTTTGAAACTCAAGCCTTTGGGGATGACTTGCAAATTTCGCGAATGGGCTTGCCAATTATTGAAAATTATAAGAAAATTGTTGATACCAATTTTACTTTCTAGTGAAACACTGGTAGGCTACGTGAAGCAAATTCTATTATTTATATATATGTCTCATAAAATAGAAGAATATCTTTAATTTTAGAAAATTATTTACTTGCAAATTATGTGAGTAGATTTGCAAATTATTGCAAAATACTTGCAAAATATTGATACAATTTAGTAATTGATATAATGCCATAGGTGGGCCAAGTTTATGAGTGTCAACCACTTTGTACAATATATTTAAATGAAATCTATTTACGTTTGTACCTACACGTTATTTTAGCTTATTGTATTTAGTATAATTTAGTAAAGATCAGTAGTGAAATTTTAACTATAGATTTCTAATCATAAAAAGTATAATATAGAAACTTTTCTCTTGATAATGCAATTTTTATTAATAAATTAAAATATATTGTGGTATATTACAGAAATAAAAATCAATTGGACTATTTATAATAAAGAAAGTAAATATAGTTAATAATTCCTACAATGCTATTATAATATTAGATTGAAGAACAATTATTTCAAACTTTTTTACCTTTTCCGGAAAATGAATTCTAAATCTGTAGTTTTCCTATAATTATTGTATAATAATTACACTTTTTGTGATATTACGTATAGAAAAATAGTTTTCTTTATTATGTAATATTTTTAATGTATTAGGTAAGATAATTTGGAATATTGAGATTATCAACAATAAATCCACTACGAATTTAACATGACTTTAATGGATATTTTTAATAATAAATTCTGTACTTTTTGAAATGAGATAAATTTTAAATATTAAGTTATAAAAATAAATAATATATTATACATAAACTATATTATTATAAGTAAAATTAAGTAGATAATATTATTATACGTATGCACTAATTTTATAACATTTTATAAACTATAATTAAATTATTTATGAATGTACTTATTTTTCTTATTTTAGATGACATAAATATTCCCTTCGTGCAGTATATGAACTTAAGTAAGTTATAATATTCTATAAGCATAAAGTAACTTAATTGCGAATTAACGTGTTTTAAAATGATATAAAATTATTAGAGAGCTTATATTGAATTGTAATTGTAATGCCAAAATAACAAAATATATGCAGTTTAGAAAACTGAAATCTGTATATATCAATAAGTGTAAAAATGTCAATATATATTATATGATTTTATTATATATGGTTTATTGTTATCTTTTTAATCGTTCATATTTTTCATATACTCATAACTTATATTATTGTCGTTACAATTAATAATAATTTAAGAATATATTAAACAATATTAATCATCTTGTTTGCAATAGATAATTATTATGTGTATTTTAAAACTTTGTAGGGGATGAATTTATTACAATAATATGTCATATAAACAATCAAAAACATGAAATGTTTAAAATACAAATATGCATAATAATTATTATATTAAACATTTAAACTAAATCATTAGTTTGTGAAATATTTCAATTGGTCTTGAAAGAAGATTATCAAATTTTCCCAAAATTCATTAATTAATATTTTATCTATTTATTACAGTTCAATAACATCATATATTGTTGTGTAACTTTTATTCGGATTATGAATATATACTACAGAAATACGTTATAAAGGAAAATAGTTAATTAATTAGAATGTATGTGTAGTTCTTTATTAAACGTTTCACATGTAAAGTTATACATTTGTCTAAAAGTAAACAAATTTTAATTTATTATGATCAAAAAGAAATTATATATTCAGTTACACATCTATACCCTGTTCAAATTGAAACATTATAATTTTCCGTCAGACCATACATTAATATTAATGTTTCGCAAATGCATTTTAGTTAGATATGGTATTGATAAAGGTAAGTTATATTATTATTAAATAAATATATTTTGTTATTTCTTCACAAAAAGTATTTAGGTTTTATTGCTACATTAATGTGTGGTAGATGTATGTGATATATGTGGTTTCATACCAGGATGTCACAGATTTATTTAGGATTTTACGTCTTTTCTCTATTGAGCCAAAATCTTAATCCTAATATGGCTAAAATAAATTTTTTTCGAACGTAAGCTTGGTATTCAAGATAACCCTATTCAATTGAAAGAGACCTCGGGTACCTTGATTTGTTTAAACAATAGTGA
>CM023358.1:4185851-4197549 GCA_013282895.1 Eriosoma lanigerum | reverse complement strand
GTTTTATTATTTTATTCTTGATAAATTATTAAGTATAGATCGTAGGAACGTAAAATTTATTTTAAATATTTACATTCGTAATTAACACACGTGGTAAAATTTTAAAATGGATTATCAGTATAGCAATACAAATACAAATATATATTGTAATATATTGAGTTTCCCTCAGAATCGTATCTTCTAATGCAATATAATTGCATTCATATCTAAAATATAATACACCACTAATTTAAACGTACTCAATCGACTTTATTTTTTCATTAGACATTTTACCTTTAAAAGTAGGGGTATAATTATATATTATTACTATTAATTTATTACCTAATAATTTTAATATAAGATTAAAATCATTATTTACCACCGGGTAGGCATGTAGGGCTGAAACAGTTACATCAAGAAATTATTGCTTCCACAACTTCTTCTAATTTAAGTGCAAAAGGACGTGCTCTCTTTTTTTAACTAAGGAATTTTAATTTTACACTTGGATTGGAAATAATGCATCCAAATTTACAATTAAATTAATAGAATTAGTAAATGTTACAAACTATTTATTAATTATGTAATTTTGTAATTATGATTTACCTTCATCTATGTTCAATACAATAGCAATTTGTTCAACACTATTAGATATGAGAACAAAATTCTATTTATAAACTATATATGATACAAGTTTTTCTATGAGTGAAAAATTAAATGTATCAATTCCACCAGTTAAAAAAGGAAAAAAATCGTGTCACGTAGATAACAAATATACACAATTTTATAATAAAAGTAATGAACAGGAATAACGAACAACAGCATTCTATCCATTGATTATTAATAGACATCATAATTGGAAGTAATGATGAACGTTTTAGTCAAGACACTATACAAACTATCAATGCTCTAGAAAACTTATTAACTTAAGATATATCAACAACTGAAATGCAATTATTGTCAAATAAACAAATAAGAGTATGCATTATTTTTTTTCATTTATATTTAAGCTTTAATATTATACGTAGTATACCAAGAATGTGTAAACAGATTAAAGAAAATTTAAATTTTAAGGCTGAAAATAAAACAGTACAATGCTTTTGAGAATCTTATATGTATTAATTTTATAAGTATATAAAAAAATTAATTAATTTTTTTTATTATTGTATTAAACAATGACAAATAAAAACACTTACTGAACACGTTGTAAAACATATTAATCAAATTTATTTTTCTGGACAAAAAAATAGAAATTTTAATATGATTATAGATATATAAATATAATTATTAATAATTAATGTAATATATATATTATTAATTATATTAATTAATTTAATATTTTTATATATATATATATATATATATATGGAAAACTAAAATGTTACATTAATGTTACATAATGTTAATATCACAATTTTTATTGCGGGGCAATACTAAATTCAGAACCATTTATATATGTCAACTTAATTTTTTTCAATTTTTTTTTAAAAAAAAGGAACAAAGCACTATAATTTCTATTCATAAATGATTTGTTTTGTTTGTCTTACACATTTTTCACGTTGTACTACATATTCATTTGTATGTTAACATATCAGACATTATAACATCATTAATCATTCAAAGTAATAATATATTCTTAGCTATAATATTTTACGGCACTTTGATTCCTTACATTACAAAATTATGAATTGTATAAAGAAGGATGGGGTATTCGGATAGTCATTATAAATCATATTTAATTCACTAACATTCAGAAGTTGATCGATTAGATTTTAGTATTAAAATACTAGACTAAATCTAAACTGCTCATATCACAATTCGATATTTGAGAAATAAAATTTAGAACTTGTTTTTCTTTGCTTTTGAAGAGATAAATAGTTGATCAATAACTTTATCGAAATCCATTGGGTGCGCTTTTAGATTTTTCTATAAGTACTAACACAGAAATGTATAATTATAATACAATTACAAAAATATCAAATATTTAAAATTAAATTTTTGTAATAAGTTTAAATGTTTGAAATAATTGAATAATTTAATAATTATTATATTGTAGAATTGATAAACTATATTTATTTTGAATCTTATAATTTATATAATTAGTTATAAAACCTTGAATATTTTAATTTATATATATGATAAAATACAGAACATCATGAATTGTGTGTCGAACGACGACGAGTAATGGAAATGTGCCGAATAAGCACATAATGTCCAGCACTCGCCATCGTCCGGCGACAAGGGACGCCAGTCAGTTTTACATAATCAGTGTGTATTTAGCAGAGCATCCGTAAGAACCTCCGTAAGATTGTAACATTATAAATTTTCTTTTATTTAATACAATTCTTAAGTTCTCAAACAAGCGTGTTGTTTGTTATTATTTAATTATTTATTTTTGTGGTGGAGACGTCCATAGAGTATTGTAGAATTGATAAACTATATTTACATTGACTTTTATAATTTCTATAATTCAACATTATTTCGGAAAAATATAACAATGTATGTGAATTTGCAATTATAATATTATGATATCAATATTCTAATTAAGTTAAAATTTTTTTAATAAAATGTACAAATTTTTCCTGTACGAATTATATACTTTTTAATATTTACTGTCCGGGACATTTTGAATGATAAGTTGTTGTAGGCCTCAAACCATAATCTACGTAATAAATATCTTGTACAGTTTACATTATAACGCAATATAAATTATACTTCTGTACAGTTAGTGGAAACGTTTAAACTATAACTTTCGTCTGTCGATCATTTGAGATTGGCGAAATGATCGGTCGTGGTTATGAAAACGGTCAGACCGTTGTCGTTCGAAACGCATCGAGGATCACACAGTTTTTTCAAAGACGACGTTAAGACATTATATACGTCGGTCAAGAATTTTTTTCCAAACTCACCAGACACCGACGAAGTGTTGTTACGTACCCAGGTCCTATACCTAACCACCATACTTACATTATATCATGTTATATTGTATATAATAAATTGTTTATTAACTTTCTTACGAAACATCCGTCGTATGATGTTTATTTAAAAACATCAAATATCTATAAGAGTATCACAATAGGCAATTGTAATCACTATTGTAACTTTTATGAACTATTAACACAGATAAAATTAATGCTTAGTTGTAAATACATATGGCTACATATTTGTTTGGTTTTATAATTATAACTAGATGAAGAAATAATAACAATCAACAAATAGGCACAACCAAAAGGGGTCAACAGGAAACCCAAAGCCATATGTAAGCAAGTACGAAATCAGGACAAAATAGGCAACTGGAAGTGATGTACTGAACACCACTACAGATGACTACATAAGAAACGAGTCTTAATACATCAAATATTTGTATTTATTATAAACTTTGTTTCTTCGAGTTAATTAAAATTGAATAAATTAGTATTGTTTAAATTCTTGAGTTAAAATTATTTATTCTTCAACAAATTGATCAGGGTTGGCACGCAACAGTGTTGAACATAATATTTTCAAGTCCAAATTGAATTACTTGGTGGTTCAATTGATATTTAATTAAACCTTAAAACACAAATTCGATCAATTGGTTTTAATTTTGATACATGATAAATAATATCATTTACGATGTGATTATTAATCTCTCTCTCTTGGTATTCAACCCTTATGGTTGGTTTTGCAGTTGGACATGCGCTCTCCACTCTTCTCTGTTCCCAGCTAACCTCTTGAGTTCGGCGTAACTTGATAGTCTAGCATCGGAAATCATTTGTTTGACAAATGAAGTTCTTGGACGTCCTTGGCCCCTTTTACCTTCCATTTTCCCCTCTATTATTCTGTAGATTAGCTCATTTTCATGCCTCAATATGTGACCAATCATGTTCCATCGTCTTGCTCTGATAGTTTTGAGAATCTCTCTACCTTCATCTATTTCACTGAGTATGCTTTCGTTGGTACGGTGTTCTATCCAACTCACTCTCAGCATCCTTCTCCAACACCACATTTCAAAGCTTTCGAGTGTTCGTTGTTCTGCCTTATTCAGAATCCATGTTTTGCAGCCATATAGTGCCACACTCCATACATACACTTTAATGAAGCGTTTCCTCACTCTAATACTCATGCTATTGGAGCATAACAAATTTTTCTTCTTCATAAACGCTGACTTCGCCTGTGCGATTCTGAATCTTATTTCCATGACACATCTTCCATCTTGGTTGATTAAATTGCCTAGGTATTTAAAATATTCCACTTGTTCGAGCAGCTGATTCCCTGTTTGGATATTAATTCTACGGATTCTGTCTGATTTTTGGCACATCATAACTTTTGTTTTTTGCCAGTTGATAATCAGCTGATATTTTTGGAAGCACCTCGCCATTTCATCCAGTGCTCTCTCCAAATCATGCTCCTTGTTAGCTAGGAGTGCAATATCGTCAGCGAATCTTAAGAAGGATATTATTTCTCCACCCACTTTTATGCCTATTTTATTTCTGAGAAGTGTTTCTCTAATTTCTTTAATAGGCTGTTCGACGTAAATATTAAATAGCGCTGGCGAGAGTGGACATCCTTGTCTTACACCCTTCTTAATTATCACCGTCTCTGTTTTATCTGTAACTTTTATTGTAGCTGATTGGTCTTTGTATAAATTATATATTATCCTTCTATCTTTGTAGTCAGCCCCTATTTCTTCTAAAGTATAGAATAGATCTTTCCATGACACCTTATCGAAAGCTTTTTCCAAATCTATAAACGCTATAAATGTGTCTTTATTAAATTCTATTTGTTTTTCTATCAATATTCTTAAGCTTAAGATTGCCTCTCTAGTACCTTTGTTCTTTCTGAACCCGAATTGGTCGTCGCTTAACTCTTTTTCTACTATGCTCTCAATTCGGGTGCCTATTATCTTTACTAGGATTTTGGCTGCGTGTGCTATTAAACTTATAGTTCTGAATTCATTGCATTTATCTGCCGTTGCTTTTTCAGGTATAGGTATTATAATGCTTTCCTTGAAGTCTTTTGGGATTTCTCCTGTATTGTATATATCATTCATTAATTTGAATAGCTCGTCTTGTAATTCTGTACTTGCATTTTGAATAAGTTCCATTGCTATATCGTCTGTACCGGCTGCTTTACCTGTTTTCATTAACTTTAAAGTTCTGTTGAACTCGTCTCTTAAGATTTCTTCTCCTTGCATATCTGGATTGTTATTATTATTGAGACTAGCTGCTTCTCCCTCCTGGTATAGAGCTTCCAGATATTGTTTCCATCTTGTTGCTATTTTGTCGTTGTTCAGTATCAAGTTTCCATCTATGTCTCTTATTCTGCTGTTTAGTTTCGTTTTTCCTCGAAAGAATTTCTTAATTATGTTAAACGCTTGATCCAACCTGTTATTCCTAAGCAATTGTTCCACTTCTTGACACTTTTCTTCTAACCATTTCTCTCTTGCCAATTTTGCCTCTCTATTAATTTTGTTCTTCAGCTCTTTATATTTCCGTATTCCATGATAATCCTTGGCGTTTTTATACTTCCTTCTCTCTTCAATATCTCTTATAATGTTATCGTTTATCCATGGTTTTCTAGGCTCTGGTGAGTTTCTTTTCAACGTGTTGCTGGCTGCATTATGCATAGCATCCTTTAATTTATTCCATTTGTCTTCCGTAGTGTCACTTGGTAATAGAGGGTTTAATTTTAATTTTTCATTGGTGTAGGATGTATATGCTGTATTTGTGGTATTATCTTTTAGCATTCTCAAGTCATATTTCCTTGTTATTTGAATTCTTCTTGTTAGTTTCTTATACACTACATTACATTTCATCATGAGAAGATTATGGTCGCTGTTCACATCAGCGCCTGGGTATGTTTTGCATCTATGTACTTGATTCCTGAACCTCTTCCTCACTATGATATAGTCGATTTGATATCTTCCGATATCCCCTGGCATTTTCCAAGTATATCTTTTTCTGCGGTGAATATTTTGAAATGTATTAGTTATGGTCATATCAAGTTGCTTACAGAAGTCTACAAGGCGGTCTCCTCTTTCATTTCTAGTTCCTAGACCGAATGCACCTACTTCTTGACCCTCTGCACCTTCTCCTACTATAGCATTCCAATCACCCATTATTATTAAGTTATCCTCTCCTTTTGCTAGTTTGCAAAGCTCTTCTAGGCCAGAATAGACCTCTTCTATAGCACCATCCTCTGCATCTGATGTGGGAAAATACACTTGGATTAGTACTATATCATTTGGTTTAGCTCTAAGCTTAATCAATATAAGCCTATCGTTATATGTTATTATGTTCACTATTTGGTGGCCCTATTTCTTATTTATAATAAATCCTACACCCGCTCGTCCTGGTGTTTCATTACCAGAATAGATAACGCGGTAGTCGTCTGACCAGAAATCACCATTTCCTGACTATCTAACTTCGCTCACGCCTAGTATTAATATTAATACGGGGTTTAAATGAAATTTTTTCTAAAAGTTTACGAAAGGGTCTTTTAAGAGACAATGCAACATATATATATATATATATATAAAAATAATAAGTATTGAAGAAGTATTATAAATTGATGATGCAAATACTTTATCATACAATTTTTACCTGATAATTTTATGTATTTTTGGTTGGTTAAGAATTCGAAATTGAATAATACGAAAAATTGTTTCATTTACCGTAGCCCAAATTGGTTTGTAATAATTATTTTTGATTTATTATTTTATCTTTTGTAATTGATTCCTAAATGTAGATTTTATTATTTTAGTATGCTGTACATTTTTTTTTATAAATTTTAAGGCTTTATTATAAAAATTAAATTGAAGCTCGAGTCTAACAAGCCTAGTCGTTAATACGCCACTGCCAAGACTAATCATGAATGATGAAAATGAAGTGCCCAAATGAAACTTTGATTAATGACGACCTGACAAGAGTAAGAAAAGAGTTAATCGATTCCTATTCAGTTAATGCATATATTAAAGAATTTGTCATCGTCGGGGAAGCAATGTCTAGTGATACCTTTCTAATAGAACAAGTAGCAAAATTACGTACCTATTATATGTTGGGAATGAACGTGGTAGATATACGACATACGATGAGTGACACATTATAACTTTCGTACACATACAAATAAATCGTATAAGAACGATGATTTTCTCGGACGTTTTCGTACATATATTTAAACTAATTACATAAAAATAATAATTCGATTAAGCATATTGACAAATCAATATATATAAGAAAAATAAAAAATACTGAAATAACTACTAATTGAGTTGGGACTCAAAAAATCATAAATATAAGTTCATTGGTAGGTGTGCAATCATAGCACTGCACGTATCCTGCTGGAGTGCTGAACGTTATCCCTGTCACCTGGAATTACTAGGCGAACTGGTCAGATATAAGATGTACATAGTGCAGCAGTGGCACATTTAGGAATTTATTTAAGGAGTTGGGTTCAGATTAATTAATATTTTTTTATTTTTTATTTTTTTTTTGTGGCTCTACTTCCCTTGTAAATGAGCCAGAAGTTTATGCACTGAGGAACTGAATATTTTCCTATGCATGCTTTTTATTTTAGGTATATTTGATCAACAAAAATTTAAATTCAAGGTTAAAAACAAAACAGTAAAATGTTTTTGAGAATCATATTATATTAATTTTAAAAATATATATTTAAAAGGAAATCTTTTATTTAATTTTTAGATTAAACAATTACAAACAAAAATAATAATTGGACAATTTTTAATACATGTTAATCAAACGAAATAGTTCTGAAAACAAAATATATAGAAATATAATTATGAATATACATACATTTAATAATTTATTATTATAATCAATGTAAATTATAACAATATAAGTTATATTTATTTATTAGGTAATTTAAACTTATGAAAAACTAAAATAATATAACGTACATTTATATAATGATTAAAGGAAATATCATCATCATCTGAAATATTCAAGAACGGTCATTTACACCTTTTTCAATATACAAAAAACATTAAAAATTATTTTATAAAATTAGATCATAGGAATAATAATTATATTAATAACTTAATTTAACTAATACTAAACTATTAATTTATGTAGTACATTTATTTTACTCTAACCAATTTTTATACTGTAAACGATTAAAATGTACAGAATCTATTTTTCTTATAAAATATATCTATTAAAGATATCTATTAACGATTCGGGTAGCCACGGTTCGAACGGTCGATGGTTTATTGAAACGATCGGTATGGCAGTTAAGTCCCTTACCCTTTGAAGGTAATAATTAAATAATTAAATTGTATTATGTTGTCTCGATTATTATTGGAATTATATTATTTTTTATTATTATTTTCAATTTCATGTATTATTCGTATGAGTAAAATTTTTTTTTATTTATTATTATATTATTATACTATTATTTTCGATTTATGTATTATTGGTACGAGTTAAATGTTTTTTTATTTTTTATTTTTTTTTATGACATATTGTAATTATTATTATATTGTATCTTTCAATTTCACGTATTATAAACTTGTATTGTAAATTTGAAACGTATCGTATTCAAGGTGGGCGGTATGTACGCGACGCATAGATACTCTTATCGGGTGATTTATTGCATTATTGTTATCGGGTCCGATTCGTATGATTTGGAGCGGACTGACGAAAAACCCATCGGGTTCAGTGTGAAAAAGTCGTTCACTCCGAACACATCGAATATAAATTTGTATATGTCCGCTAATAATTATATTAACGAATTATAAAATAAAGTTTTGAATCAGCAAAAACACGAGTGTCTGTTAATTATTGCATTTATTAACGACACGAAACAAACATTAAAAATTATTTTATAAAATTAGATCATAGGAATAATAATTATATTAATAACTTAATTTAACTAATACTAAACTATTAATTTATGTAGTACATTTATTTTACTCTAACCAAATTTTATACTATAAACGATTCAAAATGTACAGAATCTATTTTTCTTATAAAATATATCCATTAAAGACGTGTTAAATTCGGAATGGAGTTAATAGAAATATGTTGAATGTTGGTAACTTCAAAATTAAAAAGTTGGATGATCGATTTTGGTCGTTCCTGCTTTATCCCTTCGGTCCTCGCAGAAATTAGTAATTTATTTTTATGATATTGCATTCAAAAATACCGTTTTGAGCAGTTAGGATAGGTCAGATATACCTACAATATCAGTGGCGTAACTATAAATTTGGTTCCCCGGGGTAGTATTAAGTGTTGGATTATATTATGGTACCAAAATTTAAAAAAAAAAAAAACAATATTTATTATTTATTATAGTTTATTAATATTAGGTATATAAGAGAACAAAACTACAAAGTATCTATTATTTTTTTTTTCTATCTTTCAGTTCGGTAAATATGTTTATTAGTTCTTTTATGTCCGTTTTCTCTGTTTTTTATCTATGATTGCCTAATAACTAAGGTGTTCCTTTTCTTAGGAGCTTCTTTCTTATTTTTTTATTAATTTTTACTTTGAAAATGATCGTTCGGCATTGGCTGATGATGTTACTGGTAATGATAAAAATAATTTTAAAGCGGTTGCTACTTGTAGAAGGTTAGGTTAAATTACCCAGGTGGCCGGCTGGTGGGCCGAAGCCCATATTTAATTTACCATACGTATATTAAAAAAATTGGCTTATCTTTAGAATTATAGAATGTAACGGTAGGATTAAAATAGACAAATTTTTCTTTATCATCTATGTTATAGACTCATTGAAAATGTATCTACGGGCTACATGTTATTCAATCGTCGAAATTGAATCTGTTTGGGTTTTTTTGATATCGTTAAAGATAACGTCATAAAAAGGAATCAGACAGCCAATCAGGTGGCATATTACCAAACCCTATATAGCCCAATGCTAGACCTAAATATGCCGTTGAATTCGACTCTTGAAACTAAACCTTGAGTAGGTAACAGTAATGATTGTAATATATTATTTCATAATAAAAGTTAAAAATTGATAGGTCAACGGGGTCCGGGGTTAGATCGAACATCGTCCTATCGGTCCTCGCACTGGATACTTGAAGTGTATTATTATTTTATTAGATTCAAAAAATATAAATCTTCCAATTTTTTTTTTATGCACCTATTTCCGATGGTCGAGGGCCCCTTCAAGTCCATAGTCCCGGGGTATTGCCATCCCATAGATACGCCACTGTACAATATATTATAATGATAATACGTTCCGAAATTTCACCTCATGTGTAGTCTAACTATGACAATAATAAAAAATATTTACAAGTTCCTACGTACAAAAATTGTAATAGTTATCGTGAAATATCTAAAATCGATTTAGTCAAAATTACGATTTTGTAAATTTTGTAGTTTTTTCGTCATATGTTGGTAGTTTTTCTTCTCCTTAGAAAAAATGTTTTGACAAATTCAAAAAATGAGCTAATAAAACTATTAAGTAGATGAAATTTGCTACCGAAGAGTATTCTACTTGTGGTAATTTGACCTTTTTTTTTACCCAAAATAATGTTTTCAAAAACATTATACAAAAGTCTTTATAAAACTAATTCATCACTCCCTTCGCTTAGAATCTAAAATTGTCTGACCTAGTACAATTAAAATATATCATTGTACGGGTAATTATTATTTGTCTATCAATACTAATATAGAAATAAAAAATTACAGATATACTTAAGATGTAAAATTAATGTTTGAAAAGGTTAAAACGTTTGAAATAATTGAATAATTTAATATTTATGGTATTGTAGAATTGATAAACTATATTTACTTTGTATATTATAATTTGTATAATTCAACAGTATTTCTGAAAAATATAACAATGTATGTGAATTTATAATTATAATATATTATGATAAAATTAGTCATATTATTAATTATGATATCAAGATTCTAAGGTTAAATTAAAGGTGCATTTGTTTTAATAAAATTCACAAATTTTTTCTGTACAAATTAGATATTGCGTTTATATACGTTCCGGAACATTATTGTTGGGGACCATAGGATCCGGTTAATTATTTTCTCTTCAATTATAGCACACTTTATTGAATAACCCAACTCTTTAAGTAATTTTTATGTAAAATAATTAATACATAAAAAAAAGTTTCAATAACAAAGCCAGTATAATAAATTTCTTACGGTTAGCAATAAATTCTTCAATATTATTTATATCTAAATAACAAAATAAACACGAAATGGAAATGAAAATTAAATTAATATTTTTTATCCACTTCATATAAATATTTGTATCTACTTGACCCATTTGCTATTATAATATATAATAATATATATATAGTATAGACATTAAAGAAATCGTTTTCTTGAAGTCTCATAATTATAATAAATTCAATAATCACAAGTTTTAAATATAGATAAAATAATAAAATATTATCTCAAATCTTGCTCAATACAATTTATACAATCACAGTATTACCCAAAAAAGCCCAATTAACTAAATATTTATGTTCTAGTTAGTCATAAACCATTTTCAACCCTTTGACATGTGAATGGTGATAGCCAGTTTGCATAGAATGTTTTTAGAAAATTAAACTAGGATTTTTAAAAGTCTTTAATCTTAAAAAAAAATTAATAACTTATTTTTTGAAATGCTAATTACCATAATTTATATGATTTATAATATTATATAAACAAAATATTGAGTTATTTTCCTTACTCAGATCATCGAATTGTATTATTTCACCAGAAGTCATACTTTGGAATATCTCTGAGAAGTTCATAAT
>CM023358.1:4159000-4180362 GCA_013282895.1 Eriosoma lanigerum | reverse complement strand
TATATATTGTATAGTATTGGTTTTTTGCTTACATTGAATCACTATTGCTTAAACAAATCAAGGTACCCGCGGTCTCTTTCAGCTGAATAGGGTTATCTTGAATACTAAGCTTACGTTCGAAAAAATTTGATTTTAGCCATATTAGGATTAAGATTTTGGCACAATAGAGAAAAGACGTAAAATCCTAAATAAATCTTTGACATCCTGGTATGAAACCACATATATCACATACATTTACCATATATTAATGTAGCAATAAAACCTAAATACTTTTTGTGAAGAAATAACAAAATATATTTATTTAATAATAATATAACTTACCATCATCAATACTATATTTATCTAAAATGCATTTGAAAAACATTAAAACATTTTCCAACTTGTCATACGTACTGGGATCGGGCGATTAAGAATTTATGCCTACTTGGCAAAAATTGGAACAGCCGTTTGGGTCGCATAATGTGACCGTAATAGTAAGTAAACAATAAATATGAATTCACATGAAATCACATTATTCACAGTTATTTGAAATTTATAATTAATTTTTGTTTATGTTAATATATTATTGAATTATTGTTTAATAATGCCATCGAATAAATGTTGTGTTTTAGGTAGTAAGAGTAACAAATCGACTAATAAACATGTCTTCCTTTTGGACGAGTATGAGTTTGCATTGTGAGTACAAACTACAAAGGACTGGGAATGAGAAGTTGGAGAGTCTAGCAAAGTCTTATGTGAGAAAAACTATTTGGCGTGTTGGGAGGATTTTCTTAGTTCCAGCTATAGTATTGGTATTAAGTCTAAGATGTTGAAAATTGAACGTTAAAATAAAAATATAAAAGTTTATTTAGAAATTGAAGAATATCGATAAATGTTTTCTATCGATCGATTTTGTGCACTATCGATTTAAGTTACAGAAGTAAGTCGAGTCGGCGCGGCGTTCTATTAGTTCTTATTCTATGGTGCAAACTATTTTATAAGAGCTCGTCTCGCGCAAACAATTTCAAAAATTAATGATATACATATTTATATCGTTTCGATATACGGTCGCGGGTAATGATTAGTAAAAACCGATTACATAATCGCAATTAACGTAGTATTATAAATATGTATATTTCGCTTCGACCGCGCGCCGATGGTGACGACCACGATTAGGCACTTCGCTTAATTATCGTACATGGTATTCTCGTCGGCGTTATTACCGCGAGCCGGGACGGACGGTTGATTATTTTCGGCCTGACGGAATATATGATTCGAAATATTGTCAACACAGGCCGTGTCAAATTAGTGCATACGTATAATAATATTATCTACTTAATTTTACTTATAATCATATAGTTTAAATATAATATATTATTTATTTTTGTAACTTAATATTTAAAATTTATCTCATTTCAAAAAGTACAGAATTTATTATTAAAAATATCCGTTCAAGTCGTGTTAAATTCGTAGTCGATTTATTGTTGATAATCTCAATATTCCAAATTATCTTACCTAATACATTAAAAATATTACATAACAAAGGAAACTATTTTTCTACGCGTAATATCACAAAAAAGTGTAATTATTATACACAATAACTATAGGAAAATTACAGATTTAAAATTCAGTTTTCGGAAAAGGTAAAAAAGGTTGAAATAATTGTTCTTCAATCTAATATTATTATAGCATTGTAGGAATTATTAACTATATTTACTTTGTGTAATAGAATTTATATAATTCCTTAATTTTTCTGTAAAATATCACAATACATTTTAAATTATTAATAAAAATTTCATTATCAAGAGAAAAGTTTCTATATTATATTTCTTACGAAAAGAAATCTATAGTTAAATTTGCATTATTGCCCTTTACTAAATTATATTAAATACAATAAGCTAATATAACCTGTAACGTACAAAAGTAAGTATATTTCTTTTAAATATATTGTACAAATGGTTGACGCTCATGAATTTGGCTCACCTATGGCATTATATCAATCACTAAATTGTACCAATATTTCGCGAGTAATTTGCAATAAATTCCAAGTAAATATTTTTCTAAAATTAAAGAAATTCTACTATTGTTTAAGATATATATAAATTATAGAATTTGCTTCATGTAGCCCATCAATGTTCACTAGAAAGTCGAAATTGGTATCAACAATTTTCTTATAATTTGCAAGCCCATTCGTGAAATTTGCAAGTCAACCCAACAGGCTTGAGTGACTTTCAAAGTTTTGAATTTGGCCCACTTTTTTATAATTGAAAGAGAGAGAAAAAGCGAGAGATAATATTTATTGGCCAAAAAGACTGATAAAATAAATAAATAAATTACATTACAAATTATTTGGCCCAATTTACCACTGAGGTAGTACCTCGTATTGGTGAATTAGAGTTTTTAATTCATAATTAAAAAAATAAATAAATAAATTTTAAGAAAAAAAAGTTGAACAAAACAAAACAGAATAAAACAAGACAGAATAAAAAATAAATCATTATAAAGGAATCATTTATCGTAGGTATGTCTTATTAACCATATATCAATAAGTTGTTTATATTTAGAATAATTTTTGCCGTTTAATATATAATATGGCATATTATTTAGTAGATCATGATCTACTTTGATAAAATGTTGACTTGCCTTTAAAGTTATATAAGTTTGAATTATTATATTTTGTTCCTGGTGTATATTGTGAGTTTTTAGTTTAGTGTTAATCAGGTTTAGTTTAAAAACGTAGTGTATTGAATTTCGTTTCTTGTTACATTCCCTTAACCACTTCAAACTGATATGTCATATTGTAATAAAGACTGTGTCATAGCGAAGTAAACTATTCGTAGTGTTTGTTTGTTGAGCATTTTTCTGACATTAAAGTAGAAATAATTGAGCTAATATCAATATAATATTAATTTAATATTAATTTTGACTTTCTAGCAAAACATAGGATACATGAAGTTATCATACCTAGAGTAATTTTTATAATTCTAGAAAAAAACACTTACATGTAAATTATGAGAGTAGATTTTAAAATTATTGCAAATTGCTTGCGAAATTTTGGAACAATTTTGTAATTAATGGGTGAGCCAGGAGTATGAGTGTTATAAGCTTATAAATTGTCGTGTGCTCTGTGTGAGTGACGCCGTGTCATAACTGCAAGCCGCCCTGTGCGCACTGGTAGTATTTTGTGTTCTGTCTGTGGTGAACAATCGAATTTCTGATCGACGTTAAATTGCTGCGAAAAAATCGAGAAAACGGAGTTTTTTATATATTAATATGGCTATTAGGCCAATTTGTGACATTATTTAAATTATGGAGTAAACAACTTCCTGTTCCTCACGCAGTGATTGAAGATATTTAAATAATGATGGAAATACTGAGGATAAATTATTATTCAAATTAAAAATTACACTACAATACTATCTAAAAAGACTACTGTTGACAAACGTAATATAAATTTGTAAACCGGTTACCTAGAATAATCTCATTTCTATCATTATACGTTATCTTATAGGCCGGGCCTTTAATTTTCATATTCATTACACAATATGATTGCCAAACGTATGTTAGGTATACAGGGTGATTCTTTTATCATACTACACTCATTATTTCAGTCAATTTTTATGTTTTTCAATTTTTTTTTTTACAAAATATATAGAACTTACTACCCTTCATTTTTATATAGAAATACATTTTTTTACAATTTTTTATCTTGTATATTTTAAAAGCTTTATATTTTTTTCTAATCGCATGGTATATAAAATTTTACATCACTAAATAGGAAAAAAAGTATAAAATTAATTCTTTTTTATTAATTTTAATTTTGTCAACTTTTCAATGAAATACAATGAAGTTAAGTGCCAAAATGAGTATTTGGTAAATAATTAAACTGCTTCTAGGGAGACGCTAACTTCCTTCATTATATAGTATACAAACTCTATTAGTAAAAATATTTTATCATTAAATCATAATATACCACAGTCATACATTAAATTATTACGAATGCCTATAATAGGTATAATACTACTATGATTAAGAAATTAGATAAAGTCTACACATAGGCATTACCGTGCCTATTTATCAATTATTATCGTAAGACTTGTTCAATGTGTCGTCTCAAAAATAATAATCAGTCCTATTAAAGTTTAATTAATTAGTTGGCAGATGGTTATTATACTTAACCTACAACTCTCGACGACAGAAATTTAGCATTTACATTCATTTTATTTTATACATTAGTTATTTAGTTTATATTAAGCACATGTTACGTTGTTTACCATATTGTGATAATCCAATGTAGTATGAATCATATTTAAGTAGAAAATGTAGCTTAAACATTTTATTTATAATAAATTTACTTTTAGACTAATAATAACTAATTAATGTATTAAATAATTTTTACTTTCAATAAAATTACGAATTATACAAAATATAATTATTACACAAATACAAATTTATATTGTCCATATACCATTATCGAGTGCCTAAATTACAAAAGGTGCTATATTTTATTCAATGATAATTTAACAATTTAAATAACGAATCAAAAGAAAGAAATATAATAGAACCAATCCTTGATCAATTAAGGTACGGTAAGTTTTATTATAATTAATAAACCATAATCATTTTTATCTGGGTATTTATCTAGATATAAATTACATTTATATTGTATACACACAAAATTATTTTTAATTTTAGGGAGTTGGTGGAATTTTTGAATGACTATAAGTAATTAAAATTATATTTTTAAGTCAAAAAGAAATATAATTTTATATTTCGTCAAATATTTTTACTAGTATCTGTGTTATAATTTTACTTATGTCATTATGTGTGAATACTATTATGGAATCAATACTCAAGAAAGAAAGTAAATTAGATTATATTAGATTATATACTTTCTTTCTTTAAAGAAAGTATATCATCTAAATATTTAGTAAGTAAAAAATCATAAAAAATTTCATTTTCATGTCAAAATATAATGTCATAAGTACCAAATATTTTGTAAAAAACAAAATTGAAAAACATAAAAATTGACCGAAATAATGAGTGTAATACGATAAAAAAATCACCCTGTATATACTACGTTTTGAAATTAAAATGTATTCATGACATGTGATGGCTTAAAAAAGTTTAACCGTATTAAAATATAAAACGGTCGCGCTATGTGTATTAAGAAATTCAAACCGTTTTATATGCTTAAAATGTTTTTTATATATAAAAACGAAAGTACCAAACTATCTAAAGCGTATGAATGTTTTGCATGTCATAATTTTTGTTATTAAATATTAGTGTTATTAGTTTTTGTTTTTAACTTCATAATATATGTTTTTATAAGCAGTTATATAATATATTGATTATATTAATTTGTATTTTTATAAAAAGGTTAAATAGTAGGTTTATAAAATAGTAAAATGTCATCTTTTGAACGAAAGTGGAAAAATTGTTTAAACCTAGAAATAAATGTTTTGTTGGCCATTTCTAAAAAAAATAATATTATATCTGCCTTGGAGGTAAACTATATAGTATAATAAAACACAATTTATGATATTATCCTTAACTAGGATAGGAAACTAGGAAGAAAACTACAATAAAATGACCGAAAACCGCAAAATTCATGGAAATTGTAATTTTGACGAAATTGATTTTAGACATTTTAAGATGACTAATGATTTTTATCGTAGAGATAAAAAAACATTTTTTTGAGTACTCTCATGGGTCGTCTACATAAGTAAAAAAATTTTGAAAAGGAATGTTTAATGTTTGGGAATGATATTTTGAATGTTGATCTTTTGTTAATACCCAAAAATTAAAATGCCGTTATTTCTTTCTATTCTGTAAAATAACGTTTGTGTGCATGTTTTGTCTCCCCTGTTTGACTCGTAATTGCCTACTAATAACTAATACTCTAAACTCCATACTATAGAGTCTATAGACACGGTACAGGCTTACAACTCTAGCGCGCTGGGTTAACTACACGCGCTGGTTTTGTGTGTTGCGTATTTATGTATGATGCAATGACACTGTTTTACGACGGCTTTACTGTGTCATATTGAGGGCCATACATAATGGCCAAACATGACTATCGCAGATTATACCTTTATTTTCAATACAAACAATTTATTAGCATTAATATAAATACAATATTTAATACTTAAAATCCACCCATCTACCGATTTTTAAATGTAGCGCGGTTATCCTACATCAAAATAGGTTCCCGCGCCACTGCTATAAATTGTTTCAGATGATACTTCTTGTATACCTCTTATAATATTATCTACAAATTGTATACGATAGTCTACAAAAAGACCATAATATAAAACTGTATTGTATTTCTTAAATGTGTGTGTTATTGTTTTTTAGCATAATATATTATATATTGTTAAAGATATATAATTTTAAAATTTTAAAACTTACTTCCTCGACTTGAGATAAATTTAATTTAAAAACAATAAATTATTATTATTATAGAATTAATAATTTTCCGTACCTAAAGTAAATTGTATTTTTTTAAACTCTTATGAGCTGATATTACGTTAAGAGTTGTAATATATGAATGTATAAATGATCCTTATATTCCGTTGTTAAATGTTCGATCAGTCAAAAAACAAACACACGGTGTTCCAGGTTATTCAGGTATTGAAAGTAAAATAGATACAAAAACAAAACCACGTAAGTACCTATAACACATACTTGTGTTATTAATACTAAGTGAATTAAATTTTTGTGTGAAGTGAATTTTTATTGAGCTTATAAATTGTTAACAATTAAAATATCTGACTTAATAAATACAGCGTATACTCCATTGTTAAATGTTCGATTATAGTTACAATACAAATACACAGTGTTCCAGATTATTCAATATTAAGGTATTGAAATTAAAATAGATACACAAACAAAATCAAGTATATACTCATTATACATTCTTAAACATCAATTATTTGTATTATAATAATAAGTCAAAAAATATTCACAAAATTATAAAAAAATAACTTTAATTAAAAATTCATATGATACTATTTTTGTTATTTCATTCATTTTGTACTTATGCATTATAATATATAAATATATATTCTCCCAATTACCGACCATAAAATATTAAATAATGGATTTTGGATAAATTGGTATTTTTTTAATATTAACAAATAATATCAATATTACAATATTTGAAATCTGATATTAAATACAATGAGTTCAATTATTATACAAAAAACAATAACATACATGTTTTCGGTTTTTTAAAATTTTTTTGTAATTTAATGGGTAACAGATTTTATAAAATAAAACAATACTTGTTTACTCATTGCTTAATGAAGAAAAATCGTAACTAATAAAATCAATGAAATGAGCACAAGGAGATTTAATCATTTTTTCTGAGCAATGAAAGAAAAATGGTGTACTTTCGTTTGAGTAAACTAGAAAAAAACTGCGAAAGGGATGAATTAAAAAGTTAAATAATTTGAATATACATATGGGTCGTAGGTAAAACAAATGAAACAAATCCAAACGCTTAAAGGACAAACAAGTAAACAACACTTAGAAAGTAACAAAGTAAAGATAAGTGGGGATGTCGATTGTGAACGTTCCTCCTTCGGTCCTCGGAGAAATAAGTGGTTTATTATTCTTAAGATTTGAATGCAATGATATTGTATTAGAAAATACTGAAACTCAATATATTACAATATGCTATACTAATAATCCATTAATCAAGTACCAACAAGATGCAATTTGCTACCGAAAACATAACCTACTTATGATAATTGGACCATTATTTCTACCCAAAAAAATGTCTTCATACATAAAAAAAAAATAAATAAAAAAAAAAATAAAAATCTTTGTAAAACCAATACATTCTTCGCTTCGCTTAGAATCTAAAATGATAAAGTGATAACCGATGAGCAGCCTCCTTGTATGTAATGGGGTAAACCACATACATTCTCATGCATACTGGGAAACGATATGACAATTAATGAAGGATACAGATTAATTTTATATACGGAAAAAATTAAAACGAATTTATGTATTTGAGGGGAACAATGTTTCAATGTCTTATGATCTCTAGTTTTACAAACATATAAAATAAACCGAACCTATCCTGTAACCTATAAACATTAAGAACACCTAAAACTATGGTTATTACTGTAGTTATGGCAACTACTCTGATGTATTAACTTTATGAATGACTAGGATTGCCACGCACACAACATCTCTTGATTGTTGGAGAACTTACACCTGACTAGGTATCAACCTTCCTTTCAAACAATACCTATATACACTTTCATCTGACTTACCTGATTGTAAACAATAAGACAACCCACTTTTATTACTATATACAATATTTTAACATTAACAATTTTTTTAGATTCTGAGTGGAACGAGGAATGTATTGATTCTACAAAGATGTTTTTTTTTTTTTTTATGTATGAAAACATTTTTTTGGGTAGAAATAATGGTCCGATTTTCACGTATAGCATATGCTTCGCTTGAAAATGTTGTCTACTTGATACTTTATTAAGCTCATTTTTCGAATTTCCCAAAAGTTTTTCCTTAATAATCCTCAATACTATATTATTTAATCTTTTTACAAAATATTTTGAAAATCTAAACAGCAAATTTTTTTATAGGCTTTTTATTATTTTTTTTCTGATCTATGAAAACCTTTTTTCGAGTAGAAATAATGGTCTAATTACCATAAATAAGGAACCCTTTCTATACCAAATTTCATCTAGTTGATACTTTATTCAGCTTATTTTTCGAATTTCCCAAAAGTTTTTCGTTGAAAAGCGGAAAATCGGCGATTTTTATAGGTGTTTTCTGATTTATGAAAGTATTTTTAGCATATTTAATCTAGTTGATACTTTATTTAGCTCAATTTTTAAATTTCCTATAAGTTTTTCCTTGAAAAGGAATGATAACCCCTTGAATATTGATCGTAGGGATTTAAAATTTTGAAAAAGATTATTAATATAATATATCGCAATATATATAGATAAGCTTAAAATCGTTTTTCTAATGCAATATCATTGCATTCAAATCTTAATAATTAGAGTAAACCACTAATTTCTCCGAGGACCGAAGGGACAAAGGAGGAACATCCATAATCGGCCTTTCCAATTTTTTTTAATATTAAGCTTTTCTAGATTTTATGTTTTTAAATACCTTCATTTATAAAACTTAATTTTTATAAAATTACATCACATAATATAAAAGTTATAATGATTTTTTCCTTTTTTTATTCCTGAACGAAATCATATAATATTCATTATTAATATAAGTGCACATAATAGTTTTTTTTTTTTATATATATAAACAAAGCAGATTTTTAAATAATTTACTGTTAAAAGATTGATTAAACATCTTAAGTAATTTATCATTTTCACCTAAAAAAAAAAACACTGATTAATAATTGATTAAATCTTTTTTTGTTTTGATTTACTAAATTATAAATGTCTTTTTACTATACAACTATACAAGTATTTCAAAATTCATAATAGTAGAACCTATGGAGGGCATAGGACCAGACTTTCTATACACACATTTCTAGGGTAGATTTTATATTATAATATACAGATATAGAACATGTTTTTTATCATTTTTTTATTTATTGTTCTATATTATAAAATGGTGGTGGCGTAAAATTTAGGCACTAAAAAAAAAATTTGAGTTTTCTTTGGAATGAAGAATGAAAAAAACAAACAACAAACTTTAACAAATAAAAAAAATCCACCAAGAAGTGCCCTTATCCAGAACTCCAATCTAAATAGACACAAGGAAACCAAGATCAAAAGAATAATGATAGGACAGGTTACGGAGACCACCGCCCACAAAACTTGTTACTGAGTCGACCTTCAACTTGACGCTGAGTAATTCTAACATACTCAGTAATGAGTCCAAAATTATATTCACTGTAACCAAATTCAACGACCGTTACGTAATCACCGTACGAGTATTATCATAATTTTCAAAACAAAAACAAATGATATTAAATGCATATAAATACCTTTTCATAATACTTATAGAACCGATAACATTACAAGCACGTATCCACTCATTTGTCTGAGCTACGTGTGTTATTATGCAATTGAGTGAGACATTCTTGAAGAATTTGAAGAAATACTAGTAGAAGGCCATTGAGATCTTGGACCTGTTCAGGCTCTAGTTTCGTACGAATTTTTTAAACATTTTCAAATTATTCAAAATTTAAACACAATTGCGCGTTTTCCTCTGGTAGTGTGGAAATCAAATACTTTCTGATTTTTACTTGCAGAACACCAACTCGGACGCCGTTTAAATACCAGACTGATTGACACACGGATATGTACAGGTACTACGGTAGACCTCTTTGGAATAGTGATTGTCGCCACCAAACCTTAGCTACGGAAAACGACATGTGTGCCAAGGGAGTTTAGTTTACTTCCATCGATTCATCACCCCCAAACATCACCAAAATCACCAAATATATTAAGAATTAAAAACGGAAATATTATCAGCGGCTATGTCTTTAGAAAGTTTCGTCGGAAGTCGAACACATCGATACCTATCACCTCGATTTCCAAACAAGCGCACTCAAAAATATTTTCTGTAACAACACAAACACTTCGTCACTCGTACGCTCGAACAGTTGAATTATTTTAAATTACATTCATTCGTTTTTTATTTATTTTATATTTATTATAATTACTTAAATTTATGTATTCTTCAAAAGTGAAATTAGTGCTTCCTATAATAGATAAATATGGTTATTCACAGTTAAATAAGTTATTGTTTATAATATTTTATATATAAACAAAGCATGGTTATTTTATTTAGCCCCTATTATAAATAATTGGGCGACTATAATTCTCCGGAACATAAAAACACTGGTATTAAAAATCTGGAATGTATTATACCGGACCATAATATTCCGGATTGTAATGTTTCGGACCGAAATATTCCGGTCTACAATATCACAGGGCATAAGATTCCGGAAAAATAAAACTGGTTTCTAAACCATCAGTATAAAATGTGATTGTATATTATTATTAAAACGAAGAAAGTATGTTTTTGAATGTCTGTATATACATTTTTATGTAAAAATAATGGTCCAATTGCCACAAATTGATATGCTTTCTAAAGAAAATAGCATTTTGTTGGTATTTTATTTAGATCATATTCGAATTTCTCAATAGTTTTTATTTGTGAAAGAGAAGAAAAATTACAAAAAAGTGACGGAAAATTGGCAATAATCACGAAAATCATAATTTCGATAATATTGATTTTAAATATTACATATTAAGAATACCATTCTATTGAAGTTGGGCGCGATAGTAATGTTGCTACGTAACCTGAACACCAAAATGGGTTTATGCAATAGTACCATGATAGTAATTGTGGAACTGAGGGAACACAATTTCAGGGCCAGGTTGTTGAACAACACGGATCCTGTAGATGTCATTGTCATCCCACGTATACCTCTGTGCACTACTGAAGAAGATGGGATGCCATTCATAATGCGACGAGTACAGTTTCCCGTCAGATTGGCTTTCTCAATGACCATAAACAAGTCACAGGGTGCGACTTTCAAACGTGTAGGCATAAACTTGCCTTCACCAGTCTTCACCCACGGACAGTTGTACGTGGCATTATCCCGTGTAAGAAATGCTGACTCTGTGAAAGTCAAACTTTTAGACATGGAGAACGGTAATCGCTGTACAGGTAATGTGATATTCCGTGAGGTACTGTGAGTGTATGCATATTTGTCGTAAAACATCAAATTAAATGCAATTATATCTGTGCTCAGGTAATAAAGATATTTAAATGGTGGCAGATTTATACACACAGTTCATTACCTAATACTAAATGTGTTAGGTTCGTAGTTTGACATGACATATGGTCGGGGTATTTGACAATTGACTTACTGGATGTCGATTGGTCGGCTCCTTGACATTTGGTCAAGTTTTCATGACGTATTTGGTCGGTAACGCTAAAACTACGCTAAATTGAAGTTGTGTTGTATGTTTTTTTTTTATAAGTTTTAGTAAGTTTTATCAAGTTACTTTTAGCATGTCAAATTTTGGTTGGTCAACTATTAGGAACATATATTTTTATGAAGTATCAACATTTAGATATACAATATTGTAAAAAAAAAGAAAAAGTTGAGTCATTTAAAAATATAAATAGAAGATAAAAAAAAACATATACATATAATAACTATTATAATGAAAAGAAATTATATTTATTATTTTGTTAAATTAGTTTTAATGAGGCCCTGACTTGTAAATGTCCCGACGTTTTAAATCAAACTGTTTAGTGTTTAACTTTACACATAATATATTTACATATCAATGTATAATTTTTTGAATAGTCGCCGCGTTTGGAAAAACGTACCTTTACCGTATTTATTTTCCTTTAGAAAATGGTTGAAATAATAAATCAATAAACGTTAAATAAGTTATATTGAATAGTTATTGTGAGTTGTGGTAATTGATTAAAACAAATAATGATATTCTGTAATATTATATAATATTATTATTTATTATAATTTTATAATAATAATTAACTCGACAAATAAAAATCAATATTATAATGCATATTTTAAGAACCATTGTTTTTATTCATAAATACTCAGAAATATACATTATTTATTTTTACATTCTGTGATTTTATATTCCGGGAAATTACGATCCGGGGTATTACGTTTCCGACATTTTATTTTCCGTGTTTTATCATTCCCGACAGTTCTTTCCAGAATATAATGGCTTCCTATATTAAATGCTTAATTTTATTAATAATAATATAGTATCAACATATTTTTTTTTCATAAGGTAAACTTGTTTTGAAAATTACAAAATATAGATTTCATACTATTTCTCAAAATGTACACTTGAATCATTTTAAATTCTTATTGGAGTTAATAGTCAATATAAATATATTTATTGTTTGTAATTTCAAAATTATCTGATCTAGTACAATAAAAATATTACATAATATATATAATTATTTTTCTATACAAAATAAATGTACAATTATAATTCACTTAACGATGGCACTTTGCTATTGAATTTAAATTTATTTTTCATAAAAAGTAAATAGGTTTGTAAATATTGTCTTTCAATCTAATATTTTTGTATTATAAAATTTATCAACTATATTTACTTAGGATATTATACGTCGTCCAATTAATTGATATTACTGTAAAATATAACAATGCTGTTTAATTATTTTTATTATTATCATTCTAATAAATTTGTAATTGTTCTACAAAACTATTCATTTACTTATTTGGTATTATAGTCCGAATACTATGACCCGAATTATTAAAATCCAGAATATTATATCCCAGAACTTTCCAGTTCGAAATCTTACGTTCAAGTCAAATAATTATCGAATATTTATAGAATTGTAGCCTTCCACATTGAATAACTTATTTACAATTTCTTATTTTAATTTAAACATATTAATACATTATAGAAATTTTAGGGTCAATTTTGAAGTAAAATAAGTAAAGAAATACATTTTCTTCATGACCATTTATGTAAGGTTTAGTGTTTCTGTTATATGAAATTTATTTAGTTTATTAAGTAAAGTATGGTAGAAAAAGAATATAGTTTAATATTATAAATTTACTAAATTATATTTCTTACGGTTAAAAATACATTTTTGAATATTACTGTCGTCTAAATAATATTAAAAGCACAAAATTAAATTAATATTATTATTATTTTTGCGCTTCAATATAGTATGCAATGTAAATCAATTGTATTTATACAGACAATAATATTTGTATCCACTGTATTTACTATTATAGCATATTATTTTAGGTACTATAAATAATTATAATTTGCTTAATGGATGAGTTTTGGTTATTACTTATCGTTCTTAAATTAATGACGCTAGCCCGCTCTCTCTCTACTAACCTCTCTAAATTCTGGAAATTCACAAGAGTTAAATAGCGCTTTTATATCATCAACTCTGTGCATATTTTTGATGAGTTATCAAGCTTTCCACTGAGCAACGCCACCTTTTCTCAAAATTCTTATTCTCAGTTTTTAAACCCCCAATCACCTTCCCATCACATAATGGTACTTCTTACTTCACTATAAATTGTCTGGAAAATTAACTCGTCAGGTTAATTAGGTTTATTCAAAACGACGTTTATTTTTATGTATTACACATTTATTTTATTTTATTTTTATTTCTTTGCCACACTATAGCACAAGCCATTAAATATACCCCAAATATTATGAAACAATATATATACAGCATATTTCACTTAATACGTAACACTAAATAGTTTAGCTTGATGACCTTAGATCGAAATGGGATTTTTGTCATAAGGTATATTAATTTGCATATTTTGCGACCTTTTTCAAAATTCTATGTAATTAAGTGTGCATATACATAATTTTATTTTGTATGCGCACAACAAATGACGTAAAATTTTAAAAAGTGGCACAATATGTGAGCTGATATACCCCTAACATTATGAAAAAAATTCCATCACCAACAAACGTCATCCGGCTAAAATTTAGTGTTATTGTTTAAATAAAATACGCTGTTTATATATTTATAAAGATTTACTTATTTCTTAAAATGTCTTGATTGAATACACTTTATACACTTACCAAGTACTTTAAAGTAATCTTATTGTGCTGCATAATCATTAGGTTTGTGACAATTTATATATAAATATTAATGTGTCTTACTTACCCAGAATTATGTATGAAAAATCCTTACGTTTAAGTTGGAATAACTCTGAGCAGTTCATAATAATTTTCATGTAAGAAGATATTATATAATAAATAGTTTATGATTACAGTATACAGTGCGATCACGATTATTGGTAACACTTAATATTTCAGCTGGATGACCTTTTTTTTGGAGGGATCTAGGTTATACTGAAATACACAATTTGTGAAATTATTAGATTTTTAACACTTATGGTGTTAGGGTGCGCAATACAACTTATGTTTTTTTAATGATAACCCCTATTTTTAACACCAGATTTAGATTCACTGATATTTTATAAGTCGATTTGACATATTACAACTTTGTCCTAAACTCAATATTGACTGAGTTACATTCATTTTAAATTTTAGAAAAATTAAAATTAAATTTATTTGATTAATGATATTTTTTCGTGTTATTATGTAATTTTAACTAATAATAACTGCAATGCTTTAACTTAAGTTAGAGCAGCTAGTATATAGTGGATATAGCTGACAAGGACAAAATTTTCCATAATGTTCTAAACATGACACAATTCGTCTTGAAAATTCTTTCGAAGTAGCTGATCTGATTTGGTCTTCATCATATGTTTACTCATGTTTAAAATGTTTAATGTAATGTCTTATAATAGTATTATTAAGTTATTTTAAAAAAATTAAATATCGTCTGCCATTAAGTATATATTACATATTAAGTTTATTAAGTATAAAAGTATGAACCTATATGTATAACATCGATTTAACCATACCATGCATTTATTCTCCAAACCGTTTGAAAATTAGTTTCGTGTGACCAGTATGGATTTGTATCATTCCAATACCGATAATTTTGTTTATTCATAAAACTGTTGTTCTTAATTTTGATTCATCAGCCTATAAAATCAAGCACGTAGCCAGAAAATATTTATTAGGTGGGCTAATATAATTTAAGCCCTCCACCCTCGAACCCTATTCTAATACTTATGTAATATTTATGGGTGTAATTTGGAAGTGGTCTGGGGGGGGGGTAAAGCCCCCTCAGAAGCTCTCATAGCCATCCTCAAATTTGTAAAATTATTAATGTAATATTTTTGTAGAAATTTGATTAGTTTAGGCATCTTCTCTTATATAGTTATTTTTAGTTTTTAATACATCATTAGGATTAACACGTCTTTTGTTAAATTAACAATCTTGTACTTGTATAGTATGACTTATTAACTTAATAAAATAATTATATGATAATATGTAATAATAATTATAAATTTATATTCATAGATTATTTTAAAATAGGTATAAGAAGTCCATGTTATTTTTAAATTATTAAGACTATTGTTGACAGGTTTTTGTCAAATATCGACAATAACAACAACCACTATAGTACTTGTAGCTATATAATATAAATATACAATTTAATATAAGATTAAATAATAATTTTAATATTTATGGGACTACACGTCTATATACTACACAGTAAGCAAGTCAATAGACCAATGTAGTATTATCATAGACTAATAATTATACAATGGTATTATATTATAACATTGTTTATATCTATTTATGAATTTTAATCAGAACGTCAAAAATTTGTAATCAAAATATTATAATTTACATTTTTCACAGTCAATCAAATATATATATATATAGATTATTAACCTGGCATGTGAAAAAATTGTATTATTTATAATTAAAAGTGGGTGGGCCGGGCCCACCAAGGCCCCCCTAACTACGTGCCTGCATAAAGTGTGACTAATTATTGAAGGATCACTGTTAAATTGAATAAACATTTTTAAATTGAAATTCCACCATAAAAATAGTTTAAATTGTAATTATAATACTGTTATAAACACAAAATTAATTATCATTTATCGATAAAAGCTGGTATGATAATCAATCATAAACGTTTTATCTTTGTCAGCTATATCCGCTATATGCTAGCTGCTTGAACTTAAGTTAAAGCATTGCAGTTATTATTAGTTAGAATTACATAATAACACGAAAAAATATCATTAATCAAATGAATTAAATTTTATTTTTTCTAAAATTTAAAATGAATGTAACTCAGTCAATATTGGGTTTAGGACAAAGTTGTAGTATGTCAAATCGACTTATAAAAGATAAGTGAATCTAAGTCTAGTTTTAAAAATAGGGGTTACTATTTTAAAAAAAACATAAGTTATATTGCGCATGCGCATTTCGTAAGTATTAAAAATTTGATAATTTCACAAATTGTGTATTTCAGTATCCCCTTGATCCCTCCAAAATTCTATTTCAATACAAGGTCATCTAGTTGAAATATTAAGTGTTACCAATAATTGTGATCGCACTGTAGTATAAGATGAGTAAAACACAGCACACACGACTTTTGTTTTGTCGCTGGATCGCCTAATGGGTTCAAGTAAGCTGTGATATTTGATGTTGTGATGGCTCCTACGTGCGTTATTGGCATCACATATGGTGCGTTGCCAAGATGGATTTTTAGATTGTTATCGAATATAGATATTAATATCATGTGTTTGACAACCTTATCTAGTTACTATTTTCCACGTGATAAGATAATATTTTATGATTGATTCATGTACAAATCTACGTAGAGTGTGTTTACTTGACTGGCCAAATTTTTCTTTCTCTAGACTAGCATACATTAGATCTTCCAGTATTGGAAGGTTTATTGATTTAATTGTACTCCAAATATTTGATGATAGACCCTCAATGTATATCTTAGTGTTATTTTCCTTATATAATTATGTACTGTCTTAGTGTCAGAAGTAGACCTACCTTTTGCACTTACAATGCAAAGTTCATGTACTTATTTCTCAATACGTGAAAAATATTTTGCACACTTCAGCCTATCTGTATTTTATACGATCATAATTTTAACTGCAAATAGGCAAATAGCCTCCTGTTCATTTTGCACAAAAAGTAATTACAATAGTATGACAATGATAGCAATCAACATGTCTTCTTCTTAAGTAAAAAATTCGGGAGATAAAATATTTCGGATCTCCGAGTGGGGACTACAAGAGAGGTAAGAAGTGTTAAGGATGTGAAGAAACATAAACAAATAGCAACTTGGAATGTAAAGACTTTATTACAATGTGGGAAGGTGGAGAATTTGACGATAAAAATGGACAAGATGAAAATCGATATTCTTGGAATATCAGAAATGAGATGATCAAAGTCAAGAGACTTTTGGAGCGTAGACCATAGAATAATATATACAGGTACATCAGAGAAGAAACCCGTCACAGGAGGAGTAGGGATTAAAATGAATATTACCCTAGAAAAAATAGTTAAAGGCTATATACAATATGACGAAGGAATAATTCTAGTCAATCTCTAGACAAAACCAAATATACAATATCAGTTCAAGTGTTTATGCCGACATCAATAGTAACGACGAAGAGGAAGAAGAAGTATACAAAAATATAGATAAAATAATCGAAAATCATAAAGGGGAAGAGAATCTGGTAGTAATAATTGGTGAGTGGAATGCCGTTTTAGGGGAAGAAAAAGTAAATGTTACAGATGCTTTTAGGTTGGGAACGCGAAATGAAAGGTGAGAACGCGTATTAGAATTTTGTGCAATATATAACTTAATAATCACAAACACTTGCTTCGATCACCATCAAATAAAAAGATACACGTGTAAGAAGCCAGGAGACATAAATAGATAACAAACAGATTACATCATAGTTAAAAACAGATTTAAAAATGAAGTAAAGGAAAGAAGAAGTTACCCAGGAGTGGATATATATAGCGACCACAATCAAGCAATGATTAAATGCAAACTTAAATTTTACAGAATAATGAATAATAAAAAAAAAAATTAGTGCAATGAAAAGTTAAAAATCTGAGAGATGAAAAAATAAGTAAAAATATAGTGAAGATACTAATGATATAATAATTGAAAATTTTCAAATTATTATAGAAAGATGGCAAAACATGAAAGATACAATTACAATCGCTGCAACGAAAACTCTGGAAAATAGCAACAATGCAGCGAGTAAGGAATGAATTATAACGGAAACAGTCAACATGATAAAGGAAAGAAGAAAATACAAGAGTTTGAACAGTAAAGATGGACAGGAAAAATACAGAATACTGAGGAATCTAATCATTAGGAAATCGAGGGAATCAAAAGAAAAATATTTGAAAGAAAAGTGTGATAAAGAAACCCTCATAAAGACAGGAAGTAGTGATAAAGCATATAGAATGGTGAAAATGTTTTTTGGTCACCATAATCCCCGAGCAGGGGGAATAGAAGATAACATCGGAAGAATACTATATGAACAAAATGATATAGTGAAAAAATGGAAAAAATATCTAGAAATCCTGTACAAGAGGGAAATACCTAAGGAAAATGAAACCAACGAATCAAACGAATCAAATGAAGAAGATAAATCTGAAGAAGATGGTGAAATAGACCCAATTATGAGAGAAGAGTTCGACAAAGCTTTGCGGAATCTGAAAAATATGGAGTGGATGTATGGAACATTGCCCTGTACGGGTGTGAAACCTGGACAAAAGCAATGGAAGAAAAAAGAAGACTTGAAGCGTTTGAAATGTGATGCTATAGAAGGATGCTAAAGATAAGTTGGATGGACAGAGTAACCAACGTAGAAGTACTGGAAAGAATATCAGGCGGAAAGTTACTATGGAATAGTAAGAAGACGGAACGAATGGATAGTAATGAGACACAAAAGATTGCTAAAATTGGTAATAGAAAGAACAGAAGAAGGAAACAACCGTAGGGGTAGAGCAAGACTGGAATTCATTGAACAGATAATAAACGACCAAGGATGTGACTCATATGTGGAAATGTAAAGGAAGGCGGATAAGAGGAAAGACTGGGAGATGGCTGCAAACCAATCTACGGATTGAAACCATGGAGAAAAAGAGAGAAAGATGGCAATAACATTAAAACCAGATACTTATTACCTGATGATAATTGACCGTAATGGCAATTTTAAGTTTAGGTAAACCAGCGTCAATAATGATGACCGTATATTTAGGTTATATAATTATGTCAGATGAAAAGTTTGTATGGTGTAATTGATGTTAAATAATTTAATAATTTATTATATATTATATTATTAATTATAATTATATTTATATATTCATATATATTAATATTCAATAAATTTATAAACTCGTAAAAAATGTATGAAACTATTGATCATTTTTATCACAACAAAGATTAATATTTATAATTAATAATATTATTTATATATGATAAATTTAATACGTACTTATATAATTAACATTAACATAATTCACGTAATCATTTATGGTCACTAAAAATAAAATATATATCTAAAGCATAGTATGTTTATAACTAAGGAGAAAAAAGTATATAACAATTTGGTCATGTGAAGTTATAAAATGAAGTTCTGAAAGTAAAATAATTAAATTTGAAACTACATAATAATAAAAGCTACAGAAATACTACATAACATAATATAATTAAACTATAAAATCTGGATAAAGCAATAACAAATTTCTGTTATATTTAATAATCTTCTTTCAAGAACAAATGAAGTAAGAAAATAATGAAATATTTCAAGAAAAAATAATACACAATTTAACATCTTATGTATGAATACTACTCAATCATATATTTGAATTATATTACATTTTGTATTATTACCTACAAAAGTTTTCAACAATCTATCATAACGTGGCTTCAACGACTACTTACACTAAAAGATACTAGTGCCAATATTAATATTACATTGAAAATAATTATTTTCAATTAATTCAATTAAATATAAGAGGATGAAACCAACGTTAAAGTTGTTATATACCACATAATTTTCGAGCATCAATGTGACCCGTAATTTTTGCAGACAATAGATATTTTTAAATTCTGAGCGAAGAATGTATTGATTTTACAATGATAATATATCTTAATTTTTTGTCTGAAAGCACGATTTTGAGTAGAAATAATGGTCTGATTACCACGGATAGTGTTTGATTCCAATATCATTTTGCATCAAGTTGGTACTTTGTTTAGTTACATGTTCAAATTTCTCAAATGTTTTTCATTGGATAAAAAAAACTACTGAAAAATAACGAGAATCAGCAAAATTATGGTTTTTGTTAATTTTATTTTTATATTCTGTGATAACTAATTCATTGAGTTTTCATATAAGAGCTCTACTTACGAAAAATATTTTTCGAATGGATTGATTGATTTTCTGATTAAATATAGAACTTTGAAATTTATCTAAAAATGTTTAATATTACTTGTAATTTTAGATTGTTTTCATAGGCAGTTTACTTATTTTTGAACGGATTATCATTTTAATATTTTGTATTATATAGAGTTTCGCTCTGAATCATTTCTAATGCAATATCATATTACATTTAGGTCTTAATTATAATTAAACACTTATTTTTCAAGAAATAAGGAGACGAAGGAGGCATATCCGGAATCGACTATTCCGCTATTTTTATAAAAATATTATTGTTAATTTATAACTTACCAATATTGTTTGTACATAATATTTTATCTATTAAGAAAAAATATAAATTAATCCTTTTAGAGCCCTTATTACAATGTCACGATAAATTTTATTTAGCTGTCAGTTAAGCTAGCAAACGGTTTAGTGTACTACGTATTTCAACAGTGATTTTAGCATGAATCGTTATTACAATATTCACGCCAGCACTAATTAACAGATAAATTATTTCAAACAGTACGGT
>CM023358.1:4136229-4154000 GCA_013282895.1 Eriosoma lanigerum | reverse complement strand
ACGGATTGTTGACCCATAAATACGATATATGCATTTTATTTTTCATTTCCGTACTCGTTTAAAATGAAGACGGACAATTTATATGTCGATGGACGGCTACGTCTTTAACCTCCGGTCTCGTATCTACGACGAAGTTTACCATGATCTTTGTTTCTTCTCTAATTAATGATTACGCACTTGCCGACTTCGCGGTGAAGTGATTATCGGATTCATCGGACAAATAAATGGTGTCTGAGTCCGATGTTGACTGCATCGCATCTTCGGCTGAAGGGCCCATCGATGTGCAGTCCGTTATTTATACGGAATTATCTTCGTCTTTACGAGTTTTTCCGCAACAATTTCAAATACGTTTGAATACGTTTCTTTTGGTTTTCTTTACATTTTATTTCTTAAGGGTTTTTCTTGGTTTTATTTAATAAACGAAACCGCGAAATATAATATAAATATACTAAACAGACTGTCTCAGATCAATTTACTAATTGCAATATCTCCGCGAAAAATTAAATTTATTAATGCAGTTTTTTTCATATTATTTTTTAGGCAACGGACTATAATATTACCTTTATTATTTGTTTTAAAACATCCATCTCATAAAAAAATTTGAAAAATTAACTTTTTATTTTTTTAGTTATGTAAAATTTGAAGATAGTCATTTTAAAGAGTATATTTATACGAAAATTTTGACTCTTAATTTAATCAAGATATTGATTTTTAGGAATAATTGTTAATTATTGGAAAAATCATATTTCATATGATAGCTTGATAAAGTCATTTTGTCATATTTTGAATATTACGACAAAATGGGTAATTTTTATTCATGTTTGGAAAATATTTATGGGAAAAGTATTAGCTATAGAAAAAGAAATAAGTAAAAAAGCGTGTTAATAATATTATGAGATATACATTTTTATATGAACTTTTATAGTACGAAGGCGTATGAAATAATTTTGAAATATTTTAATTATGGTGAAACGAGTAATTTTTACTACATTTATAGTAAATACATTGTTTTTCTTATTAAAAACAATAACATGACGATATCTGAAAATTCATTATTTGTTCAAGTTTATAATGCAATATACATATGTTTTAAATATCTACGTGGTGAATTTTGATTGTGTAAACTATTAAAAATTTAAAATGTATATTAATTTGTAAAAAAAAAAAAAAATGGAAGTTCATTTAAAAGTATAATGTATTAAAATCATAGTTCCGTTTATATACATTGTATTATATATATTTTTATTATAGTCCATATGTAAAAATACATATAACTCGAATCTTCTTACTATACGCTACTTAGATCTCGACGAAATTCAATATTGCATACAATTTTCATACATCAAAGCATACCTACTGTTTTTATTCTGTCAGTACACGATAAACAATAATAGTATAATATAAAATAATAATAAAGCAGTCAATCATCACTGTGTATGTAATATAAAATATTGGTAATAATACTTATACCTAAGCATGTTCTCACGATTAATTACTGCCAAATGTACACTATTCTTTTAATAAATGAAATGATCAATTCATCTATGATTTAGTGTAATTGACTAAACAATAAAGCTCATACAAAAGAAATAATATATACGAGCACAATCTGCGCCCGACCATTGGCTGAATCAGTGAGCATGCAGTGTATGCGACTGCACGTCCTAATCGTAAATATTAAATTCTAATTTTAGATTCTGAGCAAAGCAAAGAATATATTGATTTTACAAAGATGTTTATTTTTTTAAGTATGAAAACACTTTTTTGGGTAGAAATAATGGTCCAATTACCACAAGTAGGGTATGCTTTTAATAGAAAATCGCATCTTGTTGGTATTTTAATTAGCTCATTTTTCGAATTTCTTTTTAAAGTTTTTCCTTGGGAGGGGAAAAACTACCAAAAATTGGCGGAAAATCGGCAATGTTACGCTTTCTTTTATTTTAAATTTTTTAATTTCGTGATAACTAATTGAGTTTTTATCGTAGGGACTTGAAAATTTCTTTAATTTTCAGCATATGGGTTCTTCATTAAAAAAATTTCATTCATTAGTAATGAATATTATGATATTTTTTTTTTTTATGTATGAAGTCACGTTTTTGGGTAGAAATAATGGTCCGATTATCACAAGTAGGTTATGTTTTCGGTAACAAATTGCATCTTATTGGTACTTTATTTAGCTAATTTTTCGAATTTCTTAAAAGATTTTCCTTGGGAGAAGAAAAACTACAAAAAATGGCGGAAAATAGGCAAAATAACGTTTCTGAAATTTTAAATTGTTTAATTTCGTTATAATAAATTGAGTTTTAATCGTAGTACCTTGAAAATTTTTTTAAGTATTTATATAGGTGAACTTCATTACAAGAAAAAATTTAAAAGCGAATGGTTGATTTTCTAACTAAGTATAGAGTTTTAGATTTTTTTCCAAAAATGTTTAATATTTCCTTCAATTTTTGGTCTATTGGTTTCAAAATTTTATCTAAGTCTAGACATATACTACTTAATATTTTTTACAAAATATATTGATAATCATGAATGACAATTTTATTTCATAAGCTTTTAACCTAAAGGTTCTTGAAAATCGGCAAAATTACGGTTTTATTATCAATTCCACCAGTTAAAAAAAGGAAAAAAATCGTGTTACGTAGATAACAAATATATACAATTTTATAATGAAAGTAAAGAGCAGGAATAACAAACAACAGCATTTTATCCATTGATAGACATCATAATTGGAAGTATTGATGAACGTATTAGTTAAGACACTATGCAAAGTATCAATGCTGTATAAAAGTTATTAACTTAAGATATATCATCAACTGAAATTCAATTATTATCAAATAAATTTCAGTGTAACAGACAACAGTGCATATTTATAAATTGAAATAAAGCTGGTAAAACATAATATTACAACTTTTATAAATAAATCAATTAGAATAGGTATGAATAAACTTTACCAGTGGTTACAATGGATGAAAAATGTGGACAATTTTAAGAACTTTGATAATATTTTTATCGTTATTTAAAAGTTTTCAATTATGCCGCCAGTGACCAGTTGTACTTGTGAAAGATCGTTTTAAAAATTAATCATAGTAAAATAAAAATCAAGATTTACAATGAAGCAGGACAAATTAAATTCATTAGTGATGTTGACAGTGAAACAAGATATAGTACTTAATGTAAATGTTGTTAACATTATTGATGATTTTAAAACATCCGTAGAATGCAAGAGACGGATGACATTATAATTTGGTTTATATATAATATTTATACATGTAGTCATATAGAAATATATTAAATTTAAAATAAATATATGACATAATATTAAACTATGCATTATTTTTTTCATTTATATTTAAACTTTATTATTATACGTAGTATACCAAGGATCAGGTGTTAAAGTGGGGGGGACGCAAGGGGACTCAGTCCCCCTACCTCTAATGGTGGTTTGAAAGCGTCCCCTTTAACAAATTACATGTTAAAAAACGTTCTGGAGACATAAAATTATATATGGAACGCTTAAAACTATATGGAGACATTAGTCCCCCCTGGAATTTTTTCCCACTTTAAGCCCTGCCAAGGATGTATAATCAGATTAAAGAAAATTTTAATTTTAAGGTTTAAAATAAAACAGTACAATGTTTTTGAGAATCTTATATTAATTTTATTAGTATATAAAAAAGGAAATTAATTTTTTTATCATTGTATGAAACAATTACAAATAAAAACATTAACTGAACACGTTGTAAAACATATTAATCAAATTTATTTTTCTGGAAAAAAAATAGAAATTTTAATATGATTATAGATACATAAATATAATTATTAATAATTAATGTAATATATTTTATTAATTATATTAATTAACTAGATATTTTATACATATATATATATATATGGAAAACTAAAATTTTACATTTAAAGTACAGTCATTTACATATTTTTATTATATAAAAAACGTAAAAAAATATTTAATTTATTATTTATTAGATCATAGGGATACTAATTATATTATCTACTTAATTTGACTCCAATCGAATATTATAAAGTAAACGTTTCGAAATGTACAAAATTTATTTTTTTTATAATATATAGTACCTAGTCATACCACGTTAAAATGTATGTACTAAAGACACGTTCAATTTGGAATTGAGTTAAAAGAAATTAATTAATGTTTGTAATTTCAAAAATAAAACGAAGGAGAGTCACTTCTGGACTTTGCTCCTTCGCATGGCCATAGTCAGCATTATTTTCCAGGGAATTTTTTTTATATACAATTCATCTTAAATTAAAATTAAAATCTTGTTGTTTCTTAAAATATATATAATTTAATATATCGCCAAATTTTTATGGGGGGTTTAAGTATAGAAACTTTCTCCCTGAATACGGCCATGCTCCTTCGTCGCTTATCTAATCAATATATACAAGAAAAACAAAAAATTATGAAATAACTACAGTGAATTGGAACTCAAAAAAGCATAGATATATATAAGTTCATTGGTAGGTGTGCAATCAAAGCACTGCACGTATCCTGCTGAAGTGCTGAACATTATCCCTGTCACCTGGAATTACTGGACGAACTGGTCAGAAATAAGATGTACATAGTGCAGCAGAGGTACATTTAGGAATTTATTTAAGAAGTTGGGTTCAGATAAATTAATTTTTTTTTTTTTTGTCGCTCTACTTCTCTTGTAAATAAACCAGAGGTTTATGCCCTGAGGAACTGAATATATTCCTATGTATGCTTTTTATTTTGGGTATATTTGATTAACAAAAATTTAAATTCAAGGTTAAAAACAAAACAGTAAAATGTTTTTGAGAATCATATTATATTAATTTTAAAAATATATATTTAAAAGGAAATCTTTTATTTAATTTTCAGATTAAACAATTACAAACAAAACACAATACATACAACACTAATGGAACAATTTTTAATACATGTTAATCAAACGAAATTGTTCTGAAAACAAAATATATAGAAATATAATTATGATTATACATACATTTAATAATTTATTATTATAATCAATGTAAATTATAACAATATAAGTTATATTCATTTATTAGGTAATTTAAACTTATGGAAAACTAAAATAATATAACGTACATTTATATAATCATTAAGGGAAATTTGATAATTATCTGAAATATACAAGAACGGTCATTTACATCTTTTTCATTATACAAAAAACATTAAAAATTATTTTATAAAATTAGATCATAGGAATAATAATTATATTAATAACTTAATTTAACTAATACTAAATTATTAATTTATGTAGTACATTTATTTTACTTTAACCAAATTTTATACTATAAACGATTTAAAATGTACAGAATCTATTTTTCTTATAAAATATATCCATTAAAGACGTATCAAATTCGGAATGAAGTTAATAGAAATATGTTTAATGTTAGCAACTTCAAAATTAAAAAGTTAGAAGGTCGACTTTGGACGTTCCTGTTTTATCCCATTGGTCCTCGCAGAAATTAGTGATTTATTTTTATGATATTGCATTCAAAATACAATATCAGTGGCGTAACCATAAATTTGGGTCCCCGGGGCAGTATCAAGTGTTGGATTATATTATGCTACCAAAATTAAAAAAAAAAAAAAAAACAATATTTATTATTTATTATAGTTTATTAATATTAGGTATTTAAAGGTACAAAACTACAAAGTATCTATTAATTTTTTTTTCTATCTTTCAGTTCGGAAAATGTTTTTATTAGTTCTTCTATGTCCATTTTCTCTGTTTTTTTAGCTTCTATAGCTAAGATTGCTTAATAACTAATGCGTTCCTGTTCTTGGGCGCTTCTTAAATATTGTTTTATAAATTTTTACTTTGAAAATGATCGTTCGGACATTGGCTGATGTTACTGGTATTGTTATAAATAATATTAAAGCGGTTAGAAGGTTTGGAAGGTTAGGCTAAATTTCCCGGTGAGCGGCTGGTGGGCCGAAGCCCATATTTAATTTACCATATGTATATTTAAAAAATTGGCTTATCTTTAGAATTATAGAATGTAGGATTAAAATAGGCAAATTTGACTTTATCATCTATGTCCTAGGCTCATTGAAAATGTACCTACGGGCTATTTGTTATTCCATTGTTGAAATTAATACTGTTTGGGTTTTTTTATATCGTTAAAGATAACGTCATAAAAAAGAATCAGACAGCCAATAAGGTGGCATATTACCAAGCTCTATATAGCCCCAGTGCCAGACCTAAATATGCCATTGAATTCAACCCTTTAAACTATACCTTGGGTAGGTAATAGTAATGATTGTGATATATTATTTCATAATGAAAGTTAAAAATAGATAGGTCAACGGGGGTTCGGGGTTGGATCGAGCATCGTACCTTCGGTCCTCGTACTGGATAGTGTATTATTATTATATTAGATTCAAAATATATAAATCTTCCAATTTTTTTTTTTATGCACCTATTTATGATGGTCGAGGGCCCCTTCAAGTCCAGGGTCCAAGGGCATTGCCGTGCCTTGCCATCCCATAGTTACGCCACTGTACAATATATTGTGCTGATAATACGTGACAATAATAAAAAATATTTACGAGTTTCCTACGTACAAAAATTGTAATAGTTATCATAAAATATCTAAAATCGATTTAGTCAAAATTACGATTTCCGTAAATTTTGTAGTTTTTCCGTCATATTTTGGTAGTTTTACTTCTGCTTATAAAAATTTTTTTGACAAATTCAAAAAATGAGTTATTTAAACTATTAAGTAGATGAAATTTGCTACTGAAGCATATTCTACTTGTGGTAATTTGACCATTTTTTCTACCCAAAAATATGTATTCAGAAACATTAAATAAAAATCTTTATAAAACCAATATATTTCTCCCTTCCCTTAGTACCTAAAAGTGTCTGACCTAGTACAATTAAAATATATCATTGTACGGGTAATAATTATTTTTCTATAAATACTAACACAGAAATGTTTAATTATAATACAATTACAGAAATACTAAAGATTTTAAATTAATGTTTGAAAAGGTTAAAAGGTTTGAAATAATTGAACAATTTAATATCTATGGTATTGTAGAATTGATAAATTATATTAACTTAGTTTATTATAATTTGTATAATTGAACAGTATTTCTGAAAAATATAACAATGTGTGTGAATTTATAATTATAATATATTATGATAACTTTAATTATATTATTAATTATGATATCAAGATTCTAAGGTTAAATTAAAGGTGCATTTGTTTTAATAAAATTTACAAATTTTTCCTGTACAAATTAGGTATTACTGACCGAAACATTTTGTAATAACACGTTCCGGAACATTATTGTTCAGGATCATACGATCCGGTTAATTATTTTCTCTTCAATTATAGCACACTTTATTGAATAACCTAACTCTTTAATTCATTTTAATGTAAAATCATAAATACTTAATAAAAATCACAGTTTCAATAACGAAGCTAGTATAATAAATTTCTTACGGTTAGCAATCATGTCTACAATATTATTTATATCTAAATAATAAAATAAACATAAAATAAAAATGAAAATTAAATTATAAATATTTATTATCCACTTCATATGAACATATATTATATTTATACATATTACAGACATATAAATATTTGTATCTACTTGACCCATTTGCAATTATATTATATAATAATATTTATAGTATAGACATTAAAGAAATCGTTTTTTTGAAGTCCTCTCATTATAACAAATTCAATAATCACAAGTTTTAGATATAGATAAAATTATAATATACTTTCCTAAATATTGCTTAATATAATTTATACCATTACAGTATTATCCGAAAAAGCCCAAATAACTAAATAGTTATATTCTAGTTAGCCATAAACCATCTTCAACCCCTTGAATGGTGACAGCCAATTTGCATAGAATATTGTTAGAAAACAAAACAAGGATTTAAAAGTCTTAAGTCTTAAACATAAACTAAATTACTTATCTTATAAAAATCTAAATATTATAATTTATATGGATTATAATATGATACAAATAAAAATATTTAGTTATTTTACTTGCCCAGATCATTTACATTTATTGATTCATTATTACTCATACTTTGGATTATATCTGAGAAGTTCATAACGATTTAGAATATAATAAATAAAGAATACTATAGTCAGTTTATTAGTACCAAATAGTATAAGATAGAATAGCTATGAGGGTTTAATTTATTTAAAATAAATATTTTTTTGTAGTTACAATATAACGACAATAATTGTTCATTGTTTACATTAATTTATAGTTATTTTTATATTATTATGCTATGTACAAATTTATTAGTGTTCTTTTTTAACGTAGTAATAGATAATTTAATAATTGTAGTTATATTGTAGGCGTAATGTCACCAAATTAAAATATTTCCGTTTCTATTAGGTTTTTATATTTTATTTTGTATGTAATGACTTATATTTGGCTAACACTGATGTAAAATTGATCGTAGAATATGATTATGATTAAGCACTTATTTTTAGCAATATTGACGGTATTATATTTATTGAGTGTTTTCCGATAAATGAGTTGTATTTATTTATTTATGCAGTATAATTTTTTTTATTTTGTAAAGGAAGAACTAAGTACCACTAAATATCATTGAACAAAAACTACCAACACCTGAAATATATAAACCCTAAGAAGATATCGAAAAAAATTAACATGAAAGTAACTTTAATATGTTATTAGACGGTATCCTTAAACATTAATCAAATAAACATAAACTCCAAAAAGGAATTCTGGGAAAATCGATGAAGTAGTCAGTATATAGAAAATACTCACAAAGTATTGAACAATCAGAGATAATAAAGAATGGAAAAGTCATAATAACTAAACATATGGCCAATAATTTATTCTATATAGAGTGACGTACCTTTTATACCTCTTTATTGATGATTTTAATTAATCTTTACTTTTGCTTTAAATACTGAAACATTATCTTTAACTGTTCTCACAGATTTACTTTGTTTCTATTCCTTGTCTGTTTTTTTCTGATAATTCAATAGACTGAAAAAACTCCAGTCTCCAGTCTTCTCCAGGCTCAAATTTCTCTCTAATAATTTGTGTTATATTTATTTATTGTGAATTCTCAATACAGTTTGAGTGCACAATAACTGACTCTCTGCAACCTTGAACTGACAACTTTAATATGTTTTATTAAGTCTGCGTAAATACAAAATTTAACAAACTGTTGGGACATATTTTGTTTCCGTTGGAAAAATTTTAATTGAGACATTACTAAATTTCTTCTTTGTACTGTTTTTTTAACGCATGGAATATTTCAGTTACAATCTATTCTTCGATGTCCTCTTCTATTTGGAAGCAAATTTGTCTGCTCCCATTATGTTAGTGATAGTTTATTCTAGTAATCTAACAAGTTATATATTTTCAAGTTTCTTTGTAGCTTCTGTCGCCGTAAAGAAAATTTCGCCATGTAGTATTTTGTGCATAAAAGACGTTGTGAGACGATGAGATTAAATCAACATTTAACATGTTACAGTTAACATTATGACCAATAATTATGACCTATATTCTAATGATTACAATGATAACAACTTTTCAATATCTTATCTTAAAAATATTAATACAATTCAATAGCGAGAAGATTGATTCCGGACGTTCCTCCTTCGTTCTTTTAGTTCCTGAAGAAATTAGTGGTGTATTTTAATTAATATTTGAATGCAATGATTTTCGTGAATACTATTCTGAGCTAAACTTAATACTATAGGTACTAATAAACCATTCCAAAATTTTTAAAAATTCATTAAAATTAAAAAAATATATTATAGTAATTATATTCTGTTAATAGATATAATAAAAATATTATTATATTATGCTATATAACAAAATATTACGTACTCTCAAAATTATCAATAGCATAATTTTTAAAATTTTTTATTGTCACTAAAAATAAATTATTTAAATAATATTTGAATGATTGAGAAAACAAAAGTTATATTTCATTTTTTTCAATATCGTTATTATGTTTATTGAGTTTATTTTCCTTGGGTTTTCACTTCGACTCAATATGTACTATAAGTCAAATATCATTATAAACATATTTTGTGATACTCTAATTTTTAAATTCATAGTCAAACTTGAATTTTGTCATAAACAATTTGGTTACGTTTGAAAACATAATATTATAAAATGTACCGAATTCAATCAACAAACTATTTAAATTATAAAATACATAATTATATTAGATATAGTAAAACTATACAATATTATGTTAACTGATCATAATATCTGGATGAAGTTGGAAACAATACATTTTAGGTAAATTTGATAATTTTATTTCATGGACAAATTAAAAAAAAAAAACGAAAGTATAATGCAGTTTAACAGTTTAATATATGTATTTTAAAAAATTCATTTTTTTTTTTTTTTTTGATTATATTACATAAATTAAATTCATCACCATCAAAGTTTAAAACATACTACCAACTAATAGATTGAATGAATTACATTCAATATTAATCTTTCCATTCTCCATCAATTGCATTAAACCTTCAAATCAATTCAATCTTGAACGACGTGATATAGGTCAGAATGAAGTTTAGTTAGAAGTCAAAAATACAGTGGTGTAATTACGGTGGGGAGGATTTGGGTGTCGTATCCCCCCCATGACCTTTTTTTTTATAAAACTTTATAAAAATTATGAAAGATTATGAAATTTCGTTATGTCCATTTCCTAAACAATTGTATTTGCAATAGTAAAATGTTATATAAATAGACTAACGGCCTAATAATAATATTATAAAATATTACTATATGCCCTAATTAATTACTGATGAATTTGTTAGCGTTATCATAATTTTCGTAATGAATTTCCCACGAGTAAATTTATTTAGTCTATTTAGATATATCATGTAATTTCCGTCTTCATACATACTTTGATGGATTAAGATAAGAATTTAAAATTATTATTGTCAGAATTTAGAGAACATTTTTTGTTATAATCGAAATATCTCGATTATAACCATTTATTTTTCCATGACATAATTTATATGTCTATGGAAATATGAAACCATTATAGGTATATTTTATCTATTATCTAGGTCTATCTAGGCTGAAAGTAGTAGTTATTACATGTTGATTTCTGGTGAATACTGAATCATAGAAGACATCAGTGTTATGCACTTTACCGGTGTCAATATCTTCACCAGAACGTATGTTTTTAACTCTAAAAAGAGTGAAAACATATTTAAGAAACACCATGGCTGACGTTGGAACATAAATTAAAGAATATTGAATATTTTTCTGTGATTGTGATTAAAATTTAAGTCTAATTTTTTACATTTTATTCCCTAGAATCGATTAAATGGTCTTGTTATGTTGGCTGTTCACAAGGATGTTAAAATTGACCCTGAAGAAGTGCTTAATGAATTAGCATTAATGCCACGCAGAGTGGATCTTTTATTGTAATAAAACTGTTATATTAATATAAACTTTTCGGTGCATACCTACTAGTTGCTTCCCAATAATACAAATTTAAGATTCATAACAATTATTTAATTAAAAATCATGTTTTTATTTTTTAAATATTGCCAGCATTTTAAATGTGAATTTATAAATATTATGTAATTATTTGTTTCCCTGTATGAGTAAATTTTGCATGTATAAACATGCAATAATTTACATAATACAAAATAGTTTTATTAAGAGGTGCTCATCATACTCGTTTCTTTTAGTTAGTGGTGGGGGGAGGGGGGCTGTTAATATGTGAGATTGGAGTGCATAAGTTCTCTAGGATAGATGTACAAAATTGTCCCCACAGACATGACCAAATTACGCCACTGCAAAGATAATAAATAATATTATTGGTTATATTAGTTATAATCAATGATAACACAAATACGTGAACGAAAAACAACAACACCTAACCTAATCTAATCGTATTTTATTATATATTGTATAGTAGGTATTAGTTTTTTGTTTACATTGAATCATTATTGCTTAAACAAATTAAGGTGCCCGCGGTCTCTTACAGCTTATTAGGGTTATTTTGAATACCAAGCTTACGCTCGAAAATATTTGATTTTAGCCATTTTAGGATTAAGATTTTGACATAATAGAGAAAAGACGTAAAATCCTAAATAAATCTTGGACATCCTGGGATGAAACCACAAATATCACATACATCTACCACAATTTAATGTAGCAATAAAACCCAAATACTTTTTGTGAAGAAATAACAAAATATATTTTTTTTAATAATAATATGACTTACCATCATCAAAACCACATATTACTGAAAAACATTCAATTAATAGACATTAATTAATGTATTGTCTGGCAGGAATTTTTAATGTTCCCATTTGAACAGAGTATAGATGTGTACCTGAATGTATAATTTCTTTTTGATTACAATAAATTGAAATTTGGGTACTTTTTGACAAATGTCCAACTTCTTATGTGAAAGGCATATTAAAGAACTATCCATACATTCTACTTAATTAACTTACAAACTATTTTCCCTTATTCTGTATTTATGCAGTCTATACTCATAATCCGAATAAAAAACTACACAACAACATATAATGTTAAAATATAAAATGGTCGCGCTATATATATATTATAGCGTTTTATATAACCGTTTCATTTCATAATTTTTGTTCTTAGTTATTAGTGTTATTAGTGTTATAAGTTTTTGTTTTAAATTTCATAATGTAAGTCTTTATAAGTAGTCATATCATATATTGATTATAATATTTCACATTTTTATAAATATAGGTTAAATAGTAGATTTATAGTAAAATGTCATCTCCTAAACAAAAGGGAATAAATTGGTCTAACCTAGATATAAATATTATGATGACTATTTTTAAGAAAAATAATATTAATTTGCCTTGGAGATAAACTCGTGTATAAGAATAAATATAGAATAACATAATTTATGATATTATCCTTAACTTCATAACATTATAATCATTGGTTTAATTCCGCAATAATAGTAATGATAAATTTAATTTTTGACATGATTTACACAGTAAACAAATACTCTTAATTTATGAATACCTAGTTTACACAGAAAAAGAATGACAGAAAAGCAGCAAAATTCACGGAAATTGTGATTTTGGAAAATGCAAAATGTAATGTAAGGATCAAAACATTTTTTTTTTTTTTTTTTGAGTACTCTTATAAGTCGTCTACATAAGTATCATAGTTTTGGAAACGAATGTTTCTTGGCGATGATATATTGGATGTTGATCTGTTGTTAATACCAAAAAAGAAAATGCCGTTATTATGGGATAAGATATTAATGTCATATTCGAAACGAAACGAAAAAAAGATAGATATTGAGAAATCTTCCGCGGTAAAATAACACTAGTATGTTGTTCGATGTTTTTATCGCGCGTTATTTTTTTTCCACTCGGTAAAATAACGTTCGTGCGCATGTTTCGTCACTGGTGTCAGAGTCGCGCGATTGACTTTTAATGATTAATAGATCTAAAGACAAAGTGCAGACTTACAACTACTAGTGTTCTGAGTTAACTACCCGATCTGGTTTTGTGTGATACGTATTTACGTATTATGTATGATGCAATAACACTTTGTTTTACGGCGGCATTACTGTGTCATATTGAGGGCCATACATAATATGACTACCGCAGATTATATCTTTATTTTCAATACAAACAATTTATTAGCATTAATATGAATACAATATTTTATACTTAAAATCCGCCCACCTGCCGATTTTTATATGTAGCGCGGTTATCCTACATCAAAATAGGTTCCGGCGGTACTGCTGTGTGTGTTATTGCTTTTTAACATAATTTTTTAATAATTATAATTGTATATTATAAGTGTATATGCACACACACACACACTTATCCGAACTTTTATTTTTAGCGTTAGCATATTATCTGTTTTCGTGAATTTTAATTAGTTTCTATTATATAATATATTATATATTATCGTAATTCAACGAGCGTCTAAGATTTAGACGATTATGTATATTGATATTTTCGTCTTGTTGTGTGAAACTCATCGTAATGAACTGTCGTCCGTGTTTTATTAATACGTCGTTACTATTAAACGTAGTGAGTAATAATATTGTAAGTTTAACATATTAAATTGTAGTTTGTGACAACCATTTTATATTATACTCATATTGTATTATTTGTATCAGCTAATCGTCTTTTACGTAATTATTCATATTTACTGTCGGTACTAATCGCCCTCATAAACTTTGCACTTTTAACCTTATTTTTATTATTATTTTTTTTGTTATTAAATTTTATTATTTTTTAAACTATTATGTGTTGAGCCAGAAGGGCTAATTTACTATTTTTGATTGAGTAATATTATTTGTATTTGTCAACATAATGTGCCATATTATTACTGTTAACTTTGAATTATTTTATTAATTTTCATTGTTGTGCCAACCAGGCAATGTTAAAATTATACATTGTCCCTTTTGATTTTATACACATATTTTTTTTAGTAGGTGATTTTTATAAAAGTATTTGTACCTGGTGTCCGAGCTCGCGCAAATATTGTTTTTCGCTCTTGGCCCATACAATAATATATTATAAATTGTAAAAAATATTTTATATATAAGTGCAGGATAAAACCGTACATCTACCACATAGTTATGGATTATAAAGAGCATCTACATTTTTTGTGTAATTATTTTTTTTTAATTTTAAAACTTACCATTGGTATTATTTTGATCTGAAACATATTTAATTTAAAAACAATAAGTTATTACTGTTATAGAATTATTAATTTTCCGCACCTAAGATAATTGTATTTTTTTTATTTTTATGAGCTAATTGAAGTTAAGAGTTGTAATATCTGACTGTATTTTCCGTTATTAAATGTTCGATCAGTTAAAACACAAACACACGGTGTTTCAGATTATTCAGGTATTGAAAGTAAAATAGATACACAAACAAAATCACGTAAGTACCTATTACATATACTTGAATAATATGTTTTTGTATTAAAATAATATTAAATAATATAATAATAATATATTATATATTATATAATAAGTCAAGAAAGATCAACAAAATTATACAAAAAATAATTCGAATTAGAAAGGAAGAAGATGCTATGTGTTATTTCACTCTTTTTGAATGTACTATCCTAAATACCGTTCATAAAATAGTAAGTAATGCATATTTCTGTAACATTGATATTTTTCTAAAAGTAAAAAAATTATATCGATATTACATTATTTGTAATCTGATATTAAATACAAATAATACAATTATTCTTCAGAAAACGATATAAATACATGTTTTCTGGGACAATTTTTATAATCTATTAGTTAATTAGAATTTGTCAAATAATACATAACTCATAACGTCATAAGAAATAAAATTTAATGCGCTTAGCACATTATGGTGGCTTAAAAATTATTAAACTTTTTGCACTTTAGTTTAATCATTCAAGGTAAAAAAACGCGAAAAGGATGAATTAAAGAGCTGCATAATATATGTTTGTACAATGTACATAAAACGTTCAAAAATCAAATGAAACAAACGCCTCAAAGATACAACACTAATAAAAGATAAAGTGATAACCGAAAGCTACTGTAACAGCGATACTCGAACTCAAGTGGGTCAAAACTAGTTAGGCGGTTCGGGGATTGATAAGAAAGCGTAACTTAAACAAGTGACTGTGAACTAAAAAGACTGTACAATTTGACCGAAGGCCTAATACGTATCGTTGACTATCTGGAATATGTTGCCAATATTAGACTGAAACTGTTTTCGCTGTTGACTATGTCGGTTGCTTGTGTTTCTTCAATGTAACTTTGTAAAATAAGTTATATTTTATTATACAATATCATATTGAAGATGTGATTATAATTATGATATCGTCAGGTTTTTTCCGATGTTACCTTTGCTCCCTCTTGGAGGATAATACAGTAGTTGTTTATTATATAAATTATACTGGATTAGTTTTCCGTCACTCAAGTTGTCTTCTTCCTACTCATTAGTGAGGTATTTTGTCATGTTTTAGAACAATCGTATTTTAGAATAATCATCTTTAAAACATAACAATTAATGAATAATTTTTCAATATTTTGTAATTTAGAAGTATAATAAATATAAGTAATATATTAAAAATTAAACACGATATAATTAAAAATACAATATAATATTATGGAACTAAATCAATATTGAAAACGTAAATTATAGGCAATTGGTTTTTAAATTTTATCTAAATTATTATTTGGGTTATATTAAATAAGTTTACATATGGTTAATAGTCGTTCGCTCTTTGGAGACCAGCTATGAATTTACAAGTACCAGTAAGAGAGGATAGAATATCATGCATTTTATTATGCCATTCTTTAGCAGCATTAAACGTTCTGGTAAATTATTTAATGTACGATAGGAAACCGACCACATTTCTGTAAGAAAATTTGGCTTGTAACATGATGATTCTCTGTGTTTGAATTTCATTCTAATTTTACTTTAAATATGGTTATCATCATAGTAAATTAACAATGTTAAGATATCAAAATCTAAGATTTCTTAAAGATTATTATTCTAAAATATGATTTTTCTAAAATATTTCTTTTCTAAAACTTGGTGTTCTAAAATACGATGTTCCAAAAATTAATTTTTTAAATCTTGACCTATATTTCATCAGTACGGTCCATCCATTAATGCATCTTTGCTTTGTTTGCGCACTATTGATTTAACACCGTCAATTGTATTATTAATTGTATACATTATTTGAGTCGCTAGATACATCTAATAGTATTCTGATGAATAATAATGTAATAATGTCTTCAAAAAAGCCATGCATAACATATTATGTGTTGTAATTAATCACTTTGTATGTGTGTTATTGCTTTAGAATATTATATTTCAGAAATTGTAATTTTAAAGGTATATTTTATATAAGTACATGATAAAACCTGCACATCTGCAATCTAATTACGGATCATAAATGTCACCTGTAATTGCTTTGTACAATAATAATTGTTTTTAATTTTAAAACTTACCATATTTATTATATATATCTGAAATATATTAAATTTAAAAACATTGAAATATTAGTATTATGATATAATCATAAATCGTAAGTAAACCCACTTTTTGTTATAAAAGTGTCACACTATATTCAATATTATAACATTGAATAGGTAATTCGTTTATAATATTAAGTTATTGTAAAATTTACATTTAAATAACTTCATTTATAAAACTTAATTTTCATAAAATTAAATCATATAATATAACAGTTATAATGATTTTTACATATTTTAAGCCTAAACGAAATCATATAATATATATAATTAATATAAGTCACATCATAGTATTTTTTATAAATAAACATAGTCAATTTTTAAATAATTTACCGTCAAAAGATTTATTGAAGATCAAAAGTAAGTTATATTCTTCACCTAAAAAAAAAAAAAAAATTCAATAATTCACTAATTGGCAATTCAAAACTATTCAACTAATAATTGATTAATTCTTTATTTTATTTTGTTTAACTAACATATAAATGTCTAATTACTATATAGGTATTCGAAAATTCATAATAGTAAAACCTATTGAGGGCATAGGACCAGATTATCTATAATCCAATGTCAAGGTATTTATGTGTGCAGTGTAAAAAGTAATACTTATAATATATACATATATATATATGCACAGATTATTTTAATTATATGAGTATAAGAAAATTAAAAATATACAGAAAATGTAAAATTACAATACAGTAGAAACAATAGACTTGAACACGAGGGAAAATTTCTAGGTTCTCAGAAACATTA
>CM023358.1:4055332-4111229 GCA_013282895.1 Eriosoma lanigerum | reverse complement strand
GGATACATTAAATAATATATACAGTATCTCAAATAGAAATAGCAAGAAACAGTAAGAACAAATGAGAGAAAACAAAATAAAAAAAGAATAAACGAAACAGAATTAAAACATAAATTACCTAAAACGAAGGAAAATTCATGACTTAATTATTAAAAAGAGAATAATTATTGGGGTTGCGCATATAGCGTTAGGTTAAGTTAGGACGAGGGTCCCTATCCAAAGCGGTACTTATTTTACGGTGGGGGGGAGATTTTTTAAAATAAAATTGATGCATCAGTAAAAAATATATATTATTTGATAATAATAGATCTTGTTTATTTTTATAAATAAGTTAGAAGTTAGTTCTTAGATACATATGACGTATTGTTGAATAATAAAAAAAAATTGTATCCAAAATTCACAACAGATTAAGTATATAATGAATTTTAAAAAATCCAGGGAGGTGCATCGCCACGTCACTCCTCCCCCTTTCTAAAATACTCCAACTGATATGGAATGTGTTTATCTGGGCGAGAACGGATAATGATATATTCGATTAGGACGATTAAGTACTTATTATTATAACGTCTGCTAAAATTGACATTATGTTTGACAATTGTATCTTCTTTTTTGTACGCTGAAATCGTGTATTATATTATATTTTCATTATTTACGGAAAAGCTACATTTACAAAATAATCTTTATATAAATACATTTGTAAAATTTACATTAAAAACTGATAATAGGGAATGACATTAAAATTTAATTAATATAAATATAAAAGTTAATAGCTATAAACCATATTGTATAATTGTATATACAATTAAAATTAATTTAATTCTGTAGTATTTCCTCTGGTCATTATAAGTATATTAACAGTAGAAGAACGTTAATAATTTTTTGAAACGTTATTAATTGTAAAAACAATTTTTATTTCTATTATATCATATTTATTATTAATTCGATAGTTTATTTGTTCCAACAAATATGGACGGACTATGGAATTGTTTAATAATTTTTATATCAATATTGAACTATGATACAGAATACGATTTTTTTTTTTACATACGGTTACGCTCGTCGTTTTCGTCTAATGTCACCGTTGACATAAGTGTGTTTGTCTCGATCAATCGCCGTCCACCAGGCGTTCTCAACGGTGAAGATTTGTTTCCATCGACGGTCTCGTCGTATGTGCGAAACGACCGATGGTAGTTATTTCTTTCCTTTTCGACTTGTCATGTTTCATTTCTCGGATGCTCACTCAAATTCAAACACCGCCTTCCGCAAACGTATTTTTTTTTTCCTCTCACGAAACAATGTTCCATTCGTTTTCATCGTCTATAGGTTCGCCCGTCCAAAATTTGCGATGTGCATCGATCGCTTATGCGATCCATCTACCACCTATACCAGGTCGAATCGGGTCGTATAATTATTTTGTATTGTTTTGTTAATCTACATAATATCTACAAACACAGTATATTTATTCGTTTAGTACCAATTTTAGTATGCAATTTGGCGTTATGTATTCTATTATCTAATATCGTTATTTTATAATACAATTGCTTCTACGGCATCAACATTGTTTTAAATGTTACGTATCATTTTCCATTGACATCACATCACACTTATGTGTATCTTGCGAGTATTTATCATGTTTAATATAGCAATAACATTTACTTCTGATCTCACGAATTTGCATTTATATTTTTTATTATTCAGTTCCATGTTTAAATTCTTCTCAATCGTATTATTTAATTTTTTATTTTCCATAAATATATTTTGTTTTTCATTCTGGTTTATATTATCAAGTTTAACATAGTTTAGCAATCATCTACTTCCAATTTTATTTGTTTTAGTTCGTCTGATTTAATATTTAATTCTTGTTTGTTAGTATTCAGTATCATTTCTAAACTGTTAATTTTTTTCGAGATTCTTCGTAATTGTATTATGTATTTTTTATTTTCCACTAACATCTGACTTTTTTTGCGAATTTTCCTCAAGTTTCAAATTACAATTATCTAATTCCGATTTCACGCGATTTAATTCGTCTGTTTTACTATTCAATTCGTCTTTTTTATTATTCAATTCCATGTTTAAATACTTTATTGCTTCAGAATTCTTTGCAATCTTATTATTTAATATTTTATTTTCCGTTAACATCTGATGTTTCTCTTTTTTGTACATATTATCAAGTTTATCATAGCCATTATCTACTTCCGATTTTACGCGTCTTAGTTTGTCTGATAATCAATTTAATTCTTGTTTTTTAGTATTAAGTTTCATTTTTAAAAAGACGATTTCATCAAAATACTTCTTAATCGTATTATTCAACATTTTGATTTCCTTTAATGTCTGACATTTTTCTTGTGAATTTTTTTTAAGTTTCAAATTACTAGAATCTAGTTCCGATTTCATTAGATTTAATTCGTGTTGTTTACCATTTAGTTTATTCAAATAATCTTGTTTAGAAATCTGTTCACGATGCTGATCAAGAATGATCAATTCTATTTTCATACCCAAACTTATTATTTATTCCTATACAAACACCACATTATATGTACTATTTTGTTGTATATTTAAAGAACATAAAAACTATTATTATTAACATGACATAACATAACATTAATTTTTAAAAAATTAACATAATTCATAACATAATATTTTATAGTAATTTTCTAAAACAGTCTCGTCGATTTGGATATTAACATGGTATTTGGATATATTGATACAATTGTTTGTGAATACAAAATAAATTTATTTTTTATATTTGAATTGCTTATATTGTAAACTTTTATAAACTTTATGTGTAATTTTAATGCGACTTAGCCAAAACGTGTAATTTTTTTATCTTATCCAATACCCTCCGTGATAACCATGTAACTTCCGACGGCGGTGATTTTGGAGATCATATTTCACTTTATTTATTATTTTTTAGTTACATAGGTACCAACAAAATATTTTAATGAAAGAGGTCTGGACCACGTGACATATACGGTGATATCTTAATATTGTTAAAAATTATTCAATTATTATTATATACAACAATTATATACCGGCAGTATAATAATTGGTAACTGTGTTAATAAAATCATACAGTATATGTACATTGTACATCTATCTGTATTTTTATCGTCAAAACAAAACTACATAATTATAATTGTGGAATATTATTATTAAATTTTTATAAGTTTATTAAACCATATTAAAAAAAAATACATTCCCGATTTAAGTATATCCACTTAATAGATCTTTGTCTAGGAATATTTTATTTAAAGTACCAATTTAAGTGTAGTGGCATCATCAAACTTATACTTAAATAATTGATTGTACTAGTTGGTTCTTCAAGATCGTATATTTAATATATATATATTAATCATCAATTGATTAATCAATTAATAAATATTTAACATTTATCATGCAAAATTGTAATTGGCTTTAAAGAATTATTTGTTTTTTTCTCGGCTTATATTTACAAAACGTTTTTTCGAGTATATTTATTGGATTGGTATCTTCATATTTTCATTTTTATATTAATCACAGACTTTAGTCATTTTTTAGTTTTTTTTAATTTGATATATTCACTTAAAATTGTTCAACATAAAATCTAAAAAACTAGATTTCTGTTTATCTTTTAAATTTTCAAATTCAATTTCATATCTTTATGCTAAGTAGCATATCTGTTGGTCTTTTTGGTCTATAACTTTTCGCATTTTGCACATCTCATCTTTTATATACTCTATATCTAATACGTTGTGATATTGAATATTTTGAGTATAATTTAAAATGTTCAAATTCATATGATTCCAATATTTAAATTTTCAGTACATTATATCTTTTATACACTTCATTTCTTCATCTCTAATAAGTTTTGGCATCTACGATTACTTACAATTTATATTATTTAACAATTTTTTTAAGTCGATTTTGAGTAATAGGTGAGCCAACTTTAAATTATCTAGAACAATTGTCATTTGACTTTATTTCATAAATTATACTCATTCTATAGTTAACATATCAAACTTTAAGAAAAATGAAATATAAAGAGAACGTGTAAAACGTTTCTAATAAAATGAGTACTTATTTCTTCTACCGATTTGATTTTTCTACTACAGGATAGTTAATCCATTCCTTAATTTGATAAGTTTCTTCGTCGTATCATTAAACGTCATCATATCATTAGAGTCAATTCTTTAAGCTTATTAATAGTCTGTTTAAGATTATTCTCGTCTATAATAATAAAATATATCACATAACAAATACCTAAAAAATCGTATTTATCATGTTATACCATGTATATATTGGGTTCTACAACGTCATGCAGGTTTATTGTTTATTCTTTAGTAAAAATTGTTATGAAGTTTAGGATATTAATTTTTCTAACTTTGCTCCAACTGACATTAAAACATAACATATCTTTTCAAATATATTCGTCTAATTTTCAATTAAGCGATATTCTCACAATCTCAAAAATAATTATTTAAGGTAGTAGATCCAAATTAAACATTTTGCCAATAAATCTAAAAGTAAAAAAAAAAAAAAAAAAAAAACAATTAAATTTGTAAAGATAACAAATACCTACAAGAAAATGATAGTATCGATTTTAATTAATTGTTAAATTCTTTAGAGGTCAATTTATTTATTTGATTTTTTTCTACCATTTCTGATTGAAATATATTTTTGCATATGATTTACAATTTTTTTTTTAATGAAATAGTAGACCGCGCCTCTGTCATAACGAATATATATAATATATCATATAACACATACGTACGTATTCAAAATATTTTTAGGATTGATACCTAGATACCTAATAATCCATAAAAAAACATATTTTATTAAATGTTAATAATTTTACTTTTTATTAGTAGGTGTACACAATATTTTATCGAAAATTAAAGTAATTGTTTTTTCCATTATTTCAGTTGTCCGAATTTCTCTGTTAATTGACCAATGTTCTCTGAAGTCACAGAGTTGAGTATTGATTTAACTGCTACTCCTTTAATATCCTAAATGTATTTTATATTTTATTATTTATATAATGTACTTAAAAACCCTTAATGTTCTCAATGTTAAATAATATTATGTGTGAATAAATTTAAAAAATAACAAATAAAATTTCACTTGACAACTTTACTAGAAATATATTGTTATAAACCAGTAATGTACGTGTAGAAACTAAGGATCCCCCCCCCCACTATTAACTATTATTAAACTGTATAACATAAATAAATAATCTATGAGATTATTTCTTCTAAGAGAATAGATATTATGGAGACTCGTTATAGAGTGTTTTGCATGACGGATGATAAAGACGAAAAGACATTAAAAAATCAGGAGCATTTTATTGAAGTAGCTAAAAGCAGAGATGTTGAAGTTTTACAAAACAATAATATATTTGTAGAGTTTGCTAGCAATTTATTGTTGTCTAAATCTAGAGAACAAATGGAATTGAATTTCACTGCATTCCGTAAAAATCGTTTGACGTTCACGGTTCGTATATGTGACTGTAAAATAATAATGTTGCACGAATTAATTAATAATTATTAGTAATAATTAAAAATTAATTATTATTAATTGTAAAATATTTATATCTTTAGAAAATAAAATGTATAATAGATTGCTTTTTACTAAAGTAAGGAATAAAGTAAAATATCGAAAAACTTAGGTATATTAATAATTGTGACCTTAAATAAAACAAAAAGTCTAATGATCAATGTTTCCATTTTGTTGTTTTTAGTGTTCAAAAAAACTTCATCTTCGATTTCAGATATAACAACAAATTCATCTATGGAACACACTTTTTTGGATGGAATTGACGACTGCTTTGCACATTCCGATGTTAATAAATGTACCTATCTACATAGTTTTTATCAATGTGAAAAATGATAAAATTCACCAAACGGTGATATCTTAATAGTTATTCAAATTAAATTATTATCATATATAATAAATAACTATAAAATTTAGTTTGTATATGTATTGTGTATTATACGTATTAAAATTAATCTTATCTTCCTATTACATGATATGTTATAAAATCATATGTTGAACCGATTCTAGTAAAGAATTAAAATTTTAATATTAATTGTATAAAAATAATAGAATAAATAGAATTTATCCTTCAAAATGAGCTTAATTTATTTAATAACTGGGTCTCCAAACTATGTGTCTCTTTTAAACTTAGTAAATGCTCAGTCATTTCTTTCACTAGATTTCACACGCCTATCCACTTCTCTTATTCCCTTAACGGATCTGTCATACAGCGTATGTTTAACATAAGAGACCTCGGGATACACTTTACCTCTATATCTACTTTAATCTTCATATTGGTATTTCCATTTATAATTCTCTCAAAGTCCTTGGCTTTATCAGACGCAACACAGCAAGCTTTAGTTTTGTTTTCTGTCTGCGTACTCTATATTTTGCCTTTATCCGTTCCCTCCTGGAATATGGAATTGCAGTTTGGTTCCTTTATTTGGTCAAGGATTTGTTACAACTTGAATGAGACTAAAAACATACCTCGTATTTGCCATTTACCATCTTATACTACCTATTCCTAAACACAACTAACTATTTGCACCTGTGTAACTTTTTAAAAATTCCTACGCTGAAATCTCGTCGTGTCGTTCTCGACCATACATTTTTTAATTCCCTCCTCGATGGATCCCTAGATGTTCTGACCTACTCTCACGTAATTTTTTTTTAGCGTCCCATCCCACAACCCCCGGTGTCCTATTCCTTTTTCGTTCTTTGTCCATTCTGCGAATTATCGTCACTTTTACTCATTTAATAGAATAATTAATGTAGCTAATAAGTCTATTTAAACCACTACCCATTGTACTGTTTTTGTTCGTTTTTTACTTAACCTTTTGGTTTTTATTTACTTTATCTAAATATATTAAAATTTCACTTTCGATTCCCTCTTTAATTGGCGTTTAGCGTTTAGAAAATAAAAATAAATATTTGTCACATGCCACAGACGAATAAAAAAAAATTTTAAAATAATATTTTGACTTAAAGGCCAATCGTTTATTTGTTTCTTCTAACCATCAATATTTACTATAAGCAAAATATGTTTGTCAAGTTTATATAATACTATACAAATTTCTAATATAATTAGTACTTAATTAATAATACGTTCACGTAAAAAAATATAATGGAAAATCTATTTTGTTGTTGTTCATCTAAATCTGAAGATTTATAATCACAAAAAAGTAACCAGTCTAAAATCGTATAGCAGAAGAACAAAAAATCCAAGCGTATCTGAAACGCATGAACAAGGAACAATCTAATCAATTGGCAGATTGTTCTTCGTCGGCCTCACTAGCCACGAAATCGTCACCGTTGGATTAGGATGCCGATGTGAATAGTAGCGATGATTACATGACCGCAAAGTCTAGTCATTCGAGAACATCGATATAAAATGAGTGCATACAGAAGAAGCATTATTAAAAGTAACCGAAACGACATCGGGTTTCGCAGATACAGCCACACAAACAACAGTCATCAAATCGCCGGTGGTAATTCTGAACGAATATGACATACGACAGGAAATAGAAATAAAGTATTTATGGATCATCGACCCGGACATCGAAAACGAAGGCCCGTTCACATATCTTTGTCAGTCCAGATGTGTTGAGACTTACGATATGTTGTTAATTTAAAAATTCTTATTCTTATAGTTCTAATCAAAAATAATTGTTTTTTAAGGCTATAACAGGGCGCACGAAACAGATAGCCAAACCAAATGCAGCTGCTGACCTAGTTGAACAATTAAATGTATTATTTTGAATCGAACTATGTCATCGACGTAAAATTAACTATTTATGCACTAATTTCCGAATTATCAAATTACGTTTTAATCGTCTATTAACAAATATTGTAATTACGGTTGCCATTGATCATTTACGTTGTATAATATATTTTAATATAATATTTATATATATTTTTTTAGGTTTTAAGTTTTGATTGTAGGGACTTGAAAATTTTTTTGAATACTAAAATTGATAATATACAAGTGTAGTAAAATTTTGGAACGAATTAGTTGATTATTTGATTAAATATAGAGCTTTGAACTTTTTTCCAAAAAAAATTTAATATTATCTACAATTATGTGTTTATCGGTTTGAAAATTTTATGGAAACCTAATAATATACTACTTAATCTTTTTTGAGATAATTAAATAAGATTATTTTAGAAAATTCATTGTTATTGGTCTTGATAATTTTTTACATATAATACACGTATTTAAATATAAACAAAGTTCTTTTTATCGTTTACTATTGTTAATATATAATTAATAATATTAGTAAAGTCAAAATAATTTTATAATAAATTAATTTATAATTTTTGATCATTTTTCAGTTTATTACTATAATAATAAAATATTAATCTAGTAAAATATATTTTTGTTAATATCTATAATATGAACATTAAAGTGTTCTATTACGAAAACATAATGCATGTAGATTTTAATCATTTATGTTGTAGAAAAGTTGCGTATTAAATATATATTGATTAAAATTAATACATTTTAAATATAAGATATCACTTAGGATGAAGTTTACACTGCAAAGAGAAAAACAATTATTTTTAAAACTGAGATCCATACGAATTATATGAACTAACTTAGCAAAATTTACCAAACTCATTGCAAAATATTTGAGAATGTTTAAAGTTTCTTGCATAAAGTTGCGGTGTTCATTTCATGCATATTTTTACTAAGATATAATTTGTATATGTGTAAAATCGAGAAAGAGATGATAAGTTAAAATTAATGCATGTGTATAATGAAAATTGTAATTATTTTTCAGATTATGAATTGATGTATGTGCATTTACGTATCAAGATATTTCTTTTAACTTAAATCTTAAAATACATTTCGATATTTTCATACTTAGCCACATAGGTATTATAAACATTTATGGTTTTTGCATTATAAACTAGAACAAATAACAAATTTATCAGTTATCTACATAAAGACTCGTTATTTCCATAATCCGTATCCAAATCGGTTTTCAATAATATGATTTCTCACATCTAATATACTTTTCGATTATTAATTATATCAATATTATGTATTTTTGTAACTTTTGGCAAAATTTCCTTGATATTGGGCTACTTGGAAATAAATCACTATTTAAATTTTAAAGTACAAGTACTCAGTTTGTGTAATGTTTTAATTAAACATCAAGTAATTAATAATTATAGAACATAAGTGATTATAATAATTTTGTACTATAAGTACGAATGGTATGATATAAGTATAAATTTGCACATATTATATTTGTAAAACACAAATAATTTTACATTATCAATCTTGATCATTTATTGGCGACTAATGGGCATGTGATTCTTATTGCTTACGCTATGCGCCACTAATTAGACTAGGTATATTATTATTTCATATATAATAACCAATCTTTGTTTTATACTTAATTATTTTAATAATAATTAAATTAATATTTAATCGAACAATTATGTTATTTACAAAAATGGAGACGAGAGAGAAATGATTTTATGTACATGTGTTAATTTTTAAAAAAATTGAATAAACATTTAAATTTGAATCTTATAAAATAGATAAATTTGTAAATAAAACAAACATGTATATTTCAAATTTAAAAAAACTGTTATACAAAATGTTGGTTATTAAACAATTCTTAGTCAAAATGGTCTGACTATATTATGTTATACTTACCTACTCACAATACTTAAATGGTACATAATAATATTATTTCATATAAATGTTTATCTTAATATATAACAATAAAAATTATTAAAACAAAGAGTAAATATTGCATTATAATTAATTAGTAAACCTATAATTATTTGTATAATTTATGAATAATAATTATTTAAATTTATATTATATACTTACGTATATAATATATTTTAATCATTTTAATGTATATTTTTATTATATACATACCTACTATATAAGTATTATATATATATATATATTTATTATCGTATAATAACTTCCACACAAGGGATTTTTATTAAGATCCATTCAATCTTTAACGTTAATGTCATTTTCGTCTTCGGGAGTGGTAGGACGAGACTTTGAGCATGTTAAATCCACAGAACCTACCATTAATGATAGATTACCATTCATATCAGACCTGGTGTCCTGGTAAAGAGTAGAACGTCTATCGGAAACGACATCTTCTGAAAATTGATTAACATAAACAATTATATTATATGATTGGTGACTGATCATAAATATAAATATTTGTCTTTATAGTGATAAATCATACACATCGATTTTGGACGTTGAATTTTCAATTATTTTAATTGTTAGAAATCAAGGAAATATCCGGTTTTATGATTTTTTAGAGATACCTACACGTTTTATCTTGACGTTAAAATAAATTAACAATGATAAAATTACATAATTTACAACACATTTAATAGAAATGTAATATGAAGAATAATATATGTTAATTAATATAAAAATACTAATACTAAGTTAAAATATGCGTGAATACGAATTTTAATTTAATATCTTATGTTATTAATACGTAATTATGACATAAACAGAGTAGAATAACCCGAATAACAAAGTGATTTAAAAAATATCATTAGATGGTAAAAATTATAAAACCCAGCCCGTTAGTTCTGATAATTGACAAATATTAATAATAAATTAATAAAATTAATAACAACGAATCATCAAATTAAAAATTATTAATTACATCATAAAACTAAATTTTGTTTAGTATTTATGTTATTTTATATAAATCTATTTTATGTAAACCTATCTTACCGTTGGATGAGTATGGGCAGAACAATCTAGGAGTTATTGTTTTCGTGGATGGACCAACCAACGGTGTTCTTTCTGATACTTGAAAACTGAAACGTAAACAAATCGTTAAATAATATTGAAAATCGTTGTTTTGATTTGAAATCGTACTTTTGAAGCATTCTGTAGCTTCCCGGCACGTGGGTTGGCGACGAAACCGATGATTGGGTCGGGGGCGTTGGCGAAGACCTGTTTTCGTCTGTCAAACTGCAAGTCGATCCTTCGGGAACTTGACGACCTTAAAAATTTCGCATTATGAACGAAGAAATTAATTTTATATAATAATTATTGAACTTACCCATTAAAAGCGATTGAGTGTTTAATCCCATACAGCGAATTCTCCACGCGTCTTGTATTATCTGAAGCCGGGCATGTTTACGCCATTTAGCTCTACGATTTTGAAACCACACCTAATCACACGAATAAAAAAATTTCAATGAATATACGAACGATAACGTTTCAGAAAATATTTTCCATATTATTACTATTATAATGATTATTATAAGCTTGTTTGAGAATAGAATTATTGTTTAGCACTGCTGCCGGACGCTATCATAAAAACACAATTATTAGGCCTATTGGGAGTAGATCTCAAAACCATATCATTTTCATGCAGTATGGCTGCGGTTAAGTAAAACGACCGTTTCGTTCGTACTATAAATTTACAACTAAAACTATTTTGTCAACGATAAACGATTGATCAACTTATCCTCCTTATAATAATTTTTTTTTTTTTCATTTTTATAATACCAACTACTGACGTGATTTTCTACTTTCCTCCGATGTTCTCCAGAAACATTGTATAGTAGTAATATTTATAGCCACTACATGGCAGGACGATAAATAAAGAAAAACAGTGAAAGAACTGTGGCAATATAATGATGTTTCAGTTGATCGACCACTGAATTTCTCGGTAAAGGAAACAACCGAGAAGTTTTACAATTTATAAGAAATGAATATTAAATATCTATATTATTATTAAATAGAATTTAATAGGGGTGATTAAAAATAAAATAAATAAGTTTAAATAATATAATATGGAAATAAAAAGAATAAAACAATTTTAATATATCTATTTCACTATCTATATCGCACTCAAGACGAGACTTGAAAACGCACTTGAAAACTAAATATGTCATAAACTATATGATAGAGAAAAAGGAACAACACAAAGAAAATTTAATAAAGAATTACAGGAAGAAATGGAAATGGCATCAGTCTTAAACTTTATAAGAGGACAAAGGATTCAATAGTTGGCACACGTGTTACGAAAAAAGAAGAATGATATACTAGAGTAATAGAGGACAACGGGAAAACATCCTTGAGGGTGATCTAAAAAAAGATGGTTGGATGTAGTGGAAGAAGTTTTTGATATAATGAAGTACAAAAGTTGTGGGAAGTAACTTGCGATTAAAAAAAGTGGAGGGATTACGGATTAGTGATATCGGTGAAAATTCCTAAAGAGTATTAAGAACCAGTTGAAAAAGTAGAATAAGTAATCACACTATAGGTTTAAAATTAAACATTCGTTATAATAATAAATTAATATATGTTATTAATTTCTGATGTACGATTATCATATAAAATTGAAATAATGGCTGTGAAATTTTATTTGATTCACTATTAAACTTTAATTATTTGAACACACTATACAATATATTTAATTTGAATTTTATGGAATTTGTATTAATTTTACATATTATTATATTTCGTTTTTAATTTTTTAAAAGTTATACACCTATTTAAATTTGCAACTTCATGATTTTTGTCATGGTTACCTTACTAATACGTTATAACACGTAGGATAATACATAAATAGTTATATTAATAGTTTTACGACATGCGGTTAGATGCGATGTACATTATTTTCTTTTGATTATAATAATATGTTTTATGTACCGTCCACCACTACTTTTTCGAAATGTATCCCCGAGACCGAACGATACTAAAAGACATGGGTCAAAATCATTTTTGAGACTTACCTAGATGATATTTTTTTTTTATCTTATGTAGATAAATAAATTTGTATTAATCTAAAATGTTATTTTAGATAAACATTTGTTTTTATTTAATTGAATTCATCTACGGATAAAACTTAAAGAAAAGTTTTAAAACTATTTAAATCATTCAATGCATTTAGAATTTTCTAAAAATTAAAATTAATATTTTCTACATAAGATTTAGAATTTTAATTTTAAATTTATATACATAATGTAATATTTACTATCTTGAGAAAGTAATGAGAAACCAGTTTTCTCCAAGTTGTTAATTTTAACAAAATATAAATATATAATATAATAAATATCTAAATGTGCCGAAATAAATAAAAGAAACTAATAACATCAATGACATAATAACTTTCAATTTATTTATATTTATATCGTTATAAGAATAAATACATAAATTATAAAAATATAACAAATATATAAATATAATTAACTATAGGTATATAAATGGTTGTTTTTTTCATTGTATACTTCATCACATTTTAAAATTAAAATTACTATTTTATACAATAAGTTTGTAAAAATATATAATGTAATAATATATCTATAGTATCTATCTACTATAATTTTTAGTTATAGTTCAGTAGATAAATATTATAGTTTTTTAGTTTATATTTTATACGAACAAAATGATCTAATTTTTATTTAAATAAAATATTTAATTAGGTAATCTGTTCCATATGTCTAGATAAATTTTAATGATTTTACTTTTATTTAAATAAAAAAAATACTTATTTGGGCTCAACACTGGTCAAAATAATATATAAAATATAAAAAAGACAGTAAAAATACGATATTTTCGTTGGTCTTCTTGTCCCTTAATTAAGTGGGCAGTGGTAAAGTGAAAATTTCAATAAATATTTAACTTTTAAGTATTTAAATTCTAATAAGTTGATTTAACGTCTTATACCTTTCTGTTTGGCTACAATTATTAATGACTATTATATTAATATTTATTAAATTCTATAAAGTTCCATAACGATACAAAGTATAATATATGCACTATTACTATATTACTATGCACCACAATGCCCTAATGGCACCTTAAATTTATTTTATGGGTACCACGTCGACCCTTACGAAAATTTTAAATATTATTTAAAATTCATTGTAGTTAACGAGACAAAAAAAGTAAACCTCGTTTTTTATGTATAATAATTACTGAGTACATTGCCAAAATATGTAGCCACGCGCATCACATTAATTACCTATTCGTTTTTAATATTCATTTTTCACTTTAATAGCAGCTTTTTAGTCTTTTTATATTATACTGTGTTTTATTTTCAACTATAAAAATAAATGTATTATATTTTGTAATTCTTTCATTATATTTTTAATAAAATTATTTAAATTAGTTATACCTATAGTGTTCATTTTTTATCCGTGTTCCTCGTGGTATTCAAAGAAGGATACCATGGTTAAATATGGTCTAATATAATATATAATATTATGCGTACTGACCTGTACGCGAGCTTCGGAAAGATTGATTCGTAGAGCTACTTCTTCTCTCAAAAATACATCCGGGTAATGGGTTTTCTGGAAGAGGCTTTCGAGTTCTTGGAGCTGTTGCGGCGTGAACGTCGTACGGTTTCTTCTCTATTTTAAAAATAACACAATATTATTAAAAAAAAAATATTTTACACGTTCGATAAACCGTAAATAGAGATGAGATACGCAACAAATCTAAACCAAAATTAAATATTTTGCATGCGTTTAATCATTGATTAATAATCGGGATGCAAACTTGCCTGTCTGCGTCTACCAAACATGTACTCCGATAAAAGATCGCCGGGTAGCGGAGATAAGTAGGATCCTCCGGCCATAGCGCACCGCGATGGGGATGATTATGATTTCGAAATTTAACTGACAATACGAGTATCCCTCCGGAATTGTGCGGCCCGACGAGAAACATCCGATTGGTTGTGATCTTCAGCCAATGACGGCGTCGCTGTTGGTCGCGCCCTGCTATCCCTTCTGAATAATAATAATAATTACGCATAGTAAGTTTATAATAATCATAATAAAATATTTATTATAAATCAACAAACAATAGGTATTCATGTTATTTCCTTTGAATTCACATATTATTATTATCAACTAAATAAAAGTTTGCATTATGTAGCCCAATTATTATAGGCTGCACTTGTTATATCGTACTTATCATATTATACATTAATTTAAATTTTAGATTTATTAATAATTTTTACTTTTAATCATTCAAATTTTATTGAAACAAAAAATTAATTAAGTTTTAAGAAGAAGAAAATAATATTTAGGTCTATGTCTACTTTATAATTATTATGAAATAATATGATATTATGTTAATAATCACTATAAATTAATTTAACACGTTATAGTTTATACATAATATTATATTTAGCGAAAATATAAACACTACTTAATATATATAATGTAGTTGTTATTACATTAAAATAATATTCAAATTAAATTTAAAAAATCTCTATAAAATAATAATATCTATTCAATTACAATTATTTGATGTTGTAACTGTTGTACTTCATTCAAGTGACCTATTTGTATATGTTTCTATTATTGTTATGTTGGATTTTGCAATGCAAGTGCTCGTGTCCTATAATCCTATTCATATATAAAGAGATAGACAAAATGAAATAAAGGCGTGTCTTTTGATAATGTTTATAATGGTCGAAGGGTTCTGTTGTACAAAATTAATAAAATTCAAATATAGGGGTGACGCAAATAAAAGGGCTAGAGACAAAATGTTCAACAAGTTATAATTACATATATATTGTTGTATGCTCCGTGATTTTAATCAATCAGTTTTCATCATTCGTTCTTTAAATCTCATCGGCCGCAATATTTTCGGAAGTTTTTTCAATAGGAGAAGTGGATATCACGTAGAGTTCTTTGTAAAAAATCAAGTATAAATGTTCACAACAAAACAGTCATTTATAAAAGGCAAATGGACATCTGTTGTGGGTATAAATTCGATATCTATTGATCGGCAAAAATCTGTTACCTATTAAAAGAGTATAAAACTATTATTACTGATGTGATAAATAATATTAAATTAAAATTAAATTGTAAATCTACTAAAATAAAACAATGATCTTGTTATGCATTTCATATCATATTATACTTGTAAATTATAATTTATATTCAATTAATAATATCATTTCTTAATATAATATTTATTTATTATATAGTATACTTATTTATATTAATTATGTATACTTGTATAATGTATATACCTAATCAATGGTATGAATGCAGCGTGGTCCTTTCGGACCACATTCATTTTTGTTTACATTCATATTATAAATAATTAGGACCAAAAAAAACTATAATTATTTTATTGATAATATTAATGTGATGATTAACATTGTTATTCGAAAACGAAATTTTCATCCCTATGTTAGATAATTTAATGCACTATTCCAGTAGTAAATTATTATCAATACAATTTCCTTATATAAATTTTATTAGATTATAATGATACATTTTAAGGATAAACAAACATTCGGTAATTTTAGGAATTTTTCTTGCGAACATATTTTACATACTTCTTCTATAGGTAAATTTACTTTTTATTGAAGAAAATTACATATTTCTATTTGAATAGAATGTACAAAATAAGTTATATTGGTTCGTTAAATAATTCAAATTTAGGTTTCGAATTAATATAGAATATTTTCTTATTGTATGGCGACAACAAAAGTATAAAGTATGACTTATATTATATAATATAAGTAAAAATATATCACATATTATTAAATAATAAGCATAAACATAATAAACAAAATATTTTTTTGAATTTTCATAATTTTATATAATTACGTTTATATGATCAAGAGTTAATAAAAAAAGGCATCGAAGGCCAAAAAATTGTGAATTATTACATGGAATACATTATTTGTAATATTTAAATTAAATAAATATTCCAAATATTTATTAGGAACTTTATAAAAAATTAAAAACAAAAAAATTAACACTTTCTATTACTATATGCAAAGTCCATTGAATTTTTTAAGGATTTTTCTCAATTGTGCAGTGACGTTAATATAGGGAGGGGAGGTGAAAGGGAAAGATTCATATAGCGCTATCGATATATACATATATATATATATATATATATATATATATATATATTAGTTAGGTTAATTTAGTAAATAATGTATATTTGATAGATATATTTCATAAAAAAAATTAATTTTTCTCCAAAGATACATTTCTAATTACGCCACTGCAACTGCTATCTATTTTCTATGACTGCAACGTAAAACTGCTATAACAATATAATGATTTATTCGAGTACAACATAATAGCTTAAAATAAAAACATAAACTGTTATAGAAATAATGTTTATTGTTATATTGTAATCTGTTATCGAATGTTATGACATTCAGTATCCTTAAAAGCTACATTATACATGAAACTATTTGACGATTAACTATATTATTTATACTTCCATAATTGTATAATAATATAAATTAATTACACATATTATAAGAAAATCAATTGCCCAAATATCGATTATTAAGTGCGTATCTAATATTTTCAACTACGCAAAATAGGGCCAATTATGCATTTGAATAAACCCTGACAGAATTCTTGCTTAAGTAATAGTAATTTTTAATTTGTATAATTATAAAATGAAAAATAACCATTAACTAGAATTATAATTTTCAAATGTGTTTACAATAATGGAGTATTACATTCTTTATAAATCTAATGATTAATTTTTCAATGATATTTCATTTCCAAAGCTACTTTAATAAATTTTGCAATTTCCATATAACAAATATACATAGTATAAAATGAATTATTTGTAAACAAAGAATACGAATTTACATAAAAGAACATGAAAGGGAAAATATGAGCGAAAAGTATTTATGTTAACATAATTAAATATTTTTCAATAGATACTATAAAGGTTCTTAAAAACTGAAATTATATTATTACCCCTCTTTCATAGGTAGTAAATCTTAATTAAATGATTTTTTTATGTAATTTGTTACTAATATTATGTATATAATATAAGTTAACGGTGGTAAAAGATGAAAACAAATTTAATTAGTGTACCAACAACATTTTTTTCAGAATTTTTTACATGTTTTATAATTTTGATTTTAGTAAAAATAATATAAATACGTCACTGCCTATAGTATTTATTTATTTTAACAAACTATTGAATAAAAAATATATCTATTACACCACAAGCTTTTTTACTTTTAAGGTATAATATACAAAATGTTATGTGATATATTATAAATTTATAAATAATAAAAAATGCACTTTAAATATGAATTTTTTTATATTTACTAAAATATTAGTCTGGAATACGTTAGGTAGGTAATATAATATTCAATTCTGTATAATTTATAACATTAATATTTGATAACTATTATTAAAAAATAAATAAATAGGTACATCTATATCCATATACTTAGAATTATTATAGAGTTCATATATCGACCATCTAAAATAATCTTTAATATGATTTTAAATTTAAAATATGTCAATAATTGTATAAATTAATTATATATTTCATTACAAAATAATTTTGCTAAATTAAAAAATAATAATAACTTTGTAATTAATAATTATTTTAAGAGGTTCATTCAAACTCCTATCTAATGATTAAAACATATCAAATATCTGATCGTAGTAGCCAGTAAAGGTTGAATTTTATGGTCTATGAAGGATATAACTGAAACACTAGTTTTAGACATATCTCTAATAAATTCAGAATGTTTTTTTGTTTCTTAATAAACAAATAAGTACTTATTATTATTAATCTATGAATGAAACTCGAGAGCTTATCCACCACTCAATCCAAAACTAGTTGCATATGTATATATAATATGCAACTAGTTGTATATACATATATCAATTATTTAATAAGATATAAAAACAACTAATCGTTTAAAGAATTGGCTATAGTTATTTAATATTTTAATAGTTTATTAATAATGTAGGTATTGATTAATAATTTTGGACAAGTTTAGTGATTAAATTAACTTAACGTTTTAATATTTAATAATCAACTATACACACTTACTTTAAAATTTAAATAGATTTCTTATGTACCAAAGATAGAGAAAATAAAACATATTTATCACATTTTGAATTAATCTGCCAAGCTCCAATAAATAAACCTCTAATACACGATATTTTATGTAATAATAGTATAGTCATATAAATTAATCATAAATATAAAGCAAAACAATTAAATTTCTTTTATTAACAAAATTGTTTAAATTTAAACTTATATAAATGTAATTATAAACAAAGTCGTATACACTAAAGTCCGAATTTAAGTCATACGCCCCATACAACAAATATAAATAAGAAGGATAATTCATATTATATAATATATATATATATATATATATGTGTGTGTGTGTATATTTTATTATAATATAAAAAAAATGTTTAACAATTAAAATCAAGTTCCAATATTTTATAGTTTATATACCTAATTAATAATTATATATATAATATTATAATCTTGAAAATAAATGATAATTTATTATAATAGGTGTTCAATTTTTTGTTTTTTTTTATACCAAATTCTTTATTTAAATGGAATTCTTATAGGTATTTATTGTGTATAATGTGGTAGTTTTACAAAATTAATTAAATACAAATAAATATATTCATATAATGTTCATATTTATAAGTTTACTTAACTGTCTAATCTACTAGATGTAATTTTTATAAAAAAATCTAAGAAGCAAGTACAATAAGTACAATAATAATTATGATTATTTTAGGGAGCCCAATGGATTTTAGTGTCCATGGGTGCCAATTTTCTTAATACGACTCTATTTCTATCAAAACATATCTTATAGTAATACTATAATAGTACATATATATGAACAAAAGATTTGAGGTTAAATAATACTTTTACTGATTTGCATCGTTAAAATAGGTATAGAAAAATGTCCAAGAGTATAAAGCTACGATGGATCATAATAAACACCCTTTAAGCATATTCCGAGTTTAAAGTGTAACAATAATGTATTATATTTCAATGACACGTGATGTTATTGTGAGAACAATTCTTTTTCATATGAAATTGATGTGTGCGTATTGTAAATGTCGTTCGGATATACATATTATACTATTGTTTCGAATCCTCTAAAGAGTAAAAAAGAAATCATTGTTATCTTCGGAAAATATTATAATAAATTCGTATCCGGTTATGTGACGAGACTACTTAGTATAAAAAACACTTGGACTTAAATATAAAAAAAAAAAATACCGCGATGAAAATTAGCGGAATTCCCAGAGGATGATACGCTTTTATTATGAATTTTTAATTTTCTCTTTTATTTTTCCTTTTCAATCATTGTTTGTGTCATATTTTCACTCTGATGAAATATTGTTTTACATTCTGCCAACAGCACGGTGGCCTAGACGAGAAAATGTCTTTTGTTTACCGGGGGAGGCTCTTCCCATTAGGCTAATAGACTGGTGCTCTCGAGTTTGCGGTAAGAAATTCGTTTCATATCATATTTTTTTTCTGATTAAACACGCTCTAATGCCCCGCGAAAGGAGGCGGGGACGGAAATCGTGTTCGGGAGCTTCAGACAAGTTTACAAGCTGTAGGCGTTCGACGAGTGCTAGAAACATGAAGTCATAATCATAATCATAATCAGAATGATAATAATAATAATAATCGTAATGATAATAAACGAACGAACAACGGGAACGAAATACGGAGCCGCGCGCGGAGAAGACGACAACAATGGGAGTTGTTGCAGACAAAGACTTTTGACTGACTGATTGCGATGAAGTGAATGAGAGTATATTCGGTTCATGATGTTTTCATATTCTTCTGGCCGAGCCCTTTAACAATGCCACCGCCACCGCAGCCGTTTTTAATCATAAAACCCTAAAAACCGATCCGCCCAACCATTGTACGTATAATATAACAACGTATACGCCATCGCCGCCGCCGCGAACACAATAATAATATTATGCAAACAGATGTTCGGTAGATAGTCTTAAAATAATAATTATCATTTACCCGTAAAAAAAAAAAAAATAATAATAATAATAATAAAAATAAAGTTTGTATTATTAATTTTTACGAATTTCAATACGCTGAACATAATGTTCGCATTGAATCGATATTATATTTTAATTTATATATTAAAAACCTGCTCGTAAATTAATAAGTAACTACATAAATGTGTTCCTCTATCTGTTCAATGTTTGTTTCATACAATATTTGACAAAATTTGTTTGACATTTTATGTGCAGACAAATTAATAGAGATAGAAAATTGAATTTAGTTCGTTTGGCCAAGTGCACTAGTTTAGTTCCTATCTAGTATACAAAAAATGCAAAACAACTGCGATAATGGAAAACGATTGCTTGCAACAAATTTTAAACTGATTGCAAACAAATTTTATTTTGATCGCTTCGTGTATGAATATTCACAGCTATGTTGCCAAAGTCACAAATCAATCGTAAGCGCAGTTTTTGCAACTTCAGTCGCAAAATAGTTGCACTGTGTGCAAGTGAACAATTTAAATAAATCCCGGAATTAAAATACGTCAGAAACAATTAAAATATAAATATAAAATAAACTTAGAAATGTATAAATATTATTTTTATTAATATATTTTATAACTATATAAAAGCAAAACATGTTAATATTATAAAATTAACAATAGATTTTAATAGTAGGTTACACTCGTATGTTCTGTTTTCATCTATTTAACGAGTAATATTGCAGTATCACAGCAATGTATAAATTAAATTATGATGTTTAGATTGAACACAGAGTATAAACATCTATAAGTAAATTTTAAGACCAGCATATTTAGAGAATGGCATATCTGTTTCATATAATATCGATTGACAATGATGTTCAATCGTGCTACAAACATAAAAACTTAATAGGTACAATATAACCTTTTTACCAGATAATATTTTATAAACCAAATAGGACGTTCCATCAAAAATATACTTGATTTTCAATTTTCTAATAGATGATTAAACTCTAAGTTCAACATAAACGTCACAATTTGAGTTGCTGTAATTGTAATATAGCTATATTCTCCTGTAACATAAACAGAGACAGCATCATTAAAAACATTCGGGTATTCCTATAGTTCTCTTTATATAAAAATAAATAATTTTTTAGATGATATATATATATATATATATATCATTACTTAATTATATTTTGATTTCGACAAAAAAACTGTCCGAGTAATATTATTTTAATTATTTCTATATAAAATGATAAATACATACATTTATTTAGTTTTATATTATGTGGAAGTACAAATTATCATTGGAAATATGTTAATTAATAATTAAAATATTAGTTTTAAAATGAAACTTCATATTTATAAAACAAAACACAACGACTACATGGATACTTAATTCTACACAAAGACTTTAGTTTTTCATTTGGAAGTTATATTGATAATAAAAACGGTATTCCCAAATTCTGGGACATAAAATATAATTAATATATTAATTAATATAATATTTAAATATACATTGAAATGTATAACCAAATAATATTAAAATGTTAGTATTATATATTTCAATTTAATATGAATGTCGATTTCCATATCTTGTAAATACCAAATACCAATAAACTCTAAAACTACCTAAAAGGCTATATAACTTAGTATATCGTAAATTTAATCGATTGTCATTGCATTATTAATTTCTTAATAATGAAAATAATTCTATATTTTTATATCAAATACCATTATATAATATATTGTACAAACCTAAAATCCAAATAACCTATCTTAGAGTTTTCAGATAATATCGTGTCTATAAGTATTAATAGTATTATAATTATGTAATTATAAAAAAAAAAAAAAAAAACATATATTATTTACTAAATTGCATTTAATTGTTTTTATCTATTAAATTAACTAATGTGCAGTGATATTATGAATTGTGATATGATGTTATTATAATATAATATATGCCACATATAGTTTATGAATAGAATGCAGCGAGACAATAGTGATGACGATAATATTATGATAAATTTAAAATGTATTAAACTTATTTATTATGTTTCGAAAATTTAATGTACTTAAATTTATTATTTACCCACATGCGTATTTGAGGTCATATTAAATTGATTTCGAACGGAATTAAAACTTACGACTTGCCCGCCCGCCATAAATATAAGTAATGAATTAAAGACTGTGTTTCCATTGTTGCACGAATCTCGCCGTTTATTCTCCGCCGGCAGCGGACCCTGACGATGATCGGGATGGACGGGAAGGTTCATCGGCGGAAATACAATCACCTTTTTTTTATCTCTCGCTTTTTGCTTTTTGCTTTTAATTTGGAATCGCCGTCATTTTAATCCGAGTAAGTTTTATTTAAAAAAAAAAAAAAAAAAAATCCTATGGTTTATTTGTGAAAGGAGTGCAATAATTTTCATTAAAACATTTCCCGCCCGTTCCGTTTCCACATACACCCTTCGCGCGCGACCCTCCGTCTGAGAACCATTTTTTTTTTTCCACTCTTATTCACCGGCCGTAAAATGTTTAATGAAAATTGAAATATCGTTTGTTTTGCCCGTGTCGATCTACCCGTCCACCGCTATTTCTGCGCTATTATCACGTGCATTGTGCGAACCATTATTATCGTCGTTTATTCATTTATACATATAGATATGTATTTAAAATAAAAAAATTAAATAAAAACACCGAAAGAAAAATAACAAAGTCCGCCTCGAATCCGCTGTTATTTTAATTAATTTTTTTTTTTATTCTCTCCATGCAGATCACATTCCCCGCTCGTCCGGCGAAAAAAGAATGAAAATTTAACCAATTTTCCCCGAGTAGTACATAACATAAAAGGACGTTATATAATATCATTGTGTTTGTCATCATATAGACATTATACTTATTAGTATAAGTTCTAACGGTGTTTATAAATTATAATAAGGTATAACCGATATTACACACGTTAATAAATAGGTATATATATTTTATATTTAATTATTTATTTAAATTAAATTTGCAAAAAAAAAAAAGATAATACTAGACATATTTCATTTTTAATGTGAAAAATTACATTTTTTAGTTTTCACGAGCTTCCTAATATTTGGTGTAAAGTTTATTCAACTGATTTACATTAACTCGTTAAGACTTAATAGATGCTCATCTGTTAACCGATATCTGAAATTGTTTTTAAATATAAATATAAATTTTATGTGACACATTTATAGTTTCTATATTTATATTATACAAATTTAAAAACTACTCCGTAGATAAGCGTCCATAAAAAAGTGTTCTCGGTCCGCCAGTTGGTGACCTCTGATGTAGACATTATACTTATTAGTATAAGTTCTAATAGTGTTTATAAATTATAATTAGGTATAACCGATGGCCGCAAAACGACGGCGTCTTATTAAGATTTAACGCGAAGTTGGAAAACAGTTGGGGGTGTATGAAACATAACGAGTAGATACGCGCACCTATTATATTATAAAATATAAAGATCTTTTGACGACGGTCGGAATTAATTATAATGTCGTTTCGTGTTTGATAATTAATTCTAGCGAAAATGGTCCACCGCCATACATTATTTACGTTTCTATATAGGTATTGCCCACCACAAAAGACGTGAAATTTAATATCTTTTCAGTTTTTCATATTTTTATTTTTATTTTCATCCTAAATAGTATAAGTACCCAAACTCTCGGTAAAATTTAACCGTAATCATTATACCTTTAGTAAACAAAATTAATTATAAATATAGGCTTCCGGCTGACCGTCATTGTACAAAAATTGTTCATCGTTTTTATTAAAATATATAACATTTTTTTTAAAAAGACGTTACACCCACGTGTGTTGTCTCTGTCTTACATACCTACGCAAAATATAGCAAATCTATGCGCAACATTCTTGCCATAGTTCATTTATAAATTAACATCAGAGTAAATTTACCTATTATCATATTTTTAAAGGAAAATATAAACTGTGGTCTATAGTTGAGTTTTTTTTAATATTTATATTTTTAAACAAATGTGAGAAAATGAGAGAAAATAGTCTTAAATAGTTTGAACGTGTTAAAATGATAATTCAGAAGCAGCGAGAGTTGTATGTATAAAGAATATAGAAGGTAAGAGAAGAAAAAGAAGGCTAATGAAGAAATGATTAGATGAAATTAAGAGTGATATGAAGATATAGTTGTTAACTTAGTGTCAATGAACGAGATGTAGTTAATCGAAATCTATAAAGGTTGGGAGTTTTGGATTAGGGTGGCCGTCCCTATATAGTTTAGAAGTAAGGCGAAGAAGAAAAAGATGAAGAAGAACTTTTTTAAACAAATAAAAAGTAGTTAATTACCTAATTTATTAAAATCCACATAACTAGTTTCAAAATGAAAATATTTTTAAAAAACCCTACACTATAGAGTATACAGTGTTTATATATTCTTTTTGAAAAATTTGATAATAGATAAATTTACTCAACATTAATTATAAATAAATTGTAGTAAGAATTCGGTACATAGATTTGCTGTGCTATACGTATGTAAGACAGAAACAACAAACGTGTGTATAACGTCCACTCAAAGTGGACTCAAAGTGCACTCTTTAATTCTTTCTATGAAAAAGCTTTAGCCTGAATTTTGTCACTGAAATGATATCATCGCGTATCCAAATATATTATTCTGTGCTGCAATTTTAAATGCTTAAACTTGTCTTATATAGGTGATTCTTGTTATTAATATATGAGAGAGCAAAAATCAAACGCAGAAGAATAACCCGTTGGGGATTTGCTGTTTATTCTAATAATCACTTGCAATTTCTGTATATAAACGTTTATTTATCTAATTAAATTTATCAAAAGCAAATGAAACAAAAATTAATAATTTAATAAATAATACTCTACTAATATCATAATTTAATAGTGTAAACTGTTTTTTAAGAAGGCATAAGTATCATATGATCCTACAAAAAAATTATAATAAGTGCATCCCCCATCCTCCTAGTGCCGCTTATGTTGTCTTATATTTTTGTCTAACTATATTATAATGTGTACTGAATTTACGTATATTCTGAATATACAACTCAAATTAGATAACTCGTTTGGCTCATAACAAATAACAAATATTTTATTTTTTTAAATTTATTATTAATTATATCTATTATTTAAAATAAGTTAATGGTTTTCTTCATAAAATACTATGTGTCTAAAATGTGTCTTCGGCGGGAAGTCCATCGTGCAGGCTATTTATGTTTATATTTTATATTAATTTATAATTTATTCTTCTTGAATCTAGTCGGATATCCTTAAAACCCATTCGTTTTAGTCGCCGAGCAATACTCCTGAAACTTCAGAAGTCAAAGGACAATATAGATACGGATTTACAGAAATAAGAGGCTGTGAATGTTATGGACATCCTTATTAATTTTAGACATATATTAAACTATGTGTGAACGGAAACAAAAAGACGGAACAGCTCTACAATAGGTAAAATTATCTATGATAGGGATAATGAACCATGGTTAGACTAATTTCGATATTAAATAGATGAAAAGAAAAAACCACGGATAACGTACTTTTTGTTTCACCAAATCTCAAAATCAATTTTTATACTCGTCGTCTTCGGTAATTAGGCCTAAAAATAACTGGAATAATAAAGTACACATAATTTATCGTTTACTGTAATATTATAATTTATACAATAATTAATGTACTTTATTTGCGCAATTTGGGTTTTAAAATTAAGATGGCTATAATTTCCTAATTTACTATTAGAAAAACTCAACCATCACCTAAGTTATTTTTCACTTATAATTTAATTAATTTATAAATAAGTAGTATTTGATGGGCTAAGCCCTTTCAAATGCCCGCCTCCAAAATTGTGCCTAGGAGTATAATGTATATGAATGGCAATACAAATTATTGTACAACAAAAGCTCTCAGAGGCTGTAAATAGATTATAAAAAGCGACCTGTACTCAGTTAGCTAAGTCATTATTACAAAATATTATAAATTTGTAAATAAAACTTTAATAATGATCAATCAAATAAACTAGATGTGTAAGTATTTGTATTTAAATTTTGAGCGAAGCGAGGAATGTATTAGTTTTACAAAGATGTTTTTTTTTTATGTATGAAGACACTTTTTCGGGTAGAAATAATGGTCCGATTACCACTAGTAGGGTATGCTTTCGGTAGCAAATCGTGTCTGGCTGTTACTTTATTCAGCTCATTTTTCGAATTTCTCAAAATGTTTTCCTTGGGAGGGGAAAAACTCCGAAAAAATGGTGGAAAATCGGCAAACTTACGGTTTCTGTTATTTTAAATTTTTTTATTTCGTGATAACTAATTGAGTTTTGGTCGTAAAGACTAGCAATTTTTTTAGTATTAACATAGGTAATATACTTATGTGGTACAATTTTGGAATGGATTAGTTGATTATTTAGCCCAATATAGAACTTTGAACTTTTTCCCAAAAATGTGTAATATTTCCGGCAATTTTTGATTTAACGCTTTGAAAATTTTATCGAAATCTAATCATATACTACTTAATCTTTTTACAAAATATTTTTAAAATCGTGACTGACGATTTTTTTTATGGGCTTTTAAAATTAAAATTCTTAAAAATCGGCAAAATATCGGTTTTATTATTTTAAATTTTTTAAATTCGAGATAACGAATTGAATTTCTATTGTAGGGACTTGAAACTTGTTTTGAGTGTCAAAATAAGTGTTCTATATTATAGAAAAAAATTTTGAAACGATTAGTTCAATTTCTGATTAAGTATTGAGCCTTTAACATTTTTCCAAAAATGTTTGATATTTCCGGAAATTTTTGATTTATCGCTTTGAAAATTTTATCGAAGTGTAATCATATACTACTTAATCTTTTTACAAAATATTTTGAAAATCGTGACAGACAATTTTTTTTTATAGGCTTTTAAAGTAAGAGTTCTTGAAAATCGACAAAATTACAGTTTCATTATTTTATTTCTTGATAACTAAATAAGTTTAGATCGTAGGAAATTGAAATTTATTTTAAATATTTACATTCGTATTTTACACACGTGGTAAAATTTTGGAATTGATTATCAGTATAGCATATTGTAATATATTTAGTTTCGCTCAGAATCGTATTTTCTAATACAATACCATTGCATTTAAATCTTAAGTATAATAAACCACTAATTTCTCCGAAGGGACGAAGGAGGAACGTCTATAATCGACATTCCCACTTAACTTTACTTTTTTATTACATTTATTTTTATAATGTAACGAACAATAAAAAAATATTACTTATACAAAATAATTATACGGTATACCTACATATCTCAACCAACTCTATATTTCCTACATTCTTTTACACCTTTCTTACCCTTAAAATGGGTACCAAAAAATTTGTTCTCTATCCCTCCAGATATTTTCTTTCCACTTACTTCTTATTAAAGAAATCTATAAACTACCTTTTACTATAGATTCCCAACACCTCCATCCATATCATTACTGAAACCCAATTAGGACCAATCGCTTTTTTCCTTTTCATCTTCTTAACCACATTCCAAACATCCAAACTTCCTCTTCATTAAATGAATATACTATACAAAAGTACCACTCTACTTACTCTTCGTATTTCTTCTTTTGGAAATTCTTTATTCAAAAGTCTTTCAAAATATTCTTTCCATCTTATTCTCACAGTCTCATAATTCATAACTCGTCAGGACTTTTTTTACATTTTATTCTTCTACGTATGATATTTGGAATTGTACAATATATTTATTATGTTTTATGGTGAAATTTATAGTTTTTTTATTTATTTATAGTTTTATAATTATTATATTATTTATACTTCTTCTTAGTTTAAAAAATTTAAAAATATCAATTGTTATCAATTTATCATTAATCAATAGATTATGTTTACATTTTATAAGGTTAAACTGTCCAAAATAATCAGTGTCCAATTAAGTAGATTGTCAATTGTTATTAACGTAAAACTTAGAGCTTACGAATAACAAAGTAATATTAAATATTTTATAACAATTATTTAGATAGCAGGTGTAATATTTGACATAACAAATTAATTATGGCTTTTGGAAACTATTTTTATTAAAAATTAAAATATCTATACAATGAAGCGGATCTAGTCGATTATATTTTCACCATAGTTTTACTTAAACATTGCATTATTTTTATATTCTTTTAGTCACTATAATAATAATTACAGTTACACTGTAATAAAAAAAATATAAAGAAGTTAATGCAAATAAAATATTTATCTTACTTATTATTTACTAACAAAAATATAGAATTTACTTTTTCCGTCGATAATCTAAAAATGTATGAAATTCGGAAGTAAATATTATTAAAAGCGATCCCCCCTTATTTAAAACTGTATTTGAAATCGTATAGGAAGACAATTTAACATTACACTTCAAAAAATATATCATTTAAATTTCAAATACATCAGTGTTTACAGTGATAGAAAATCCACAGATGAAATTTAAAATGTTCGTATTATGTGTTTTCTTAACTTATATACTTATTTTATCAGCTGCGGATTCAAAAATTATAAATGTAGAGCTTAATCTATAGTATGATTGAATAATAAACATCATTTTTGTATATCAATATTTTAGATTTGACTTACAAATAATGTTCAAGGGGCTCTAGCCTTAACCTCTTCATCCGCACATGTATGTAATCTATAATTTACTGTTACATTATTGTATATGTTTAAAAGTTAATAATAACAATTTTTAAAAATACCTATACAGAGTGTCCCAAATATATTTCCTAATTGAAATATCTTCACGAAAAATTAAAATTTTTGAATACAGTTTTTTTTTAAATTATTATTTAGGCAACGGACTATAATATTATCTTTATTACTTGTTTAAAAAAATAAAAAATAAACTCTTTATCCTTACAAAATGTTATCATAGATAATTATCAATATACCTTTATTATCAATGAATTTTATAGCTGCAAAAATATTATAATAACCCTACGCTATGATAATGAAGTCAGAAATATGTTTTTTTCAATAAATAAAAAAAAATTCCTAAAAATCGACATCTTGATTAAATTAAGAGATCGCACGAGAAAATTCTTAAATGACTTAAAAAATAAATAGTTTATTTTTTTTATGAGACGAATATTTTTAAACAAGTAATAAAAGTAATATTATGTCCGTTGCCTAAATCATAATTTGAAGAAAACTACATTCAAAAATTTTAGGAAATTGATCTGAAACATCCTGTATATTTTAGTTCAAAGTTTTTTCATAGTTCAAAAAATTATTTTACGAATTAGTAAATAACATTGATTTATTTCCATTACTTATTACCAACAAAATGTATTTTAGGTTTTAGTTGTATAAATTATACTATGCTTAATATTTCTAATTACTATTAATGCAATAACGCTTTATGAAGTTAAAACTTTTTTACAACTTCCAATAAATATAATTTTATCGGTATAGGTTATAAAATAATAATTAAATACTGCAAATAAATGCTAAATATTAATGAATCTACAACGACTTAACAAATATTTTAAAACCATAAAATTAACTTTTTAATGATTTTCTACATTTTATTTTATTCAAATTTAGGTATCATAGAAATATATAACAGCAATAATCATATTCTATTCCAATTTTTGTTTAGATAATTACGTTGAAACATGACGTCTTATAAGTCGTAAGTACGATTTATATTTAACCCGATTTTTATACACAACTAAAATTGTATTCACCTTGTATTATTCAAATTCTATTAAAATAAAAAATACTTAACAATATAATATCCATGTGTTTAGACATAATTTATTGTTACGGATTAAATTTTTAATTTATAATTACTAATTATTGAACAATAATTTTTAAACATAATACAATTAAAAAACAACACAAAGTAAGTATACTTTATATTCCTTATTATAGTAATATGTATATATGGATATAGATTTTAAATTGGTATGTATAATAAACACTATTTAATTTAAAAATAACTTTATAGATATAAATAACTAATATAAGTTAATAACTATATATAGTTATGTTTTTCGGATTGTAGATAATATACCTAGTATAGTTTATTCCCATTATTTAGTTATACGTAGATAAATAGAAATTATTATATATTTAAGAATTAACTCCTAAAATATATCAAATCGTTAGAATATTTAAATAATAGTTAATAATAAGATTTTTTTTTAAAAAAAAATTGAAATATTACTTTTTTGTATAAAAATATTTATCTATAATGTTATATCTATTTTATTGGTATTTACCAATAAAAATTTAAAAGTTAATTAGAATATGATAACAATCTATAACAATGGGTAAGTAAATAATTAGGTACCCCGACTAATACCAATTGTTATAAAATAATTAATTTTAAAATAATAATTAATAAAACATAATAGTTCATTTACTCGTACCAATATATTATATACCTATAACAATATTATGTAGCTAAATAATATTTATTTAAAAAAATTAAAAAATAATTGTTGATTCATATAATCTACGTATTAAGTAACTATTTTAAATGTTTCTAATAGAAATATACAAATCTAATATGTAAGTATATAAGGTTTTATTTAAACACTTTTTGTAAATATTTCTAGAATTGTATTTAGAACTGAGAAAAAAAACTTAAAGTAGTAATTATATTTACTAAATAATATATATTTTATTTTGGTTAAATAAAAATGTTGTTATAAATAATAATTATCGGAAATGGTATTCTCCCGATTTGTAATCTAAGTGCATTTTGTATCATCAGTAAGTATTATACAATATTAACTGATTTTATACTAAATATTATAAATAATACTGACTAACATTATAACCAATTACCAATTAATACCTTAACATATAAACAATCGGTTGCATGTGATTTGGGTATGTGCATTTATATACTTGATTAATAAATGAAGATAAAAAATTAATAAAAAAATACACAATAACATATTATTTATATATATAATATATAACATAAATTATTTTAATTCTTATCGTGACATAATCATATTTCATATTGTATAATCATATTATAAATAGTAGGCATATAATAGTAAAATTTAATACTGGGTTATACTTAGAAATTTAAATAATACAATATAATAAAAATTATCTTAAAAATAATTATTATTAGTACATTTATTTATTATATTTATTATTTACCTATCATAAATAACTTTATTTGTCTATAATATCCAATATCAATTGTTAAATAACATAAAGAACATTGCATAATCTATTATCTAGAATAAAAATATATTTTTAAACAGTATTTTATAAGTACAATACAATTGATAATATAATTATTAATAATAGTATAATATATGACGTAAATTCTGGTAGTTACAATACAATTTTCTTTTACTTTCTTGAATAAACATATATTAATGAAAATTATTATACCTACACTAAAAAATATATTTTATTATTATAATAACAATACTGAATAAAGTTTATACATGTTTAATGGTAAAAAAAATATCAATTTTACCTATTTACCTAACAGTTTTATCAACATTAAAATATATTTTATTTAGATATAGGTACATTTTACATTTCTATTTATTGTTTTACCAATATTATACAACGGATTTATCTAAATAAGTTTTCATTGGCCAAAGGCCATTCTTAAAATAAACATATCTTGTTTTAAATCAAATTAAAAATTGTAAATTAATTGTACTTATACGTACATCATTATATTATTATTTTTCTTATACCCCACCTTACACACCCAAATAGATTAACTAAATAGAATCGGCCATCTTAACCCTTCATCTCAATAAATCTCGATCTATACCTATACCTCATCTTGATCATTCACACCATTTATATCGTAATAGTAAAATCAACAAAAATTGTAAAAAAAATATATAAGCGATATGTTTCGATAAAAATAATATGTTATTATTCTATAATATTATTGTGTCATTTAATAAAACATTGAAACAAATTTAGCTAAAACGTTGAAATAAATAAATGTTTTTTTTTTCATTAGACGTATTAAGCATATGTGAACAAATTTTGTGTGAATACAAAATTATTTTAATAATCAGAATGGTTTTACATACAATTATCCAATTTATAATCGTTTATAATTATATAAAAACTTAAAGAGCAAATTTGGCATGGTAACTGGTAAGATAATAACATCACTAAATACTCTGGATAAAATATTTGTACATTAGTTTTAATAAAATAAAATATTATAAATTATTATTTTATGAGTTAATAGAAAACAAACTATTATTTTATAGAAAATTTACAGATAAAGTCTACGTTCTGTATACTTCCACAAAATATACATGGCCCACCATAATAATAATTTCGCCGTCTACTGTGCGTTACAAAAATAAATATAAAAATCTGTATAAATGGTAATTTCTAGACCTAAACCATAATAACCATTGTGATATCTTGAATATTGTGTTATTTAAATTTATTGTATCATAAAAAAATAACATACTTATATCAGATTATTTTAGAAAACAAAAATATTATAATATTTTAAGTAACAAAGTTACAATATTCAACATATTAAGATTATACACCCAATATATTTTGTTTGTATAATATAAAATTCTATTTTATTGTTAATAGCTATTTGATTTTAAGATATTATTTTTGTTTTCGATTACTTAGATTATGACGAAATTTTTACCAAAATTGTATGTTCAAAATAATTTATGAAAACAAAAATGTCAGTAATTTATTATAATATTTTTCATGGATTGTTAACGGAAAGAATCAAATAATAATAATTATTATTTAAATTACAAACCTCAGCCTTTATAATCATTTAAAATATATTGAAATATTAATAAATATTAAAATGTAGGTAATCAAAATAAAAAAATAAAAAAATGTTTAACATATTAAGTTTAGGTTATAATAAAATAAACTTAATTTATTTTTAATACGTTTGGATAAGTATGACGAAATAATAAACTTTTTTTATACTATGTACCTGAATGTATTAATACGTACATTCTCAACAACGTATTTACGGCGGGGGGGGGGAGGAGATTGATCCCCTCCCTTGATATTTTTTTTGTCTAGTAATATTTTTCGAAAACTAATATAAAATCATTTATTTTTTATTTTATATACCTACCTATAAAAATAAGAATATCGAAATTGCAACCCTTTAACGCGCATAGTTTACGACGGTGAAAAAATTGGGAGGCCTTGCCTTACTCAATGATATATTGCCATCGAATATCCCCACCCTCCCTTGACTATATCCTAAATACGCCACTGTGCATTCGTATCATAATTTTATTATACCTACTTATATATTATATCATTTAATACATTAAAACGAGTAATTGCCTATATAAATATTTTTTTTTTAATATTTAATTTTAATAGATTTTAAATTAATTATAAATGTATATATAAATACGCATTTAAGTGTCATATTCGATGATGAAAATTTAAATAATTTGTCCTACAAATGGGACATTGCATTCTTTAAAGATCGCGAGATTCTCTTACTGTTGATATTTAACTTAAAGAAAGTTCGAAGTTGGTTTATTTTATCCTTCAACTAATCGTATATCATAATAATGGACAAATCACATGGAATTATTATTAATTATAAAACGAAAATCTGAAATATTAAATAATATGTCCTTGATAAATGACGTAATCACATTAAATATATCTTTGAGAATTCAAAACTAATCTTTATAACTTAAAAAAGCAACATTTAAGAACATTTATATTTGTTTATAGCACAATTTTTATTTGATTATTTAATTTTTTTTACTTGATGATTTAATTTTTTATAAGTTAATTACTTTAAGATAATTAGACGAGCTCCTGATTTTTATATTGCATTGTATTTATTGTTATTTAGACGATTTTGTTTTGTTTTTTTTATTTCTTAGCAATTGCATAATATTATAAGTTTAATTAATATTTGAAATATTAGAAGAAAACCCAGCGAATTACTACGCCAAAAAATATACAGTATCTTAACCAAAAAGTTTTGTGAGATAAAACGGATAAAAATATTATATTTAGTATTCATTTCGCGATTTATGATACTTTTCGAACTTTCGGGCGGACACGACGAGAACAAAAATAAGAATTTGTAAATAAATTGGTAGTTGTTTTTTTAAAAAATAATAATAATTACCTATATAATATTAGATTAGATAACACAGAGAGTTTTATAATTAAAATAGTATGGTGTAGTAGTAAAAACGGTTTGAACAGAAAAAAAACAAAGTATATTATTATTTTATGGTTTGTTTTTTTTTTTTAATATTTTTAACTGCTACTGTCGCCGAACTGCAAATTAATGGCCCGTGGATCAGGCTGTACGTTCTCCACCGATCCCGTGATGGGTATGCGGACAGGTTGCTGGTGATGGTGATTGACCGACGACGGTGTCTGGTCGCTACGGCCGAGTTTCCTTTCCGCCGCCGAACGTTCGTCGTCGCCGTTGACGCCCCTTATCACCGATATCCAAAACCGGACGACGGTGAACACCACGCCGACGGCCAACACCACCGACCCAACGTACCGGCACGAGGCCAGGTTCTCGTTGTACGCGACGGCCCACCGGTCGATCACCTCTATGTTGGCTGATCGGCCCACCACCGGGTCTCTGGCCGGCATCAGGTGACCGACAGCCATGGCCACAGCGCCTATTGCCACGAGAGCCATTCCGAACGCCGTACAAGTGCCGCCGCAGTGTCTGCGCCAGCGGATTTCCGGTTCCACGCAGTATTTGAAGTCGTCGTCCTGCACAACACAAAAAAAAAAAAAAAAAAAAAAAAAAAAACGTTATTGTTTATCAAGAGTCGATGGTTCGTTTTCTATTGGTGCGTTATATTTCTAAGGATGCATTTTGTTTCAAATTGAATAACGCCTATGCGTAATTTATACATTGTTTATGTTTAATCGTGGTTATAAGAAATACTTGAATAAAATTAAAATATTATTTAAAAACCTGTACACTACGAGAAAAAAGACGAATTAACAATTACATTTATGTTTTAGTTAAGTTTTCAGTACCATCATTCGAACCCTTGTGAAAAAGTACATAGCACGTACAATCTGTGCGTGCTATTTTAAATCCTTTACGGATAGAAAATGAAACGTATGTCGATATATATATATATATATATATATATATCCATAACTTGATTGATCAATTATTTACTCGACCACAAACAACCGTGAACGTTAAGACAATGTTTCACTATTTTCGGGATTGTTTTTATTTTCACATTTGTTTGTACATCGTTAAGGTATACAAACGGGAAACCCAAAAACGATCCGACTATACCTAATATTAGACATTATATAAAATGAAATGATCGATCATTTATGTACGTTACGATATACGCCTGTTAAACCTATAACATAGAGATACGCGGTTATATATTAGAAATATCATAATAATATATTATATAGGTAAGCTTAGAGCACTCCCTACGGACGCTATTTCAAAAGCGATCTATATAATTGTCAGACCACCTACGGTCGTAGAACTTTAACGGACCGAAAAATAAATCACGTTTTCATCTTCCACTGTATAAAACGAATATTGTAAAGTTTATTATACGTGACGTGTGAGCATATACCTACACATGCAATTTTCAACGGTCTTCTTTTAGTTTTACATTTACAGACGTTAGAAAAACGTACAATATGTTCTTAAATTTAACTAACCCGTGAATATTTAACGACGTACGCGCCAGTAAAGTTACGTGCAACAGCCATTCAATAATAATAATAATAATAAATTTTAAAAAGCCAGCACAGTCTATTTTGGACGTTCCTCCTTCGTCCCTTCGATCCTCGGAAATTAGTTAGTGGTGGAAAATTAAGATTTCAATGCAATAATTATTGCATTCGGCAAAAAAACGAACATTATCGAAGCTCAATCAGATTATTTGATTATAAATTTTATAACTAAAATTTAATTACTCTATAACTTATAGGTTTACGTATCGTATGTACAAATGCATTCGATAAAATAACAGCCAACGCCAATAATTAAATCAGGCACGTATTATGTTATATATTTTTTACTTTTTAGTCAACAAATAAATTATGGCATTAAAAATGGAAACGAAAATAATAAAATAAATAATTTATAAACTTTCACACATTTTGTAATGGTACGTTAAGGTTATGTAATATTATTTCTTGTTTAAATCGTTGTACAGTAATAACACGTACCTACATTGTGTATGAAAAAGCTCGTATCTATACTGCATCACAGTGAACCAAAACCGACTGTCGAAAGTACGAAAAAATTGAAGAAATGTAAATACGTGTAGTTGCTGTTTGTGTGATGCAGTGCAACGTTTCTGATTAAACATAGATTTGTACCAAGAGTACATTGTCACTATAAATGTTTACAATATAATTTATAACCTCAGTATTAAACATTGCTTTATTAATAACATTTAAATTAAATCTTTGAGTATTTGTTTCATTAAAAATGAAATAAGTATATCCGAGCTCTGAGTTGTCAACAAATGGAACAAATATACAAATTTTAATGGTATTAAAAAGTACCCCCATTTGTATGGTTTATTTTAAACACAAAAATTAATCCCAATTAAATTACATTCTGAACCAAGCGTGGAATTTATTGGTTTTACAATGATGTGTCCTTTTTTTATATATGTAGACATTTTTTCGGGTGGAAATAATGGTCCCATCATATCAAATGGGGTAGATTTTTGGTTGAGAATTATAATTAGTTTATACATTTATATTCATTTAGCTCTTTTTTTGAATTTCAAAACCGTTTTTTAATCGAAAGACCTACCCAGAAATTATGAAAAATAGTAAAAAAATCGTGGAATCTAATTTTTAATGAAAATCATTTTCGTTGTTTTGTATTAATTAATAAAATAATAGTCATGTAAAATATAACAAAACGCTATACAATTTTCCCGTTTTATTGATTTTACTCAAATTTCCCATTTTAAAATTATACTGAAATAAAATTATGAACTACTTCATGAGAAATTTTTTATTTAGTTTTTCGTGATGTATAATTGAGCTTGTAGAACATTTTTAAACCATGAACGTAAAATTGTATTAAACATTAATTATAATACAATAAAAAATTTCCAACAATTTCAAAGTTATATAAATAGTTCTATAATATCTTATACATTATACAAAAATAATCATAAACGTCTGGAATTTGTATTACGTAGATTGAAAATCTATACGAATACTTATAATAAAAATATCAAGTCTCTATGACCATTATTTCATTAATTATCACAAAAATCGCAATTTTTACTGATTTTCATTATTTGTTGGGTAGTTTTTCATCACGCATACTTTAAAAACAATTCGAAAATTCCAAAAACGAACGAAATAAAGTACTAACTAGATAAAATAAAATTCTCTTTCAGAAACCTATCCCACCAATAATGACTCGATCATTATTTCTATATACTTTCTAAGTTCCACCCAAAAAAGTCACTACATACATAAAAAAAAGCACACGTCATTGAAAAAGTGAATATAACATAATAATATTATAATTTAAATGTATTTATTTATTCGTAAATTGATAATTATTTAATTTTATATTTAATTTTACTTATTTTCGTAAAAGATAGTGTTTAACACTTAAAGGGACTTTTGTGGATGTAGAGTTTTATTAGATTATAAATGAAAATGCATGTTCAAAGCGTTCTCTTCTCAAAGTTTTATACTTTATAGTGCAAATTATACTTTCCATTCGCGAATTCGTGAAGAAACTATTTTAAGACAAATAATAATAGTATTATTTTTGGATTCATTTGATTCATTTCAAATTGTACAATAATAATATTATTATTTAATGTGGGCAATGCGTTCTCCGCGTGGCTTGAGATTATGACAAAGCCATCGTGGCGTCGTAATATCGATCAGCCTGTAACGTCATATTATAATGTTGTACAATAAACTATTATTATTTATTATCATTTATGTAATCTCGAGTATGTTTTATATCTTCTATTAATCGTTATTTACGATATAAGTATTAAAAATATCGATTAATCGAATAATATATAGTTATTACAATATTGTATTATAATCTATCCATTGTAGTGCATTCCACATTAATAAGGTACCTATAATAAATATTATTTTATTTTCCATATACGAATAAAATAGATTAAAATAATAAGTTTGGTTAATAAATAGTTATTGAATATCAAAAATAAAATAAGCCCACAAAAATATCTGATCAATACGCGATGATGGTGAGGAATAAGAGAATGTCAAAATTATTAATCCTTATTATTATATAGCTTTGTTTTCCGTTTCTTTAGTTTGGGATCAATATATTTTAGTACTCGAGCGAATACATCTTTTTTTAACTGTGACGTATGCTTTGAAAATTCCTGCTTACAACTTTAACTTTGAAACTTCAAATGAAGTATCTATACGTTAATAGTTCATATTTCATGATAAATATTAAACATTCATTGAGATTTATTAATATTTTATACGGTTTACTCTAATAAAAATTTAAAAATTAATACGCTTTTATGTTTAAACGGCATTATAATCAATGATATTACTGATAAATATATTTCTACTGATATAATTTTTTTAGTTATTTCCATATAATCATGTGTTAATTATTCTGTTTGGTTTAATATTATTTTTCCTCAGAATTTTAATATGGTTGATATTAAATATGTTAATCTTTAATTAAAAGTTTTATACCTACACATTTTATAAATAAGATAGATAGATAGATAGTTAGATCGATAGATGGATTACTATTTTTTTTTACTGAAACAATTTTGTATTTTAGTATATCATACGTACTCCATATGTTAGCATAATTATTTAATCAAATTCAAAAATTGTATACATAAATCGACGAAATTTAAAAAATTAAGTTATAAGTACTTTAAAAAAATTTAGTGATAAATTGTAGTATAATGTCAAATTACAACATATTAATCGCCTTTTAAATCGATATTAAACTGTATTAATCATAAAACAATTATTTTGGAAAAAATAGTAAATATACAGGTCAAATGAATTATTTCGCAATCTATAATTACTATTCAATATACGTGTTATCCGATTAAAAAATAAACTGAAAAGAAAATATATACGAATACATTTTCAGAAAATTGTAAGTGACTTTAGAAAATACAAAATACAGCCTCAAATGAGTTCGATAAATGGATTTAGCCAAACGTACAAAACGTAAAGTTAGGTACTTAAACTTTGATGTTTAATGTCCCGTGTAAATTGAATAGAAACTTATCTTTCACCACAATAGTAGGAAATTGCTTGATATAATATGACACGGCCAAGATTTTCAGAATTCGTTTGACAATAATGTTATTAACAAAGTATATTAAGTCAATAAATACCTAGAAGCTAGAACCAAAACTTTTTCGAAGACAAAATAATAGAAACATAAAACACGAGTTGAAAATAATCAAACCCTAGTGATAGTGTCACTAACGAAATAATTAATTTTTTACCATATAAGGTATATTCACATTATTCATACTTATATCATTATAGTTTTTTTTATAAAATTGTTATGGTTTGTAAATACTTCAAGATTCGTGTGTTTATGCCCAAAACGATCTATCAAACTAATTTCCAGACTCGAGCTCTCGAGGTCAAAAGTAAAATATAAAACATTTAAAATTTCATCTCTTATATAATTCATTCGCATATAATCCCATATTCCCACAGTAATATAATATTTGGGTGATTAATTGTTTTATAACTTAGTCATTGGTTTTATTTTCATACCTGACAATGGCCAGCACACAAACCATCTAGTAATTTAACTGCAGATAGTTTTATTTTTGGTTATGACTGATATCAAAAAAGTGTTCTTTGTATTGATGAATTCGACAAGTGCTTTCCAAGTATTGAACAAATAAAATAATGGTCCTACTTCAAAATGTAATTTGTTTTATGGAAATAATAATTTTTATATACACGGCTCGCTATTTTTAAATAGTATTTTAATTTCATTATAATAATAGTTATAATTATATACTCAGTAGAACATTTTTTAACTGATTAGTAATTTTATTACGTTTTAGAGAGAATTATATAAATATTTTCCATATTTTATTTGTTTATGACGATAGGTTTTTAACCATTAACCGAACTTAAAATGATTTTTTTTTTTATAAAAAGTATATTATATTAGTAGGTATATGCCTAACTTAACCAAAAACTAACTAAATAGTATAAAATTACAAATTTATGTTAGGATTATATTATGTTGTTAATTTTATGTGGTATATTCTGACACTTAATTTATATTGAAGTTTTAAAATTCAAAATGTGGGAAGGTAGATTTTGGATGTTCCTCCTTTGTCCCTTCGGTCCTCGGAGAAATTAGTGGTTTATTATAATTAATATTTGAATGCAATGATATTGCATTAGAAAATACGATTCTGAGCGAAACTCAATATAGTACAATATATTATACTGATTAGTCGTTCCATAAGTTTAACACGTATGTAAAGTAAAGTACCCATGAGAAAACTCAAAAAAAATTTAAAGTACTTACATTCAAAATTGCATTATTTATCATGAAGAACCTAAAATTAATTTCATATAAAAAAAATATTCCGTAAATTTTGACATTTTCCGTCATTTTTTGGTAGTTTTCCTTCGTATAAAGAAATACTTTTGAGAAATTTAAAAAATTAATTAAATAAAATACCAACTAGACGCAATTTTCTACTGAAAGCATACTCTACTTATGATAATCGGACCATTAATTCTATCCAAAAAAGTGTATTCAGACATAAAAAAAAATATCATAATATTTAATTCTACAAAAATATTCAAATTTTAGATCCTTATAAAAAAAAATGTAACCGACGATTTTCAAAATATTTTGAAAATTGATAAAGTATTATAGGAGTAGGCTACTATGAAATTTTCAAACTAATAAACCAAAAATTGCAGGAAATATTAAACATTTTTGGAATAAAGTTCAAAGTTCTATACTTGGCCAAAATATCAACCAATCCGTTCCAAAATCTTACTACACTTGTATACTATCTATGTTAATATTTAAAAAGTTTGTCAAGCCCCTACGATAAACCTCAATTAGTTATTACGAAATTAAAAAAATTTAAATAACAGAAACCGTCATTTTAACGATTTTCCGCCATTTTTTGGTAGTTTTTTTTCTCTCAAGGAAGAATAAATATAATAAAATTGAGAAATTCGAAAAATGAGCCAAATAAAGTACCAACTAGACACGATTTGCTACCGAAAACATACCACCCCATTCGTGATAATCGAAACATTATTTCTACCCAAAACAGTGTCTTCAGACATAAAAAAAAAATCTTTGTTAAACCAATACTTTCTTCGCTTCGCTCCTCGAATAATTTCAAAAACAAACAATATTTACAAATCATTATCATGTATATATAATATATGTAATACATAGTATATCGTTATATAGAACCGCGCTTATCGCATAATCTATGTAATATAAATAATCATTAAACAAAAATAAGCAATACTTAAATGCATATTATAAAAAAGCTTTTTAGGTTATACTGTGAAATCAATGTATATTTTATTGGTTTAGAGATATAATATGATAATATAACATTTTAAATTGTCCAAGTTTAATTATGTAAGGATAATACGAATATCTGTAAAATATATTACATTTGTCTGAATTATATATAAACTGAAATTGTTTACTCGAAAATATTTAATGAGTTTTATGCTAAAGTGTTTTGACAACCAACATTTGAATTCCTAACTATAAGTTTCGTATTAGAATCTACTTGTGGAACATTAGCCTGCGGTAATCATTATTTTATGTAAATTTATTGAGGTCATTTCCCTAAATGTCTATTAAAACGATTGAAATATACAAACACGACATTGATACGATATCGGACAGTTTAATTGGTATACTAAACTTTTGCAGAGTGCTTATAAATATAAAAACGATTTCAAACACATCTGCATAACATTTTTACTATACTAAACAATAAATTAGAATTAAATAATAGCTTCACTTTATCCAATAAAATATTATTATTTCAAAATTACAAATGGTATATTGATATATTTTGATTATATATTAATTAAAATTTCATTTCATCTAAAATAATGTAATTTGGCGAATACGAAATGCACACATTGTTATTAATTTATTATTATTAACCTACATATCTCAATAAAAACCATACCGTAAATGGTTTAATTCAGTGTGCCCCGTTAAAATGTTAAATATAAAATATAATAAATTCGATTCGAATGTTGTTTAATGACAACTGAAATGTTAAATTTACATTTTAATTTAATTTTTTTTTTTACATTTTATATTTCAATAAAAACCCAAATTCAAATGTGCTTTGGATTAACGTTCAAATAAGTTCAAATATAAATATCGAATTATTTTGTTGTTTATACATTACATAAAGTTTTAAATTTGGCGTTAAGCCTTTAAAACGCATTCAATTATGTACCGAGAATATTTATTGTTTACCACGTTATATGGATTTAAACCTAATAAATGATATCCTTTTTGCACCTTCTTTTATTACTTTTTTTTTGCTTGTAGATTGTTTAATATCTTTGTCACGACATTAAAAACAAACCATTCGTTCATTTGAGCCAAGAAAAAAATAAATGAAAACGAAACTATATTTTGTTCAAAACATACTATAAATACCTAAATATTAAAATAAAAAAATAAAATATTATAAATGTCTAAATATTACTGCTTTTTTGTTATATACGGTGAAAATTTGTTCTACAACCAAAAAAAAATTTATACTTTTTTGAAAATTTTTTTTACAATGATATAACTTACTGGCACCATAAGAAATAAACATTGGAAATTATAAACATAATGAACATAAAAATCTAACCTAACCTCAAACCTTAAATTGTAAATTAAGTACCTAAATATAATATTTCTTACCACTGTCTTGTCTTATAATGTTTAAACAAATTCATATGACATCATTATAATAATGTATAAATATCAAATAATGCTTAAAAGCAGAAAAATTTAAATAAAAAAAGCAAAAAGGTCGATTCTGGACGTTCTTCCTTCGGTCTTCGAAGAAATTAGTAGTCTATTATAATTAAGATTTTAATGCAATGATATTGCATTCGAAAATATGATTCTGAACGGAACTCAGTTAGTTAACAATATATTACACTGATAATCTATTCAAAAATTTTACCACATGTGTAAACTACTAATGAGAATACTGAAATATCCCAAAGATCAAAACAGAATTAGTTATCAAAAATATTAAAATTAAAATTATCGAGAATCGTAATTTTGTCGATTTTTCATCACTTTTTGGTAGTTTTTCTTCTTTTTAAGAAAAAACATTTGAGAAATTCGAAAAATACGCTAAATAAAGAACCAATTAGATGCAATTTGCTATCGAAAGCATATGCTACTTGTAATAATCGAACCATTATTTTACCCAAAAAAATGTTTTAAGACATAAAAAACAAAAAAACAAAATATACTTATAATTATTTCGAATTTATATTTAAACATATGGAAGGTATATATTAGGAATTAGGATATGAAGTTTTTGTTATTAATCCAATATTTAAATTCAAAATTTTAGATTTAATTACAATAAATAAAATTATAGAGACAATTCCCTAGAATATTTTTAGGAGACGTGGATCACATAATCTAATCTACAAAAACAATCGATGTTCTGTAACGTTTAATATTTGTTTAAATCATTACATATAATTTAATAATACAAATCTATCACGAACAAAACAATTCAGTGGAAAGATGATATCAAGCTTCCAATATACAAAGGCAAACTTATAATAATAATACCGCTATTTGATAGAAAACTTAATTCATTTCTTTAAGCGAGCATTACAAAAGGTCAATTTTACGTATCTTCTTGCTTATTTTAATATTATATATAAAATACTAATATTGATTCCTTACAATTTACAAATATTAAGTGTGTATTTGCGAAGGTACCGAAAGAAAACAGTTTACTAAAAATCGTTTTGACGATTGTTTTTGATTAAAACAGTAAACTGTTTACTAAAATGTTTGCTCTTATCACGAAACACCTTCACCAACAGTTTTGTATTTCTGTTATCTCTTGTTATAAAAATGATAATAGAAAATACACTCGTACTGTCATGAAATAAAATGGATATTTTAATAAGTGATTAGAATTTAAATTTTTATAAGTTTTCACTCGTTTTGGCAATGCATAAACTTGTTATCTAAAACTAATACGTATCAGTAAACAGTCTGTAAATATTTTGGTTTCCGTATCTCTCGCGAAAATACGCTTATTCATTTTTGTAAGTATCAAGTGTAAATAATAAATAATAGATGTTATACAATTTATAACATTGAATAACATTATTGTTTTTTTGTTATTTTTAATGTTGTCAGAAGTTGTCAAAAGAATTTAAAACAATAATGTAACAACGATGTTAAAAAACATACAACAAAAAATTTCATTTAAAATACCACAATAGACTGTTCGATATTTTTAATAATATTAATATATTTTTTAAATATCAAAATATTGAAATATTTCTTTAAAATGTACCTATATAATAAGTCATAATATATAATTTTATTAAGTTACGCAATTGTAATATTGTATTCGTTTTACGTATAAATGTTTTTTATATAATAAACATTGACATTAACTTCTGTTTTAAAAAATGCAAAATAGTACCTATAAATTTATTAAGGATAATAAATTAACTATACCTATCGTTTTATATACTCATGTTTTCAGTAATCAATATAAAAGTTTCAAATATAATGTTAGCTATACACTAATTAAGTTTTTCAATAATCCTGTCGTTTTATCGTTTATTAGTTATTATTTTACAATAAAAGGAAAGTAAATAAAAATAAATTAAGTTTTCACTATAATCTATTTATTATTTCTGTACAAATTATAGATAGAAAAATTCAAAAGACTAATTGTAAAATTTACGAAGAATTATGATTTATAATTTCGCATATTAGAATTCACGTACCTATTAAATATATCGAAATAAATTGCAGCCCTAATTTATATTGTTCAATATAATATAAAAGGACAGAAGGTTCCTTACTTATAGAATTATCATATTCATATACTACCTGTCCTTTAATATCATGATCGTTTCTTAACAAATAATGATTTTCTATTAATATAGATATTATATTATTAGTATATATTATATTAATGATAATTCTTATGACTGAAAGATTAAAATTTTTTTAAAAAAATACCAATTATAAAATCTATAATTTTTAAAACAATCACTATTGTTAAAATTATTTTATTACAATCTTTTCTTTTCACATACAAAGATCATAATAAATATCCATCATAAATATTTCAATTCAAACTAATGCAGTGTCGGGTCACACAAGTACCTACACATTTCAGAACCAATTTGTTTTCAATTCGTTTGGATTTTCAAATAAAAAAATACCCACTCAAATTCTTATATTCGTGAAACTCGATTAATCCAGTAGTGTGCAACCTTTTTTGGTTCACGGCCCCACAAAATTATTTATTTTGATAATACGACCCACCTTCCTACCAACATTATGTAAGTGAATAATATATATATATATATATATATATTATATTCAATAGAACTTGTTATTGCAACATTAAGATATGCCATAATATTACGATAATAATAACTTGAAAACTTTCCAAAGAAGAACAAATGAAAACCTGCAACTTCTGTATAATAAGCTGAGTTTACGACATTTCTTAGCCAGAAAAAGGCTGGAATGGGCGGGACACGTTTAGCGAGCAGAGGTATCACTCATTAAGAAAGTCACGGAGAACAATCTAACGGAAAAAAGACCAAGAGATAAATTTCGGCAGAGATGGTACGATACAGTTAAAAAAAACCTGAAGGAAATCAATCCATTGCTGGATATGGAAGTGGCGTTATATAGGGAAAGGTGGAAAAGCGTGTTGGAAACGGTAATGGTCCTAAATGGGCCACTATAAGTCTTAGAAGAAGAAGAAAAAGAAGAAGAAGAAGAAGAAGAAGATAATATTACGATTGACACAGCCATAGACGGTACAAAATAATTTTACTTTGTATAAAACTACAAAAATAATATACATAGTATAGAACTTTTTCATTTGATGTAAAATTATTGGCGATCCCTTTATAAAATTTCACGAGCCACTTAGGGGTCGCGACCCCCAGGTTGCGCACCACTGGATTAGTCCATGACGTTCATGGGCCAGTCGTTATAACACTATAAAAATATCATGGTCAAGTATGACCCCATTATCCCAAAATATTCCGATATACCTGAAACGAATCGTCGCGATTCTCGGGATCGTCGTAAAAATCATGCAAGTAACTTTTGATGCCGAAACCGGTGAGCTGTCTGCCTGTCCGTCCGTAGTACGATTGTTCATCATCCGAATGTGTCCCGAGTCGTTGCTTGTCAGCATTTTGTTTATTGTTGTTGTTTTTGTTGTTGGACCGTTTGGCCGACGTTGACGAGGAAGACGCGAGCGATGACGCTGTGGACGCGGAGGACGTGCACCGCGACGAAGAGTTCGTGACGAAGCTCACGCGGTTCGTGTTGGACGATTTCTTGCTGTTGCAATGCACCAGTATGCCCTTACCGGCCGTGGCGGTGGCACTGCCAGTGGCGACCGCAGATTTCAGACTTGAACAACCGCTCTCCGACGACGACATGGGCTCGCCATCGTTCTCGGACGTCATGTATAAACGGTCAACACCGGCGTCCTACTAAAAACATTGATGTCGCGTTATTATTAATGATATTTGACATTTTACAAAGAAAATTGTAACAATTTGTTGATTTTAGAAACAATTTATGAACAGAATCATACTATACTAAAATACTGTCATAAGTTCGTCGTTATAATTGTATAAACGATTTTAAATGTTATACTCGTATTATCGATATTTAGGGTCAGGCTTGGTCGATTAGTCTAACCACATGTTTTATGTTTCCAAACAATGTAATTCTTTGGTAGCCAAAGGTTTTTTATACGTGGTAACGTTTGGACTCCGGAGCAAGCCAATTACCGCAATTACCCGAAAAAGCCCAATTTTTTGGTTAACTAAAACGTCATGTACTAGTTAACCAAAAATCATATTTAACCCTCTTGACATGTCATGATTGTTACCAGCCAGGTTACATAATACCATATTATTAGAAGGGCTAAAAGCAAATGTAAAACTGTTAATTTAATACATTATTTATATTACAATAATCACAGGCAATGGCTACATTATAAATAAACTATTTGTAACCTAACCACAGCAGAGGTTTTCAAAACGTAACATTTTATATTAAGTTTAGCGTTGCATAGTACAATGTCCAAAGTGTATTGTGGACATAATACTATGGGCCGGAAGTTGAAAAATAAAATAATGACTCAAGTCGAAAAAGTTAACCGTAAAATCGTGATTTTGACATATTTCAGCTAATTTATAAATTATAAATTAGTTTTTAGAAACTTACATTATTAATGATCTGATCTGAACTTGACGACTAACTTTGGGACAGCCAACTTCGCGTACATGTCATGGCGATAATCCCAAGATAAGTAAGTTTATATAATATGCAAAATTAATGTAAAAAACGAGTAAAGTCCAAGTTGCAAAATCGCCCCGTATCCATTTTAATATAAAGAATAGTAATACAATAAGCACGTTACATCGTTAAAACTTTTAGAAAAAAAAACGAGAAGTCATCCGAATTTAAAGTTATGAAAAAATATTCATAAAACCAATTTAGACATTATGACTTATTTATTAACAAATTAGCAAGACACTCAGCTTAATTTTTTTATCTTTTTTTTATCATAATTATTAATAATTTAAACTTTTTTAATAACTTTTATATAAACATAAGCACGAAGCATACACATTATTTTTAAGAATTTTTAGTCATTTTTGTAAATGCACTTTTTTATATATTTTAAGAAATTAAGGCTCTAATAGTAATACAGTATCGGTATTTTATAATTATAGGTATACGATATAATATTATTATTATTGACACAATACGTATCAAATGATTTAAGCTAATAAATATTATAGGAATAACACGACTCTAATCAATATATGTAAGATTAGGTTTGGTCATGAGCGTAACTAGAATATCAAACATTAAGGACGGCTATAGTCCTAACTCTAGAATAGTTTAAGATACGCATAAAAATCTTTAATTAATTTTTCATAATAAATATTTTATATTAATGTAAAAAGAGAAAATAATATATACCTTCTATTTGTGCTTTGAGTGATGTTTAAAATATGATCTGTCTCTTACACATATATAAATAACATATAATTTTTGAAAAGATTTGGTATAATTTTCAAGTGGTCAAGAGACATTTTTAAGGGAGTTACACCGATGGGTTATAGATACTTCCATTGATGTATATGTACTAATATTTATACATCATGTATTATAATATTATGTGTACATACTACATATATTATTAAGATGGATGTCATTATGGATAGTTGTGGTTAAATTTTTCCAAAAAAAAAGATTGAAATCTGATTTTTAACGTTTGTAAAAATATATGACACAATTCATCTAATTATACGCGTACACGTATCTATGTTAATTAAATTGTTCCTACAAATGATTATACATCAGAATAAATATATATATGTATTTATTAAAGTAGCTGAAATAAAACGAAATATATCATACTTTTTGAATATCCTTGTATATAAATGTTTAGTAGTTACTATATTTATATAATGAAAATGGCAGTCAGTTCGTATAAAGAAAAAATGTAATCATTTATATTATATACCTAACCTAACCTATACTTAACCACCAAAGTGGAACGTCTTTAATTTATAATAGATTATTATATACAGTATTACTGTATTAGTATAATTGGACAAATTGGCAATTTGTTCGCGGAAAATCAAGATTTCATCGACACTAAAGTTTTGTCCGTAATTTCTATATGAACATATTATATATGATATTGATCTCTTCTAGCAGATTACATGGATGCCAATACATATATAAGTATTCGTTTTAAACTTTTCTATAAGATATGGTATACGCGCATTGATTTTCTCACTGATTATAACAGTTTATTTTAGTTTGGTTTTCCTTGACCTTTTTACTCTTCGTCATCAACTATACTTGACACTTGTAAATATTGTATGCAGAATGAAGATATTATATAATGTTGTAGGAAATAAATTGAGATCTTAAATCAGACGGGTATATTGTGTATAACATAAATATTTATCGTGCGTTATGACGTGTTTATAACATTATTTTAGATAGTAAGACAGTCAAGGCTACGTATCTGAGGGAGTCTATAGTGCCCACCAACATTCTATTAAAATTTTACACCACTTTTAAAATTATTTTGACACAAACATACATTACATGTTTAAAGTCAATCGTCCAAGTGGAGCTGTAGAATCATTAAATTATTAATTTCTTACCTACTAAAAGTACTAGCAATACTTCCAGTTTCTACTGAAAATCCTGAATAAACATTTTCGATATTAAAAAGTGTTTTTACAACAAAAAGAACATTTTTACGAAACTCTACAGCTCTACAAGTCAAGAAAAATTAACTAGCCTAGTTCTATTAAGTATTCATAGAATTGTCACGCTTAATTTTGAAAAAGTAATAAATCAGTTCGTACTTCAAATAGAAAGAAGTATATTATTATAATTTATTTTCACCATTTTATATTATTTTAATTTAACTATAATATACTGATTTAAAATAATTGATACCCAATAGCATAATTTAATTTTATATGATACTATACTACTATGGTATTATGTATTTTATATTAATACAAACTTAAGCTAAAATCTATTTTATTGTTGACGAACAATAAAATAATAATCTAACAGAACTCAAACGTCATCAATTATTTTTTTAGTATATAACTGCAGATTAAATATGATTTTAAAATAGGTTTTATTATTTTATAAATTGTTACTAACTAATCTTATCATTTTTGAAACTGCGTCAATAGTTTATTTATATATTATTAATTGATCTTATATAAGTTATAATTCATATTCATTTCATCATATTGTGTTTTTACACGATAAGTATAAAAGTATAATACTACACATCATTTAACATAATACAACCAACATTATCCAGAATCGTCTTTCCGAATATGGTAATTTCATTATTGTTAAAAAAAAAAAAAAAAAAAAAAATACTACCCGATTCTGAATGACGATTTGCTACCACCAGTGGTTGGCTTTTTGTTAAATTTGTTTCGTTTTAAATCCTACAACACCAAGTCATTCGAAACATAATCCAAAGAAAATAGTTCGCAGTGGTGAATGTAATACTCGTGATTCTTCAAAAGTCAAAACTTACATTATCCGATTACCGTGTGCAGATAATCGTTATTCGCAGACTTCGAATCGTTTCTTTGGTTAAAAATTCCGAGAATCGGTTACAAATGAATGGTATTGACGTAGAATTTACAACTTTTAACTTTAATCAAGTTGGAAAAGAACGAAATAATATTATTGAATCCATAGTATTTATTAGATATTCGATACACAGGTAAAATGCGGAGGCGTCAAAAACGTTTGATGTATATACTCATCATACATATGTTAATATTGGATTCTATCTCTAAGCGAGTTCAAGCACCATAAAAGACGATTATAGTGTAAGTTCTGTCATAAAATATATTCTTTGACTCTATCAATCAGTTTTTATTTAAATTTTTTAATCCAATATCTACAGTCAAACTGTTTTCGACACGTGCGATTCCCCTAAACACACGTCATACATGTATGCCCATGCGTATTTTAGTCATAGATATACGAATACCTATAATAGAATAATAACATCTTTTCAATAACTATTGATTTTTAACAATTAATGAAAACTATCTTAACGAAAACAAGTTAGAAGTTTGTTATAGATTTTTACGTTTCAAAGTTCAAATGTTTTAAACGTTTCCACTGTGATTATAATATTATAGGGTCTAGGACATTATAACGTGGCCGTTTTGCCGTAAGCCGTTATGGCGTGAGGTTATTTTGGCGTAGACTCATTTTGGCATTAAAATTACTCGATTCAAATTTCGCTCTCAAACAGTATTTTTTTAATATCTTTAAGTCTTTCTAATTTATTATATAAAACCTTGATAAGTTAAGTTATAACTTTGCACAACAAATCAAGGGATATTTTCGATTTGCGGAGCAAAGAGACGGTGCCGAGGAGCGTAGCGACGAGTGCCAGCCACGAGAAGAGTCGCATGTGCATGCATTGTATTAATGAAGAAGTTAAGATTTAAATTTTTAAGAAATAAGTCGATTCATAATTTTTAATGATATATATATATGTGTGTGTGTGTGTGTGTGTACGTATGTTATGTATGATTTTAAAATGATATATAATAAATCATATAATAATATGAATTTTGTTCATTTAATATAATCAATTTTTTATAATTAAATAATTTTTACGCCAAAATAACCTCACGTCATAACGGCTTACGCCAAAACAGCCACGCCAAAATGTCCCATTTCCAATATTATACTATAATACTATATTATTATTATTCATGTCATACATAATCATTAAAATTAATAGTGTTTTAATGTTTGTATTTTTATAAATATTAATTATTATTACGTATAAATTTTTTTGTAGTGGTTTTAAGTGTATTATTTATTTAAGAATAAAATTACAAATTTAAGATGAAAACACAACAGGAGTTATTTAACCCTCCCTCCCTCCACTACACCCACACCTTTAACGTAATCTAATTGCATTAATATTTTAAGTGACTTCGATAATATTATAGTTAGAAAAAACAACTTTTAAATATATTTGATTTTATGGGTATTAATTTTAAATTACTTGTGTGACACGGGTACGCACCTGTTATTAAGGTCACCTGTAACGCTGTCCGCTCGTTGACCCGCTGCGTCCGCGATGGTTGTTGCCTTCTCCGCCGTTCCATCTGCGATAACGTTCGATCCACCCGCACGCTCGTCGGTCAATGTCCTGAAGCTGCTTAAAACATAAGACCAAAACAAATGTAAAATAAAATATGTCGTTCGTGTTTCACTATATCATTAACATAACCTATCTATTTATTTTTTTAAATATCTATATAGTTTCTAAATCCGTTCAGTGCAAGTCAATACTATGGGTAAACAATTGAGAGAATTTCTCACACCAATAGTTTTATCTATATTTAAATTATTAGACAATAACATTGATATATTAACTAAAATTTAATTAAAGTAGTACTTAAATTATCTTAAAAATAATATTTTTTTATAAATATAGACAATTTGATGTACCTACTTATTGTAACCTATTGATTTAGATTAACCGTTTTTAAACCCTTTTAGTTTATACATTTACATTTCATTATTTGTTATATAAGTATACCTAGTAATATCCGCTAACTAGCGCAATTATATGATTTTCCAAGCGAAAATTCTCCTCTCGGTGCAGAAAATTATAATATTTATACATTGTCAGTCTATAATAATTGGTACGTCCTATTTTCTAAACGAGGATTCTTTTTTCATTTGGTTTCGAATAGTCATTGTGGTCAGGTTAAATAAAATGTACGCTCTTTCGCATTGTTTCTCGTAACCGTACTTATATGCACTCGTATGTATATACGCGTATGATGATAATAACAATATAATTCCAAACAATAAACGGACGTTTATACGAACGCATTGTGTAGTATGTAGTATGTAACGCATAATAAATATATATTATATTATAAACCGAATAACTGAGGAAACCATAAAAGTTCGAATGCATTCCTATACCACTGTCCGTACTACTTGTGAGTTGTGACCAGAAGCGGTTATTTTTATTATAAGCAATTCCACATCTCTATGACACCACATAACAGTATAATATGACAATTGACAATAAAGTTAGAGATCATATTATATTTTATATGCGGTCTTATAAAGAACGTCTCTCTAATGGAATACGTTTAAAATTGATTAATGATTGTATTTTCAGAAAATAAAACGTGTGAAATAAAATAAAAATTTTGGTTCATACAATAATAATTTATATTGTCATTATTTGTTGCGAATGTTGCATCTAAAACACCAAGTGGTTTTTAGATGTTTCAAAGTTATAATTTTGCAACACCAACATTATCTAAAACCCAAAACTAGTATTATTAATTAATAATCAAGTATTAGTATTTCTAGAATTGATTACTATGTCTATTAAATTGATGTATTGATGTATATATGAATTGTGCATGCGTAAAGAGTAAGAATAAATATTATTATTGCAATACCAAACATGTTTACAAAATTACGCCACTTTGTACTGACGTATAAATCTAACGTATAAGTTAAAATTAATATTAATTAAATAATAGTAAGTATACAGTACTAACATAATAAATAATAAAACTTATACTTTTATACTACAATAAATTATAAATCTTTTTTTTTTTATTTCATCATAATTGAAAAGTGTAGACTGAACTTTTGTAATAATTAATTATTTTTCATTTATGCTTCTTCACTCGCCATTAAACTTAACTTCACTTTGCATAAATAAACACGCATTACTTCGATGCCATAAATTTATGTATCAAATAATACGAGCTACATATTGTCAATTTTCATTAATTAGAATAATAGAAAATAAAAACCTATTTCAATGTGTATAACATCATAATGTATCGGAGTTTTCAATAATCAATCATTTTCAAGAGATAAATACGAATAGATCATAATAAATGTTTACAGACCACTATTATCAATTTATCATTATTCAGTACGCGGGTGTAATTTATTATGAATTATTATTAATGTTTCACGTTATAAACGTTAAAATTTTAAAATTCAATTTGGAATCCAATGCAAATTCACTTAACTACAATATTCTTTTTTTTTTTTATGTGCTTGTATAAATTATATGAATTGTGTGAATTGTGTATATTTTATATTTATATATTTCTTTAGAAGTACAATATAGTAAATAGAAAATGTAATAGGGACAATTAATGGATTGCTTTTGCAGAGCTTAAATAAAACATGTCGTTTTAACGCAGTTTCTGGAAAACGAATGTTGTCAAAAAGATTCCTGAAAAAAAACTTTAGAGAATATAAGTCGATTGCCTGTTTTTTGAAACACAACTGCATTCATTTACGAATTAGCATAATAAATAATAAATTTAACAAAATAATTTTATAATAAACGTTTATATAATATTAAAAATATATCGTTTTTTCTAAAAGAAAAACCATATTATTATTATTATTATTATTATCATTATATTATTATCTTTGCATTTTATTATGAAAATATTTAAAACAACGTATAATCTTGTATTTTATTAATAAGACACCATTATCACCTCCAACCATTGGTGTTTTACTTTCTTTAATTCAAATTCCATGTACATATTGTATACATTTGATACCCTTTCCAGGGCTTGCTTACGTTGTTACTCTTGACATTCTTTAGGATTAGGATTAAAATGTACCTATTCTTCTATATCGAACTTTATCGATTGATGTACATACGAGTAGGTACATAAAATATTGCACTATGTAATTATAATTTACATTTTTTATTTTATTTATAACGTGTATTATATTTATAACGTTCATTATATTTATAACGTTCATTATAATTACAACTAGACTGAATACCCAATAACATAATTTTGAATTTTTCATGTGGTTATACTGTTATTATCGTTCCAGGGCTGAAAAACGTTTTTAAAACGTTATAATTATAGAGTTAAACCTGTCAAAAAACGATTGAAATGTGAAACAGTAAACGCTAATTTTGAATTATCACTGAACAAAACAATACAATAAACGAAACATGACTTTTCAATAAATATAACTTAACTAAAAACAAATAAAATTGTAAAACAATTAATAATAATAAAACGTTATAATATTCTAATAAAATTATTTTTGTTTCTTAAATTTGTTTTTTTTTTTTTTACGTGTCTTTGTATTCGAACTATCTTTGACTTTTACCAGATTCTTATACAATTTTCTGCTTATTGAATTTTATATATAATGTCTGGAACCTAATTTTAAATTTATGCCTGTTACTCAGTGGTGTATTTACGGAG
>CM023358.1:4010547-4055322 GCA_013282895.1 Eriosoma lanigerum | reverse complement strand
TATGCCTGTTACTCAGTGGTGTATTTACGGAGAGGGGAATCCAGGGATATTGGGCCCTCCCCAGAACCAAAAAAAAAAATGTTATAACTTATTATAGGTAGAATTTAAATATAAATAAAATTTTTAATTTTATGAAACTAGGTAATATAAGCCATTGGACCCCCCCCCAGAAAAAGAATGAAAATACGCCACTGCTATTATCTGTAGTATATTTAATAATATACTTATATAATTTGAAAATAAGTTTAAAAGTTTAATAATAACTTATTCTTATTTTAAAGAACCAATTAGAGCCCACGAAACCTATTATATAGCTAATTCCACGTGGAGCCTAATTATTTTCATTTATCCATATATTATTATATACTACTACCTTTCATGTTAAACATTTTCAGAAAATGGATATTATTGTTAAGTTTTGGAAAATTAGTAATATTATCTAGAATTTAGATTCACTTATTCTATCCTATCCATATTTTTAGATGATTTTTGAAAATTTGATTTATGATCAATGAAAATGATCGTGTAATGATTGATTCATATGCGAGTACGATGTGCAAATACATCGTGTTTTTTCTTGTTGTAATTTGTATGTAACCACTAGTTTACTACCCGGAAAATGTTTGATGACATTGCTATTTATAAATAAATTTTACATATGTTCTAATTTACCTAATTAAATATTTGTATATTGTATTTTATAAATATACAATTTAAAAATAAGTAAATTATTTTATAATTAATTGTAATTCTACTATTATTTAAGTTTAGATAGTTATAATTATTAAATTATTATATTTTAATCATGACTCATAATTAAATATTATCTAAATATATTCTTACTTTTATATAATTGCATTAAATTAAAAATAACGAAAAACGAAAAATGAAAAATAAAAATCGAAAACCACATTAAACATTATATTACCAATAACATTAAACACAAAAAAATAATACCGTTTATATTACCTATTGGTAACGTTATTACGTTAAACGCAAAAAATTAATAACGTTAAACAAAATAAAATTTATAACGATAAAACTGTTTTAACGTTAAACAAAATGTTTTTTTTTTATTCGAGCCCTGCTGAGTTCTAGGTTATGTTGGCAGGTATTTGACATGTACATGTAATAAACAATATTGTTACTATTTATTTATTATTAATTAAATAATTAAATTTTTTAAAAAACTGACAAAGTAACACCGAATTTGATTCGACTTCTATTCAAATATAAAATTTAAATTTTTCAGTGAAATAATAATGTATACATAAGTTATGAAATAATTGTTTACAAAATATTTATATTATTATTATTATTAAATTATATTATATATTTATGTTAAGGTAAAAGAATTGGGATTTTTTTTAGAAAAATCTTTGAATAATGTATTTTAACCTCAATGCATTCCAATTATATATTTATTAATATTAAATTATTAGAAATTTTATGTAAATTAAATACTTACTTTGAAAATAAAAATGACAAAGACTAACATTAATAACTAAAAATACAGTGACAACGCTACTTCGGTACATTATATTACCTACCCACTAATTTTTAATAATTATCAAAACCGAAATACATTTATTGTTACTAGTATTAAGAAAATCTAAAATTTCATTAAAATAAGTACCTATTGTACTCTTGAAATATATTTATCATTTTTATTATTATATACATTTCGTAAACTTATAATAAACATTATTAATTTTCTTCATATAATTTTTGTAATCAAAATTTAATCATAAATAAAGTTTTAACTTACCTATAAATTGTTATGTTTATATTATACAAAATTATATTAAAATTAATATTAACAATTCCTACACTTCAAAAATTAAAAACAAATACTCAAAAATAAAATACAATTATCCTTCTATTAGATATTTACTAATTGTAGAACATTTTATAAATATAATTATATATATATATATATATAAGCTTTATATTATTACATAATTTTAAATACATAATATATAAAACAAAAAAAAAAATGTTATTATATATTATAAATTCAATCCATAAAAGCTTTAACTAATTTGAAATATTAATCTATCATTTTTTAATGAAATGTTTCGTTAGGTACCTACATATTAATTCAAACACGGATGCATGAATCAAAATTAAAAATTAAATTATTTTAAGAAAACTTTTAAGTGTTTTTGTTTGTTAGTTTGATAGTTTGTTTCATTATAAAGATACTAAAAACCTTCAACAGAAATAGTTATTTTATAAACTAACCTTGTTATCATTATTTATGCTCTTCATGGGAAATTTAATATATTATTCACAATATTTTCTTTTCATTTGTTTAAGTGTAATAGAATTTTCAAAATCTTGTTAAATCATACTTTTAATGTGTTATGTTTATTTGGTTTTAAGTCAGTGGCGGCTCGTGGTTTGGAAAACGGGACGATCGCATCCACTACTAAAATTAATTAAAAGAAAAAAAAAAAATTCATTTTTAATTTTTAAAAATGCAAATTTGTTGTGTGTGTCAACATTAAAGTATTTCCCTCAGATACCAGGAGTATATGTGTACTCATGCACACATGAACAGTGTTTTGACGACCGGCAGCGTCGTCCAAACAATATATTGAAACATAAATTATAAGCGAGGTGCTACAATCGTGTGCGTGTATGTTTCAGCTGCGATCTTATATACTGGTTTTGTACTACTGTAAAGTCCATATTGCAAAATATTAATATATTACTATAGTGGATAATTTATTTTTAGAATTAAATGCGTGTACGCTCGCCGTTATTGGTTAATTTGACAATTTTTTATACCCATAACTAACGGTATTATATTTAAAGTCGCACCCCCACCACTAGCACCCACGACCCACCACTGTTTTAAGTACATAATATATACTTATAGGTATACTCTTAGAAAAACAATAACTATTAAAAAATCCCGACTGTACTGTAGTATATTATACCAACTAATTTAATAATATTGTTTTCTAGGGAATTTAACAAAATACAAATGTATAATTTAAACAGACCAACAATATTATATATTTTTTTTTTTTACTCTTATCAGTCTTATCTATAAGTATAATTTATCATTAACTGTATGCAATTACCCGAAGTATAGATAAAACTATATACTAAAAAATAGTTCTCTTTAGTAGGTACTAATTTTTGAGTTGTGAAATCTTTAATAAATTATAATCTAATTGTAACCTTCACAACGGTTACGCGTTTACACCTTAATTCAAATTTTATTATAAACTCGTATTATGTAGACGTGCACTCAAAAAATCGAATTATACCAAATATCTATTAAAATAAAACACATTTTGAAATGATAATAACTTGCTATTTTATGAAAAAAAAACATAAATAAATCTAATATGCAAGTGAAATTTAAATGATTTTTATAATATTTTAAATTATATAATGAAATGTTATTTTATCAGTACTTATACAATGTTAGTGTTAGAGTATAACGTGTTACGTTTTATTTTCTTTTTTCATTGTAAAATATAATCCAAATTTTTTTTATAATCTAAAATACATTTATACGAAAAAATGTATTTAATACACTATTTAAGTGACGTTCGGAATAATATAAAACGTAAAAAAAAGTGTTTGTTCATTTTTTCAAATGTTTACTTTGTATACGTAATTTTATAATTAATTTTGTTGGTTTTACACTGTTCACTGTATTCCCGATAGAAACAAACTAAAAATTGAAGCTTCAGTCATTAAAAGTTCGCGTGCATTTGTTCATAAAAGAACTCATAACCATGCTAGGTTAGTAAGATTGTAATATTATTATAAAAGTAATACATAAAACAATTCACGTGACGATGAAACACGTAAAGAAAGTTTTATTATTACCAATTAACTCTGTAAACGAGATCATATTATAAAGTACCTACATCTATTATCGATTACCATCAGCAAAATATATTTTATACGCAGATACAACATTATTGCTATGATTTTATATAACCCCCCCCCAAAAAAAAAAAAAAAAAAAAAAATTCGTTCATTGAGTAGATGCATTGTATTACCTATATGAATTATTATTCATTTATGATATTGTTTTGTTTCTGTAATTATTTTCATGATATTCGTGGCATTTTTTAACCATATTTTGATTTTCCAGAAGGAACGCAAACGTATAAGAATTAATTTTTAAAAATATCACTCTATCTGTATGCTGAGTTGTTTTCATTTTTCTATTAATTTCATAATCTAATTTAATAAGTGATATCGCGTCGTAAGTTTTTACTTGAATTTTGACATAATTAATGTTTCTGTTGTGTTTTCGACGGCTAATTTATTTCAAATTCTAGGCAAGTTTTGATAAATTGAGTGACCAACAAGCATGAATGCAAATGATATGCTCACGATAAAGAGAAACGTTGAATGTCAAATCCTATAATAAGTCGTCGTAATCTATTTTATTAATCATGACCTTTTATAATTCAATCTTCATAATATAATAGTTTAAACATATCTTTGTTTTTCACATTTAATCACTTTATTAAAAAAATATTGCAAATATCTATAGGACAAACAATAAAAGTCACAAATAAATTTATTATATACACGTATATAGTAATATCTATACATTAATTTCTTGTTTATTTATTTGGTAATAAATTATAAACAATAAGAAAAAACAAGCTTCTAAAGCTATGTTTATTTAGTTTTTAAACTGAAAATATTGATTTCCGAAAGCTTAAGTTCTAGTTACTACTTACTACTTATACTAGTTTATATTTATTAAATGCAATTTTGAATACTATAACGTTTTTTAAGTGAATTTTAAAATGTGGATATATCTTTCACGAGTGCTCAGACGGCCAGGCCTCAAGAGATTTAGGGTTAATACGCTTAAGTAGTCATGTAAATAAACAGGTGTTATTAAAAATATGTATGATGTACTTACTTTAACTTTACTCTTCTTAATTTAGTTTATTTTAACTGAATTAGCTATTTTTCATTAAATATTCTCATTTAAAATTTTTATTTACTTAGATAATTGTTTTAATATGTCAACAATAATAGCCTTGAAAAATTTGGAGGAAAAATATTGTAATATAAATTAATATTATAATATGAATAAATGTGTAATCAGAATTTCGCGTTACAGAAATTTATACATATTGAAAATGTATGGTAATTCTCATCATTTTTTGTAATACGAAATACTGATCAGCATGTATACAGTAGGTATATAAAGTAATTAAGTACAATTTTCTATGTATACGAATGCACAAAATAACAACATAATTCATACAAAATAAATTGTAACTAACTAAATTGGTTTGCTATATTTTCGATTTATGAAATTTGCATGCCTTAAAATAACTTACTACTTACGAAAAATATAGTTTTTAAATAATTTTATATACCACAATATTTTATTCAAAAAATATATTCATGAAACTTTTTATATTTAATATTTCATATACCTGAGTAATATTCTTCTTCTTGACATCAAGCTCACGTCAGTCACCAATTCACCATGATGGTTTTAATTTTTTATATTTTCACGTTTTACAAAAATTATGCCATTTTTTTAAAGTTTTTCACTGTAAATGATCAAAATCTGTACAAGAGTATGGATTTTTTTTTTAATCTTTATCCACGTTTATAAAAGAAATCAGGTATATAATTTATGCATTTAATACTTAAATATCATATATAAATGGCAAATGCATCCCATAGGTTATAGGTTATATTATATAATATTATATTAAAAAGAATACAAATACGTATGATTTTAAAATAATTCAAATATAATATTATTGTAAAATATAATTTCGTAAGCATTTATAGTATATGTTATAAAATAATATATTTTATAACATATATTAAGGTGAACCATATTTATGTAAGTAAAACAAATATTTATTCTCTTTTATAAAATATAGGTTGCACCGCATTTGTTTAATAACACCGTTTATTGTTATGCCAGTTAAACAATTACAATGGTTTCTGTTAAAATTTGAACATGATTTAATCATCAAACATTATTTTTCATATTATACATTAAAAAAATAATAACATTTATCACAAACATTTAAAATCAAATCAAATTCATATATTAATTATATTATTTCATAGATAACTGAATAGATAACATAATATAATGGATCAACTGAAAAAATAAATCCTGTGATTGAAGAATTAAGTTTAAAAATTAAGTAAATAAAACTGTAATTTTAAAGTATTATTTTTTATATTGTAACAAATATGATTATATTATTATGATTTTAAAATATAAAAGTATACGTATTTTTTTTTAAAAAAAATGTATTTTCTAAAATTGTATATTACATTATTATAAATCATTTATTTAAGAAAAAATATGTTTTATCTCATTTAATACAACATTCTTTAAGAAATTTTTTTTTTTAATACTTAAAGAAATAAAACAAATATAAGTTTTGTCAGCTAACACTGTAGATTTATTTATTTGCAATTTGTTTTGCTTTATTAACAATAATAGAAACAAAATATATTTACTTAAACATTTCTATAAAAATTAGTTTTCTACAGTGAAAATGGTTTTGGTAAAATATTATAATAATATGATATATCACTATATATATAAAATCTATCTGCATTTATTCAAAAATAATAATAGATCGTCGTTATTGTGTGGCCTTTAGATTATTTATTTATCGTCGCCTTTCTGAAAGACCAATTTAAATCCTCAATAATAATATTCAGTGAAATATATTTACAAAACACTAAAAAATAATAAAAACTACAAAGGAAATGAGCTAACTGACAACAGAAGTACATTATACAAAATAAAAGTTTTCAAAATGTAATCATGCAAATTTTAAGTAAAAAATGTACGTGTATTATATATTTTTCGTTTGAACAAATTAATTAACAAAAGAATGAATTCAAAACTCGTTTTGCTGTTGGAAATATCTTTTTGCAGTATTATTACGATAACACATTATTGCCAGATGTCCTAAAGTTTAACAATTTACTATTACTTTAAAGTTTAAACACACCACATTTTATGTGTTCAAAACACCGTCAAAATATCCCCAAATTAATGAAAATCATCTTAAGTACTTATTTAATTTAATGATTGTATTAATATTTAACAAAAACTGATTCATTCTATTGTTTAACTTTTTAAACATAAATGATAGTTTTAAAAATTTGTTTTAAGTAAGTTAATTACAAAATTAACCTTTATATTGGATCGAAATATTCACTAAGTTTTTTTTTTTTATAACTAATTTAATATAGTCGAAATAATTACAATAATAATTCATTTATATTAAATGTAATTCAATAGGTACTTGAACCTCCCCAAAACAATAGTAAAATAGTTATATTTTAGCATAAAAATTAATAAAATATGAATGAAAATTTATTAATACAGAAAAAATTAATTTTGTCACCCCCTTGTAAGTAGCGCCCTGAGCGATATCGCCCATATCTCCCGCCGGCCCTGGGTACTTACTACCTAGTAGTAAATTATATCCTGTAGGTAGTTCTATATTCCGATTTGTATCATTGGTAAAAAAACAAGGTGAACTATAGAGAAGAAAATTTTTTTTAAATAATGTAATAATTTAATAAAAAGTTTTTAAAGACTAAAATGTCTTTATATTAAAATTTTTTTTTTTTACCCCGAGTTATATTAACTTATATTAGTTTTAACCATTGTAATTTGTAAGTTCTATAACAAAAATAAGTATTATGTCACAAATATTATATTCATTTCAATTTTAAATGCTCGTTTAATTTTTTTAGAATCTTCATAATATAATTTATCAAAAATAATTCAAACTTGTATTTTATAATTTTATATTAAATTGTATTGTATTTAAAGTACCTACTATAACCGTAGTTAGGTTTATATCGTGTTTCTCTTATTAAAAAATCTCCAATAATAACAATATTTAAGGGAAAATTGTTTATTCGTTAATAAACAATTATAATTTATAACTATTATACACTGGGTATATAACTAATGGCTAACGTTATTATGTTAATCGTACAATTTTACATTTAAATTATCGTTTCTATTTATATTTACACAAGATGTTGGTTTAATCATGTCATTTTATTTACGAAAACTTCACCCGTGCACTATAAACGTCCTAATGTTTTAAAAAGAAAATATCAATCAAAAGTCAACATGTGCGTTCCATTTGTGAAAATATTTGAAAGCGGAAAATCAAACAGTCGCACGTGATCACTACACTGGTGATGTTTATTATATGCATAAGAATCGATTCAAGACGTAGCAGAGGACGTTTAACAGAGAATATAAGACCATTTTGTTTATTTCTCTATGTCAACAAAACGATGTGAGTATACCGTTTTCCCTAAAAATATTACATCCATTTCTTAACTTAATACATACTAGAAGTTGCGACAATTGGTTTATTTTTATAAAAGATTGCCAATATATTCTTAACTTTACGATTCGGAAGTATAATTTTCCACTAAAACAGTCATAATAATAGTAATAAATCTATATATTGTAATATGTTGATTGTGAATTGACGCATCTATAAGTATGACGATTGTAAAATAAATACATGCGTAGTAAACGTATTGACAATATCAATACAATTTAATTGTTTTAATAATGCATTAATTAATTAATAGTAAGATAATATAATAATAATATCATTAGCGAATTTGATATAAAAAAACCATTATTGTAAACGTTATTTTAATTATATACAAAAATTATTTGATACTTCGTCTGTTATACCGACGATTACTACATGTGCCTATATTATGTTAATTTTGAATATCATTTGAATATTTTATATTTATATTTTAATCGTGCACGAAACAATCTTTTGCATTATAAAAACAATATTGGCAGTTTGAAATTGAAAATTATTCATTTACAATTTCGATGTGCAAAAATGAAAAATCTAATTATTTAAAAATATTTAAATAATAAAAAAAAAAATTTATGCAGCATATTGTTTTTCTCGTTTTCATATAGGTATCATTTTCTTTTTTTAACCACCTTACCAGTAACAAACTTTATTCGCTGTTTTAAATTAGCTAGTAAATATATATATATATTAAATGCATAGATGAAATTAGTGGTTCTACTAGTATAGGATATAACCACAATAGTGTACCAACAGAAAAAAAATATTATTCTTAAACTATGTTTAAAATTAACTAGGTAAAATTAACATAATATAGTGTACCACGTTTGGTATTTAAAATGTAATTTACATATTTTGCTTTACGTGTGTCATGTATATAGTTTAGCCAAGTGTCCATTTTATTTTATTGTAATTACCATACAACCACAGATACGTATTTTATTTTTATTTCCCTACAACAATTATGTATATTAGAATGCTCAATTAATCCACAAATGACCTGTACAAATACACATGTACAATGTACATATTAAACGATGTATAGGTATAATGAATGAATTTTATAAAACAAAGTTTTATTAACGTGTTTTGATATAATATTTTATTAAAAACACTATATTGTATTGAAATGACAATATATCCATATGGAAAATTTAGTAACCTATAAGGAATGATTGCAAAAAAAAAAATTGAAATTATATTACGCTATATTTAATTGTAGGATTATTTTTATAAATATTATAAAAGTAGGTATAATAGTTTTATAAATTGGTACAAAAATCAATATCATTGATTATATTATAATTTTTAATATGTTTATAAATTTGATTTAAATTGAAAACAAATTATTTAAATACTTTAGTACAGTGTAGGTAGGTACTTAAAATTAAATGTCTAATCGTTAAATATGGGTTATATTATTATAAATAATGTAATGGTGAGTTATATATTTTGTACCCAAAAAGTATTCCGTAAAAACAGGATATTTCAAAATCAATAAACTCAATTTACAAAGAATCTAAAATACGATTAAATTATCAACTAAACTAATTGAAGTACCTAATGCGATAAACGTGTATAAAATTCAGTATCAAATATCAATATAAAAACAATAATAACAAATGAAAATTGACATTTATATTCAACAAAATAAACAAATCCCTATGAAATTAATATCTGTCAAATAAGTAATGATATAATGGAAAAAATCATTAAAATATTATTAAATGATTAATGTTTCTAAAAAATGTTCATTAATATTAGAACGAATTTTCTTATTTTTATCTGTACAAGTTTAGGATGATAACAAATATAACACATACATGTATACCTACTTCTAATATAACTTTCCGTTTTTTAATCAAAATTCTCATCATAATGTTTTCATTGAACATTTGAAATTATTCGATTCAGAAAAAAAAGAAAGTTATTTCAAATTCTTAGCAAAGCTTTTGAAATATAAGTATTGGATTTGTGTTTATGAGTAATGCTTTAAACTTAAGTTTTATATAGATGGCTAAAAAAGTAGACAGTAATCTATAAATTCCACTTATTTCTTTTGATAAAAAATTGAACGCTTCAACTGTAGATACGCTTTTCGAGTTTTTCAGTATTTCTTTCAAAACGTACCTATACAGATAAAACTACACTAGTTGTAAACAACTCAAGTAAAAACTAAAACACACTGATATTCACAAAACTTGAAAATAAATTTTTGTTAATTATAATTTATAATAAAAAAAAAAAATAGACGTAGTAATGTAAACAATTCATTAACCTAACTTACATATATTTTTTTATGTTAGTATATCACATATTATTGTATTATTTAGTCAAATTTTAAATATTATTTTTCTCTATATTATGTTTAAGTATTATAAAAAAATATACGAAACATATAATTTTTCATTAAAACATTTCAAAATTCTCAAACATAGATTATTTATTATTTATTCTTCTTTTCTTATTTAAAATTTTGGAAATCTTGAAATTTATATTTTATTTTTGTAATTTTATTAATAATGAGTTAGTAATGACGAATGTAAAGTATAAGCGGAGATCCTTACAAATATCAGAGGAACTTAAATATTTAATAGCAAACAATTTTTTGTTTATAATATAATACACTATATATTGATTATAACATATATAATTGCATATATACAGGGTGTCCCAGATCTATTTACTAATTGCAATATCTCCGCGAAAATTAAAATTTTTTAATGCAGTTTTTTTCAAATTATTATTTGGGCTTTGGGCAACGGACTAAAATATTACTTTTATTACTTGTTTATAAAAAAAAATACATAAGTCCATAATTCAATAAGTAATAAAGTTAATATTATAATCCGTTGTCTAAAAAAAATTTGAAAAAAAACTGCATTCAAAAATTTTAAGTTTTCGTGGAGATATTCCGATCAGTAAATAGATCTGGAACACCCTATATACTTAATTTAATAAATTCATGTTATATTGTTATAATTGATTCATTAGTTCATTACGTACTAAATGTGTAAATTAATACCTAAGTGTAAAATAAAATCGCTATACAATATATAGGAGTAACAAATTATTATTCAATATTTTATGAGAAGTTTCAGATAAGAAAAAAAAATTTAAAGGGGGCTTGGTCCCCGTAAGCCTCCCACTATTATTACCTATGGTACTGAGTTATGTATACTAATTTGTTTGGTTATTTTAAAAAAATATATATAATAAAATAGCTGATGTATATTCATAATACTTGATATATTTTGTAATAATAAAATTCGTAAAATATAATTGTTTGTTATTTAGTTAAACGCATAAAAAAAATATTATACATAAAACTGCATCGAACTTTTATGTACTAATAATGTACTATGATTACTTACAAATTTAGGTATAATAGTAGTACAGTACACAAGGCATACCTATAAAAATTTAGTTTATAAAACAAATAATAAAAAAAACATTTATTCGTATTTTATTGCCCATAAAATAATTTACAAAATAACATCATATTTTTATCGGCACGGATGTTGTTTATCAATAAATTAAACTATACGACACAGTCAACGACAAATTGATTTATCTGTACTTGATTTTTTTTTCAATTTATAATCCTGTTTTTCAATAAGACTGTATATAATATACGTTTGTGATTTATGTCTATATATTAAAAAAAAAGATTTAATTTCCAACAAAGTAAACACAAAATGTTATCGCTAACAATTAATGAGAACGGATTAATCATGGCCATTTTCGTACTTGAGCAAAGTTAGATATAGGCGGCGCAAAGCGTATCGTCCTTGGACAGGGGGTGAACAATTTGAAATATTCCGAGAAACAAGTAAATTTCCAGAAGAACGATTTTGCTATACGGTTGTGTGTAGTAATGACCATTTTAATAAATCGTTTTCTTTGAGACATAACCCGATAAACACCAATAATCATTTATATATCATCGATAATATCGTTTTGACGTAAATATATTGAATGGCAAAAATAATGTCTAAAAAAATCGTCGACGGTCAAACGATATTAGTAATAGATTACGAGGTACGTTCGTTTGTCGGCGGAATATAAAATAATTTATAAGAGTTTTTCTATTTAATATCAACGAATTTGTATCGTACTTTGAATATAATTCGAGTAATTCTACTACAAAATACAAATACACCGCGGCAGATGTTACGCACGATATATTATAAGTATATTAAAAAAGCGTAATGGATCGCGTGAGCTTCGGTTAGGGTTATAAATTTAATTGTGTTATAAACCAAATTAATAACGTCGTAGGTATATACCTTTAACCTTTTACCGCCGCGGATGAAACGATAGAAACGGTACGACGGCGTTACATAAAAATATAACAATATTAATAATAACGACACCCGCGTTTTTCTTAACTGTGATATAAATTATACTATAGTGATGTTACGAACTGTTCGAAAATCGAACTCAAATTTGTTAATATTCGAACCGGACTAGTTCGATATTATTACTTTTGTTTTATAGCGTCTGTACGGTAGATTATTAAATATAAATTATTTGAATCAAAATAATATATTATAAATACGTAATACTATTATAGTACTGTTACTACTGTAGTAAATGTACTATCTATAACCGATAATTGTATTTATAAACATTTGTTTGAGTTTATTATTTAATTTTAAACTTATCGATAGTTCGGCACGGAAATAAGGGTTCGTAACCTAACATAACCTGTTTCGGGTATGTACAATGACGCCTTAATTTGAAATTCTATAAGAACGCTGATCACGACGTCGAGTACCGCAGGGGTAAATTGTAAACGCGAAAATTTGTTAAAAAAATATCAAAAAGTACGTAGAAAAAAAATATGAAAAAATTGATGTGCGCGAGACATTTCGAGGACAAAAAACCTCATGTCCATGCTAACGAAGAACAGATTAATAATATTAATTCTCTATACCAGAATGGCTAAATGTATCTTGATCCGTCACTGTATAAGTACACGTTTTTAATGATTTGTCAATAGTAATAAAAACGTGTTTATTATTGGCACATAGCCCTACCATCACATCATTGTGTTCATGCCGAAATTTCGTGTGGTGGAAAAAAAAAAAAAAAAAAATGATAAAATATTTAAAACTGACTGCGCACAACGATGATTGGATATTACGCCGCGGATTTCACTTACCGTCAACGGCGTGAATTTTGCGCTTCTTCCCGTCAAAACGGCGACGATTATATTCGGTTGGCAACGCGATAACGCTAAAAACGACGATAACGATAATAACAACGAAAAAACAACACGACGATACTATCAATTTCGGCAACGCGCGCGCGTCGGAGCTATCGGCGTGCTGATCGCACGGCGTTTCGCGAATGAATGGAAATATTGCGCGCGCCGCTCGACTGTCGCTAAACGTTGTGTTCGCACACACGCTCTCGTACTCATACATATGCATGCTATACACGTACATGCACTCTACTGGACGCCGCCGCCGCCGCCGCCGCCGCCGCCACCTCCACCGCCACCTCCACCTCCACCGCCGCCGCGTCACAGTGTCGCCCACGAAAAGGCGAAAACCTCCATCGAGTTTTTCATATTATTATTATTGTTGTTGTTGTTGTTGTTGTTTTTGAGCTCATTACAACTATATAGTCACGTTGAAAATGTGTTAAACGCATAAAAATATGCATATGAAAAAAAAATGCACCGATATGCATAATAAATTTGAAGTTATTAATGTTATGACAACAAAAATATTACCACTATATTTGAATGTTGTTTTTTTTTTCTAAATTTAATCTACTTTTTAACGACAGTTTTATTTTAATCACGAAATACGATTATATTATAATATTTACATATTACAAAAACTTTGAATATAAAATACCATCTATTTAAGACCAATTTAAGGTAAATACTAAATAAATACAAATATTTGAAATATTCGAGAAATGAAATATTTTAATTATTTATCAAGATTGTATAAAATATGTTTATTGTATGCAATAACGGCAAAATATGCCAAAATTCCACCTTAATATGCATTTTTATTGAAAATAAAATTTGGTTAATGAAAATAGTCTGAAACGTCGACATTTCTAATCCTCATTATAGTGAGGATTGGATGATTATCTAATGTGAACATGCAAATGCATATATACCTTACACCCGTCTCAATTTATAACAATTATTATCGGTTGAAATTTTCTCAAACAAATTCATAAAAAACGGAGAAAACATAAAATGGTTAAAATTTAATATTTACTCCAAATATATCTCAAGGATAAGTTGCCCCGAGAGGTCATTAAAAAAACGTATATTTTACATACCTACATGAAATATGTTTAAAAGTTGGAAAAATAAACAAAATAAAATATGTTTTCATAATTAAAGTAATTGAATATTTCGAATTTCAAACCCTTATAACAATATTCATCCGCACGTGTCAACACATGTTTTGCTATTACAATCGTTTGAATTACGTAAAATGTATTATATAATACGTCAATGTAATCGATGTTTCTTATTCTCTATTGACAATTAATAAAATTCAATAAGGCAATAAAAATACGAGGTTTCTTTTGCGATTTACCTGATCGTGATATAAATCAACATATTGTTATTTTGGAATTTATTTCGACTATAGGGTGAAATAGATTGAATAACGTTTCTTCTAGGTAATATAAAACCTAATAACGATTACATTTTTTTTTTACATTTACTGCGGTTAACATTCAAGTACAAACGCACAGGTACCTATATAAATATTAAAATATATATAACGTGAATGTACTTGTTTTAAAATGAATGACTTACTTAGCTTTAAATATAAATTGTTGTATCTTTTTTTTTCGACAAGACGCTTCACAAATTACAATCTAAATGCAACGCATCTCACTTTTAGTTGTTTTGAACAATATAAAATCACATTTTTTTAAAAAGTATGCATATTTGAATATGAATAAAACAATTATTTGAGTTAAAATACTTGTATGTATAAACTTTTTCTAGGTTTTTACTCACTCGAACGAATAACAAATCAATTACAAGACGTTGAGTAATAATATTATAATATAGATAAATTAAACTTTTATGTATTAACTATTAATACATACTTAATTATATCATGCAAATGAAAAAAAAAAAATGTTAATAAATATAACAAAATGTAAATATTATATTCTTCAAAATATTAAGTACAAACAAATTAATCTAAAATTTAGAATAATATTCAAATTATAATGATTGAAACATATTTTCTACTATAGAATATCGAATACATTGTTATATACTGCAGTAGGTACATATATGCGCCGAACTCAATTTACGGGATCGGATTTCCGTAGAAAGATATTTTCACTTCTTTATTCATTTAAATTTTGTGCGTATTGTATAATATTATTGTATTGTATTCGTATATTATTGCGAAATGACACAAATCAATACTCGGACATTCGCCCGTGTCTTTCATGTACAAATTTCGGACCATATTATAATAATAATAAATTATTATATTGAATAATATTAGAAATATGTGATTCCTGTATCACAAAGTGCGAGTTTTGTTACATTAAATAATAATAATTATTATATTCGCACACAAACTAAATGTCCTCATCGTATGTTAATTACTTACATATTATAAATTTGATACGAACTTAAATATAAAAATAATATAATAAGTATATGAATTCAGCTTAATATTATATACATTATAAACATTTAATTGAATTTTAATAAATTCAAATTCGATTTTCCAAGTAAATATTATGTATTTATGTCTAATACCAAACGTTTCGGGATATTATTATATCAACATCAACGACGAAAAAATAAATTATAAATATATTTACAAAACCTAAAAATTCTTATTATATGGAAATTTCATGAAATCGTTTTTACGAAAGTTTTTTTTTATTCTTTGTTTATTCCAAATCCAGCAATTTAGTATTTTTATTTTATATTGTAGTCTCATTTATATAATAGTGCTTGCGTGTGTGTACATTGCAAATGAAGTAATTTTACTCTACATTTATTATTTTTTTAAAAATGAAAACATTAAAAAAAAATGTTTTATTAAAATAATTTCACGATGTTAATTTTAGTACCTCGAACAATGTTAAAAATATATTTTCACAGCCATGAAAAATCAATTTAACCGAAAAAAAATTTATGATACCCAGTGTCTTTATTAGTCTTAACTATATTATCACTATTCTCCAATACAGTATTAACACTATAAATTATATTTTCTATTCCTGTTATAAAAGAAACAAGTGATAAAATATTATAGGACGAAAAATAATATGATGAAGTAGGGTTTCGAAGAAAACGTATAATTATCAAATATCCAAACAGAAAATACATAACACGTCCAATTTATTTAGACTACCTCGTATCAATACTATTATGTTCGATTTTATACGATCTATCGTAGAAGACGATTTTTTTATTATACTAATCGTTAAAACCGCCGTAATGTCATATTATTAAGAAATAATTGTAAATTAGTAATATCTAAGAATCCTACATTAATTCGTACCTACGAGTTTTATTATTTTATTTATTTATTGTACAAAAAATATGAAAACAATAATCGACTTGTTGACTTTGAAAAAACGTTTATTTAAATAGATAAAATGCAAATGTTTTTAGTTGTCTTTTAGTATATGAACCAGAATAATATCACAAAATTATGGTCGTCCTTATCAATAGCTATACCTACATAAAATAGAGGGTAAATATCTGAAATTAACGGAAACCGCCGTGGTGTATATTAATTATCAATTATACTATTCTTTTATGCGTAATAAATGTAACTGTGTAAACTGTATTTAAGTATAAATTGGTAAATTAAGTTAGATAGGTATACATATAATAATATGATATTTAACAGTAAAGAATTGAATTAATTTCTCAAATTCAATTTGTTTTTTCTTAAAATTACATTTTTGACGAACGATCACAGATTATATTGATTTCTAATATTTCATATAGTCGTATTTAATGTTATAGACAATCTTGACAATGATTACCTACTATTTTTGTCTAACAGTTAACGTTTTTGTATTGTATATTATAAATAAATCCTCGGATATAGTTGCTTGTTAGTTGTTATAACAAATTGTATTGTCAAAATTAAAGTACCTACAGATATTAGATATAGTATATAAAATAGTGTCATGGCTCAAATATATATGAAGAATGAAGATTGTCGACTGAATGTTATAAGATAATAGTCTGATAAGTTTTTGAAAGTAAGTACCTACCTAAATTAATGTTTAAATTTAATTATAAATAAAAAAGTCTCTAATGTTTTTTGTGATACATCTATAATTAGTTTTGTTTTTAATATGCGTTGAATGTTAATTAAGTATTGTACCTACATAACTGATTACAGAGGTTATATTTAAACTATAATTAGTTTGAAAAGCATTGTTCATGGAAAACAAGATATTTTTAAAAATCTAATAAGCTACAAGGAAACAAAAACATTTAACTTTTAAATTATAAAAGTGCAAAGTAACCATTAAATAGAGTCACTCAATATTATGTAGGTTTATACAAAATATTAACGTATTTTTAATTTTAATTGCTCAAATTATTATAAAAACAACGAAACATTATTTTTTTACTTTAGTAAAATATAGTAGTAATTTATTAGTTTTTAATAATTTATAAATTGTCATTAATATAGCATATGTTTTATCACTTGTATTATACAATAAATATATACGTAATATATTGTTTGCAAATTGCATCCTAACATGAAACCATGGTTACCTATATATCTACGTTAATGAATCATTTGTATTTTTTCATTAGTTTCTTTGTTTATACTACTTAATTTAGTTTATACTACAATAAGCTTAAAACTATTCATATCAGCATACAATATATCTAAACGTTAAATTCAAGTAGTTTATTAGTTTTTAACTTTATAGATGGAAAATGGAATTTCATATTATACTTATCGTTTCGGGATTGAATTTGAAGTTTCTAGTATATAGGAAAACTTAAATACAGCAGCGAAATTTCATCACGTTATTATATTGTAGTAACAATAAATTTCATTATTTTCTACTAAAATTGCGATATAAATTTTCGATAAAAAATTCTAAATTCTAAATTTAGTTAGTACCGTCAATTATAAAAAATATAATAAGTAAACTAATTTTAAATTTTATTATATTATAATTTATTTTATATATTATTTATTAATCATCACCAAATACTTTGGTATATATAAATATTATACATATTTAAAATTTACTATAAATTTTAATTCTAACAAAGAAATTAAGTACTAATATGTAAGTATTATGTTTAATAAAATAATAATGTAATATAATTTAACATATTATAGTATTATACTATATGTCTATCTACTTATTAAAACATTTTATTTATAATTTATAAATATAATAAATAGTATATTTGTGTAATATGTGTCCTTATTTTGTTATCTTATTATATTTAATTTAACTTTATCTAATTTAATAAAATAATAAATGTTTCTTTAAATAAATATATTTAAAAAAAATCTATATCCTGCGATAATAATTATGTTATCTATACTTGCATAATTATAAGTTATTAGTTTATTGCACAATATTTTGTTCTATCAATTCATCATAAATGAACTAATAATCGTTTTTATATTTTAATAAATACTAGACGATATTTAATTTGTAAAAGTAATATTTACAATTATTATTAATTTATTATTATATTTTAATTATATCATAATTAAGAACAACCAGATTTATTCTGATCACAATTTATTTTCAAGAATAGATCGTATAGTTATAAATTTATAATATCTATCATATATGTATGTACCTACTATTAAATAATAGATTAATGATATAAACTGTATAATGTATATAATGTGTGTAATTGTTTTGAATTTCAATAAAATCGTAAAATTATAATATTGTAAATTGTTTCTCACGTTATTTTTAATAAATTAACAAAAATTCATTCAAAACTAATATTGGCATAAACATAAATGTTTTAAAGCTAAAGTATTCTTTAAGCTGGTAATTATAAACTAATTATATTATATCATTAGAATAGACAAATATTTTCATATTCATACTTATAAATAATTAAATAAGTTTTGAATTAACAGCAACAATTGTTACTTAAACAGCTTAAGCCGTTGTATGCATTTTTATTAGTCTAAATTGTCATTTAAATTAATAATAATTATGTTAATAATTGTTATGTGTTATACTGTTGTCTTGTGAAGCAAAGTTTCAATCAGCAAATATAATATATAGGTTTCGACAAATCCTAAATCTGTCACTAATATACAAAATAAATCATAGATATTATAAATTATTATTAAAAAGGTAATAATTTAAGAAAATAATTAAGTGCATAATAAAAAATTTTTTTTTTATCATAATGGCTTTCGAATTTTTAACTAGAGTATTTAATAAATAGAGTAATAAATATAAATATAATAATGTATAGTCATAAATAGGTAGGTATAGTTATTAATTATTATAAATTGTTAAGTTGACTACAAGCACTCTGTCTTAGATTCTGAGCGAAGCGAAGAATATATTGGTTTTACAAAGATTTTTTTTTTTATGTAAAACTGCGGATTTATGTCATTTGATGTATGAAAACACTTTTTCGGGTAGAAATAATGGTCTGATTACCACAAGTAGGGTATGCTTTCGATAAAAAATTGCGTCTATAGTTGATACATTATTTAGCTCATTTTTCAAATTTCTCAAAATTTTTTCCTTGGGAGAAGAAAAATTACCAAAAAATGGCGGAAAATCGGCAAAATTACGATTTCTGTTATTTAAAATTTTTAAATTTCATGATAACTAATTGAGTTTTGATCATAAAGGCTTGAAATTTTTGTTTATTATTAACATAGGTAGTATACAAGTGAGGTAAAATTTTGAAATGAATCATTAACATAGTATATTGTAATATATTAAATTTCGATCAGAATCGTATTTCTAATGCAATATCATTGCATTCAAATCTTAAGTATAATAAACCACTAATTTCTCCGAGAACTGAAGGGACAAAGAAGGAACTTCCACAATCGACATTCCTACTTTTTTTTATTTCTTTCTATCCAACGGCAAAATTAGTAAATCACATGTACTTGAACTGTGATAAACTTACAAATTAAACACTAACTATCAAATTTAATGAATAAAACATTTTCAAGGTTTTTTCGTGAGCATTTTGTTAAACGTCAGCTAACAATGAAATTATATTTATTTAAAATATGGAAAACTTAAACTCGTATAACTTCGTCATTAAATTGCATTTTCAAAAATCCCACGACAAAAAATCGAAAAGTTCCACTTTATGAATATTGTAATACATGTTTAATCTGTAATGTTTAACTCAAATTCCACAGTTTAATAGTTCTATATATAGTCAACTATATACAAAAAAAAGTAAAGTTAAGTGGAAATGTCGATTATGGACGTTCCTCCTTCGTCCCTTCGGTCCTCGTAGAAATTAGTGGTTTATTTTACTTAAAATTTGAATGCAATAATATTGCATTAGAAAATACGATTCTGAGCGAAACTCAATATATTACAATATGCTATACTGATAATCCATTCCAAAATTTTACCACGTGTGTAAATTACGAATGTAAAATTAAAATAAATTTCGATTTTCTACGATTTAAATTTATTTAGTTATAATAATGCAACCGATATTTTACCGATTTTCAAGAATTTTAACTTTAAAAGCCTATAAAAAAAAATGTTCAGTCATGATTTTCAAAATATTTTGTAAAAATATTAAGTAGTATATGGTTATACTTTGACAAAATTTTCAAAGCGATAAACCAAAAATTGCCGGAAATATTAAATATTTTTGGAAAAAAATTCAAATTTCTATACTTGGCCAAATAATCAACCGATCCTTTCTAAAATTGTACTATACTTGTATATTACCTATGTTGATATTTAAAAAAAAATTTCAAGTCCCTAAAATCAAAAGTCAATTAGTTATCACGAAATTAACAAATTAAAAATAACAGAAACCGTAATTTTGCCGATTTTTCATCATTTTTTTGTAGTTTTTCCTCTTCCACGGAAAATCTTTTGAGAAATCCGAAAACTGAGCTAAATCAAGTACCAACTAGACACTATTTGCTACCGAAGGTATACCCTACTTGTGGTCATCGGACCATTAATTCTACCCGAAAAAGTGTCTTCATACATAAAAAAAAAACATCTTTGTAAAACCAATACATTCTTCGCTTCGCTCAGAATCTAAAAAACGGGTGAGTAACAACAAGTAATCCTATTAAGTTAACCATAATATATTAATTACTAATAGTGAGAATTACATGTGTTTTTTGTTAATGATTTCTGTTAATGTTAATGTGTTCTTTTTTCATTATTTTTGTAAAACAATATATTATGATCACACTATACATAATATATCAAATTGTATAGGCACTACAATGGGTTATATTTAAGTACATTAAATAAATTATTAATGACGATCGATTACAATATGGATATGACGTAACCATATATAAGTACGTTGCCTATATATACGTATAAACCTATATTTGATATTTCGCTTATAATAAATTACGTTTACACTATTCGCACGAATAAAAAATATTATAATATTCATTGAAAAATTACAAATATATTAACTTTAAATTGAGTAAACATTTTTTTTTTTTTTTTTTTAATTGGATTTTATTGTTCAGTGTTATAAAGGTAACACATGTAAATTATATATTAATTTTTTTATTTGATTTTCAGGTTAAAAAACTGTTAAAATCAATTAAGTTCAACTGTTGTTTTCAACTTTTTATAACTTATGTACAAAAAAGATTTTAAGATATTTTTAAAATATTTTGTAATATTTTAAAAGCATTAAATTATGTTTTTATGTGCATTTTTCTTGTTTTTTAAAGCATTAAAATCCACGGCCTAATAATAATAATTATTCTTTGCGGAAATTAAGTTACCAAATTAAAATATAATATAATACCTACAATGACAGTAATATAATAATAATTATAAAATTAATACATTTATAGTATCTTAATGACTAAATAAAAAAAATATGTAATATTATATTTATATAATAAAAATTATTGATGCAGAATTATTATTGAAATATAATATTTTAAAATAAGTAATATAACAATAAATATTATAGTCAAATTCAAATAATAAAAAACAGATTAAAAATATATGTTATCTAATAAAATAAAAACCTATATAAAGTTTAATTTTGTGCAACAGCGACTAAAATATATTAATATAGGTACTTATACCAAATATTGAACAGATGGCAATTTTTTAAGGGAAATGACGGGACGAAACGCATAAAACAAAATATATATTACATGATTATACAAATAAGTATTGTTATTCTGAACAATTAATTTTTTAATTAATATTAAATATATACTAGGTATGTATATTATAATTTAAATACGCGCAGTATCAAATTATGTTTTTGTACAACAATATAATCATTATGGATATAGTTATATTATATCATTATTTAATATTTACTGTTTTTAGATTAAGTATAACTATGACAATGATTTAAAAAATAATCTCCAATAATATTGCTACTTCATTTACGATGAAATATTCTAAATCATTAATAAACAAATTATTCAAACAATAATATCAATATTAATTTAAATTATTCATAAAAATTCAATTGCGAAATAATTGTGTAGGATTTACATATTTTATTGGCTTTTATTTTTATGCGTATTGCATATAATCGTATTATTTTACAATAATTATAATAAATTCTCCAAATTTTACCGTTTTATTTAACATGGCGAATTATTTAATAATATTTATTTATTTTTATTTCAATATCAATCGAAACGTATAATAACGTTTATTTCTTATACTTTATTAAATTTTATATTCTTATAGACGTTTCACAACGATAAAATATGTTATAATAATAAGAACTGTTTAATATACCTATACTGCGGTCTAAAGCACTGTTTCTCAACTTTAAACAAAGGGTCGGCACGTCGGTTAAAAATAATATTAAACGTACAAAAAACCATTTATTTAAATTCTACATCTAGGGTCGGGTTTGGGGTATCCACGAACTTTTTGCGCGTTGTGGCGTTTGTACTCTGGTGTAACTAAATAGACACAATTATATTCGAAAAAAGCTAATCATAACCCCCCTTGACATGTAATGATAGTTACCAGTCAGATGGCATATCATGTTGTTTTTAGAAGGGGAAAAGTGGAAGATTCAATTTTTATTTTAATCCTACACCTGTATGTGACAAGTTAAAATTGCTATACACGTGGTATTTATAAATATACACATTCGAAATGTTTTCGCACGCTAGTTATTCGTTTCGTTAGTAATTAACTTAACTTAAATTTAAATTAACTTATTTTTTATTAACGGGTTAATAATAATGATAATTTTAATGATTAATCGTAACTGATAACAGATATAATTAGGCTCAAATTAGTAATTATTTTATAAAAGAAAGTCACGAGGGGATTGATTAAATTGTTTACCCATTTTGGTTGTCGCGACACTGAAAAAGGTTTAGAAACGATGACCATTAATCTTATTACATCTGCGCTGCTCGTTTCGCCCAAATTTTTTAACGGAAAATTTATTAATGATATGATAATATTTTAATTAATATGTAAACGGATGATTGAGTAACAGAGAAAGCAAATAAATTGGAATTTATTCGCACATAATACGACCGCGTATATTTTATTTTATATTATATATACGTACAAAAACGGCATTGGCGTTTTATATACTATACTTGAAAATATTTCGACAATTCAAGAAATATCGTGAAGAATTCACGCATAAACGCGTAAACTTCTTATTTAAATCGTGAGACAAATAGGAGAGCAAAAGAATGTGTCTTAAGAGAATTTCGAAAAATGCTCATAAAATATCGTAATACATGTGCCTACGAGATATTATTAATATTATTTAATGGTTTTATTATACGATTTTACTATGAAATAATTTTCCTATTAAATAAGTATAAATTATATTATATTATGATAATATGATGTGCATTGGGTCGATTTAAATTTTAAATTGTATAAAATATTATTTAAGGTGAAGCATTTTTAAAAATGTATATCACGCATAACATAATATCTTTTTTTGACTTGATACTATTTTTCGACCGAGTATATTTTTTTTTAAAGCTAAGTGGGTTTAGGTACCTACCATTAGTTCACATTAAAATGTTAAAGACTAAATATCTCAACAGGTCCAAAAACTATGTAATTACTAAGGCTGGGATTTTGATGCAATGTCATTTTTTTCTGGTGTAAACATATAGTTACGCAGTGGAAAATATCTTGTAAACGATACTCTGATTATTTTAATGTAATTTTTATTTTGCATATTTTACGTTTTTTTGACATTTTCCATTTAATTTAACTATTTAGGTCCTTTTTAAAGTTTTTAGAGCATTTTTCACAAATATTTTCTTTTCATCTACATTATTCTACTTTTATTCTAAATATAAACTAATATAATAATAATATAAAAGTACAAGTGTATAACGACAATTTATTATCAAATCTCAAAAATTTAATTTAATGTTTTTAAGTTATTAATAAAAATTAATTTTAAACGCATTTTAATGTTGCCTTTTCCAAAATTTTTAAGTCTTTTTTTCATTTTTATTAGGACATTTATTGTACGTATTGAGAGCATTAAAATCCTTGTCCTATTAGTAATAAGTATTTACTAATTACCAATAAAAGGTAAAGTAAAGTTTACAATTTTTCATAAAATTAATATTTATATCAAAACATGTAAAAAGGTAACATTGAGTTTTGATAAGGATTTTCATTTAAATAATTAAAATTGTGTTTAAAATTGTAGTATTTTTTTTTTTTTTTTTAATAGTGTTACTATAATATGTTACATATTTTTTGTGTTTATTTTTATGACATAATATATTTTTTAAAATTATATCGAAATGGTGAATATATGATATTTGCAAACTAATAATTGAATGAGACATAAGAGTGGGAGTGTGAACGCAAAATTTAATACATTACTTATGTTATATATCTAGTAATTAGGTTAAGATAATTATATAATTATAATTTATTACAAAAATTAATCATTATACAATTATAATAAAGAGTTCGTTAATTATACGTATATTTATTTTAATTTATTATAGCTTTTTTTGCATTCATAATTTCATTTTTATTTTCATATATTACTTAAATAAAATTATAACAAAATATTGCTGAAAACCAACCATCATTGTAGTCAAAGATGGGTACGAACCACCAAATAACCACATGACGAAACAACGACGAGGATGGGATTCGAACCCACGCGTGCAGAGCACATTGGATTAGCAGTCCAACGCCTTAACCACTCGGCCACCTCGTCAGGTACGACCTTTGATAAAAATTAATCTATTTCAGAAACGTTAAATAATCCACACAAAGTGTACATAAATATATTATAAATTAATTAATTACACTTAAAATCCGTATTAATTAAAATAACATATTATTTAAAATGTTTTTTGGCCAATATGAAAATATATATTATGTTTATTGATATAAGTAGGTATAAGATATTAATTAATATTAAACATAAACATGTATACGGGGGGAGGACATTTGTCCCTCTGGCGAAATTTTTTCACCATGATAAATAATAACAATTAGTACTTATACGATGAACACAGTATTTTTTTTTTTTTTTTTTTTAATTTAAAGATAAATTTTGATGTTTGCCCCCTAGCCAGGAGCCTATGTCCATAGAGAAATAGGGAATTTCTCCAATGGACCATCATCTTATATTATATCTGTAGCCCCCGTGGTACCATTCATTTTTAAAATTTATTTTTATTTTAATCATAAAATAAATCATCATGTAGGTATAATTACAATTATTAAAAATCATTATTGTTTTTTTTTTTTCTAACAATAATATAATTTACGACAATTAACTTGTAAATCTTGAATATTCATTATCATATATAAATAAATAATATTATAAATTATGATTATTAATTCTTAAAATACCGAACTACTAGGACCGCGAACACTGCACAGTTTGTTCGTGATCGGGATAGGTAATCGATAAGGTGTACCTACAAGTTGTTACTTTACCTTAGGTAAGTACTCTTTTGGTCACTTAAGTGAGTTGTGAGCGTATTTTTTCAAAATTAAAATTATATGACAAATCATATTTGAGATTTGAGAAGTATTTTATCCCAAGACCGCTTAGCGAATTGTATGCTCATGAGTAGAACTAGAAAAATGATGCACTAAAAACTTACAGAAAATGTATTAAATAGTTATCAATAAAATAAATTCTATAAAAAGATTTTCATGAAAAATGACTTTAAAAATTAATAATTTTAGCTGAACAACACTTTTAATATTAAAAAATAATTTATTAATACAATATATTTGTTTGAAATCATCATATTCAAAAACTAATTCATAAAAAATCTCTAAATACAATCATTCTAGAATAATAAATAAAGTCGTCTATAGTAAATTAATTTTTTAAACTATGAAAATAATAAACACATGAATTAATGGTTCGGCGAACAGTAAAATAGTAAAATACAAAATATTAATTGTAAACAACAATATCGTTTCATATTATATCGCACAATTATCAATCCGGTACGATAGACGCTACATCAATATTTTCTGCGCCTTTAATAATCTGTTTTAAAATTATTCATCGATAATAATTTATTATTGAACAATTATTTGTTTGTACATAACTAATATTGTTTGTTATTATTTGAATAAAGTGTTATTGTAGTATTAATAAATAAATTGTATAAGAAAAAGTATTATTACTGATTTCATTTAGTTTGAAAGTTTGAGCAAAACGAAATATTTTTCATAATTTATCTAGTATAGATGTATGTAATGTATATACTCTCCATATAATTTAGCAATACGTCATCACTATTAGTATATTGGAGGTGTTTTACAAGCAATTTTTGTTTTCCATTTTGGTGGCCCCTTTAAAATATTCCCCTGTAATAAAAAAAAACTACCTATTTACCTGGGTCCGCCACAAAAGTCTAAAAACACCTATGATAGTTAGTAACTATATTAGTTAATAACACCGATTTAAGATATCGTTCGACATCTGCCGTTTTAATATAAACGCAACATTGTGCATTTGCGAAATATATTACTTATTTAAATATAATTCCTATATCTGTATTATTATTTACTACGATTGTTCGCGTTGCATTTTTAACAACGAATTAAACAGAATAACCATCCGACTGTTATAAACTTAAATACTTAGAAACCCTGAACTCTTTCATGAAAGGTCTTCTTGTTGGCTACCAGTAATAATTTAACTTATATACAAACAAATTTGTTATAAAAAAAAACTGATGATCATTTTCTACACAAAAGGGAAAATCTACAAAATGTAGATATTAATTAGTAATTACCTAAATATTAATTTTTAGTTATAGGTATCGTATACTACTATATGATATTATATAATATCAAACTGCTATAGATATTAAATAATTCACAGAATTTAATTATTATTTTTTTAATTTTCAATTATTAATATTATATTTTAATGGCAATTATTTTCATTAAAATCGGGTGACTTATTACGTCTTGTAAGTTAGAGTACCCTCCCCTAAAACCAATGATTTACATTACAATTAAATCGACTAATAAGAGAAAATGACACACTTTGAACCTTTGATATTTGATTTGTTGAATATATTATTTGACGTCATAATAAAAATAATCACACGCTGTCGTCTCTAAACCTGTATAGAGTATAGAACCTACATAAGTTTTCGCACCAATGCGCATTACAACAAAATAGGTTATATGAATAGTAAGGAACAGACATAAAGTAGGTAGTAATGATGTTCAAATTCAAATTTCAATCTTCAATGCGACACTTTACACTTGTATTTTATTAAATATTGAGATTTTCTAGAATGTTTCATAAAAATATAAGTAATATAAAATATTATAATATATTATATATATGTTTAGACATATAAGTATAAGGTTAGGTAAGGTATTAATAAATTAAATTATTATTTGTGTGATGTTCAATGTTTCTCGAAAAATTAGAAACGTTTGGAAAACGTATCTATTTAACTCATATAAGTTTGAAGGGAAAAAATTCTAATTATTATTATAATAACAGAAAAATTATTTATAAAATTCCTAATTAAAGCTTGGTCACTGGTACGAATTTTTTTTTTTTAATTTAAACAATCAGGTTTAAATGACTTAAAACCACTGCTATAGACGAGTATTCATTTGTGATTTATCATTAATTATGATTTTATAAATTACCTAATCTTTATATTAAAATTCCCTATAGTGTCTATAGTAATATGTAATAAAAAATTTAATATATATTTCCACTTATAAAGTTTTTTAATGAAATTATGTTTTAAAAAACATTTAAAATACTTATAAAAATACATTTTACTTTAGTAGATACTTATTTGACCTAAAATAATAATAATAGTTATCTAAATAGTGATGGCAAATTATCGATGGTAGATGGTATAATAGTTAACTATCGATAAAAATAGTGGCAATCTATATAATCGATATTTTGGAATAAACTATCGATAGTCTAAAATATCAATTAGATAATAATTATAACAATTAATACCTATTTGAATTGATTTATAGTTTATTTATTACTTAATAATTGGAATACAGACTATAAACATTAATTATAAGTAAATTTAAAGAGACAGTAGCGTACGCAAGAATTTAGTTCTAACCTAACTCGTGGAATATTTATACGGGTTAGAATCCCCTCCCATTATAATTTAACTAATAAAAAATACCAACGTTAAATTAAAAAAAAATAATTCAAATTACTCATTTTTATATTTGTCTTATTTATCTTATACTTGATGGGAATGAATTATCAAAACTAAAAGTAAAGCAAAGAATAAGTTATATCAAATAAGTGTATCTAGGTTTTTTTAACACGCTGTAACTTCTTTACCAGATCCGCGGGTGGAACTGAGATAAATTTTCTGAGAGAGGGGCTACAGGCTCAATACTTAAAAATATCTAATTAAATTTTTATATGATTATATATTTATTATATTTATTTATATATATATTATATACATCAATATTATGTTGAACTATAATTAACTTAATAAATTCAATATTTCCTGTCATATTATGTGTATTATTATTTTAATTTAAAAATCGTATATTATATATTATGCATCAAGAGCAAAAAAATCATTAATCATATTGCCTTATGTTTATGAAATAAAAATTATATTTGTTGTAAAAATGTACTGATATAATTTATATATAGATCTTGCTATAAGTTTTTACTTTTATGTTATCTTTCCTACAAAATTTTGGGGAGCTAAGTTCTCTCAAACCATCCTCTATTTCCGCCTATGACTAGATGATATTTTTCAAAACCGATATGGCATTCCCTCCAAAATATGCGTCTCTTTAAATTTCCTAATAGATGTTTATACTTTAAGTTGAACCAAAACATCAAAATTTCAGTTCTGCGTTACTGTGATTTTGCTATATTCCTCGTTAGTTAAACGGAGATTTATTATTATTTATTAAGTATGACGTCCTATTAATGCTGAAGTTTTAATTAATCTCAACTCACAGATAGTGTACCTATGAGGTACAAAATAATAGGTGCATTATAAAAAGGACGAGTAATTTGAATATTTCTCCAAAACCGAGTAGATGCCTACACAGCCAATATTATTTATATATTTATAATATTACCCCTTGCAGCTTTCGCATATTATATGGATACTTACCTACATTGTTTTGGTAATTTTTACTCATTTTACAACATTTATGGTTAGATCATTGACCTCAATAAATTATTGTTTACGAAGGAAATTCGACTCTCCCTAATCTATGTGTAGACTAGGGTTAGGTTATACCGTTACACTACTGAAAAAAGACACTGAGACACAAATAAAGTAATTATGTTTTAAGTCCGCCTAAAACGAAATGTTCCCAACCAAACACATCTACACATAAAGCTAGTAGGTATTATAAACCTTCAAATCCGGGTTTAGGATAAATATCTACCGAAAACTATAACATAAATACGTAATGTTATATATTTGGTAGATTATTCCTTCATAATATTAATGAGTTTGGGTTCCCGGTAAATTAATGATAACAAAATAGCAATTAGCAATAGATATATGAGTGTCGAGTGAAATTTAATATTTTATGGATATAATTCAACGGTGCAAAGACGAAATTTCAAGTGCTACCAGTTTAGTAGTACTGAGTTATATACATATTTAATTTCGAATAAATAATTTACCCCTGACCCACGACCCACCATAGGTGGATATCTATTTAAATTTCAAGGGGAAGGCTAACATTTTTTAAGATAAATATTGTTATGTTGATAAAATGTGTATATAGTATGATATTTGTAAATCTCAAATAATTTTTAGGGGCTTAGCCTTCTCAAGCCTGCCCCATTTTCGTCAATAATACCACTACAATATTAATTGATGCCATCGTTATCATAAAAAATAACAGATTGATATTTAATCAAAAGAATATCAAAGTCATTAGAATGTTTCGTTAACTCGTTTCCGGATTCTTTGACCGAATAGATATGTTTTTCAGTTGATATTAATTGTCTTATATTACAGTAGGTAATATCGTAATCGTATATATTATTATATGCTAGTTTATAATTATTAGACCGCTGTTTGTTAGCCGCGTGTATCGAAGAAGTCTAGTGATAGTAAATGGTGATGTATAAAAGAATAATAATATGATTCAGTAATTCTATTTGTATATAAAACGTTTCAACGATATTAAACAATAACCACATATGAACGACACAGTCGACATGTAACCACGCGTCATATATGCTATCAACAGATTTCTTGACCCTTATTTCAGGAATGAGAAATTTTTAAACATAATCTATTATAAGTACCTATACCAAAATGATATAATAATATAAAATTCGTTTTTTTATATTTTTTGATTATATTAAGAATTTTTCAAAAATGCATGAGGGAGATCGACCCTTCGCCATCCAAAAAAAAACCCTTGTCATATACAGTGCCACATTTAGGTATATGCATAGACGAAATTTGAGTTTTATATTTGGTTAAAATAGCCAGGTAAACATGCATGGGAGCTAAAATTGTATTTTTAACAGACGCGTGATGGGAAGATCGTGATAGTGATACTCTTTCACACCACATATACTTACGCTATATTTGTTGGAAGCTACAGAATATTTAGGGAGGCTAGCCCCTCTTCTAAATGGCGTTACTAGAATTAAATATTTAGGGAGGCTCTAGTCCAAACTGTAGAATATTTTAAAATACAATATAAAAATCATCGGCTAATTTTAATAAAAACTTTTACAGCATAATTTTTTTTAAAAAAACTTAGTACATAGGTAATTTTTAAGAGATCTAGAAACATTTGTATAGGAGCTAAGCCCTTTAAATCCTTAGTTACATCGATGCCAAAATACGCACATGGCTATAGGTATACTCGGGGCCGGTGTCACAGGCGATTTTTACCTCCCAAATTTTTACCTCGGGGGGGGAGGGGGTAAAAATCGTCTGAGGTCAAAATCGCCTAGTGTATCAGACAATTTTTACCCCCCTAAATTTTAATCACCTAAATTAACAATGTAATTTTGTTAGAATTCAAGTGTGTTTATATGAATTGTTCTATTTTTAGGTTGGATTTTTTCTGGTGGTTTGATTATAGTAGTTTATCGCGTTATTATAAAAATATTAATTGTTACAATATCATTATGCTTATGCATCTAGGAAAAATTATATTATAATATAAAAAGGTTTGGATTTTAAAAGTTTACTTGTTTTAATTTTAATATGATAAATTCAATAATATTAGACAAAGTACATTGAAAAATTATAATTATTGTGTTGTAGGATTATATTAATGTTTTTCTAATTAAAAATAAAATGTTTATGGAAATATTTAGATAAAATAAACATCCAAATCAATAATTATATACATATATTTATATTAATCACATGCAAATTACCTCGGGTAATTTTTACATAATATGGTGAAAAATTTAGGAGGTAAAAATATAAGGGGGGTAAAAATCGCCTGTTGCATTTTTCCGATGCATTTTTTACCGGCCCACCAAGATTTTCTTGGTAAATCGCCAGGCTAATCCGGGCCTGAGTATACAAAATAAATTTTGCCATCCTCTAATCATTATTAGCTATAATTAAAAAGAGCCTACACAATTTTCCACAATTCTAGTCAAGGGACTAGTAGTCTTATTTTATTTGTTCCTAGATTTGTATAGAAGACTAGTAGTAAAAAAAGAATAAATTTTCATATATTTTTTTTTTTTTGGCTACCTAATTTCTTAAAAGCTGCACTGTTATACTCGAATATTTTTCAACGATGCTGTCTCTTTCTATCTAACGGGGAGTATAGCAAAGTCACAGCGACGCAGAACATTAATTGTGACGTTTTAGTTGAACTTTAGAGTATAAACTCTTATTATCAAATTTAAAGAGAAGAATATTTTGGAGGGAATGTTATGTGTTTTGTAAAATATTATCTATTTATAAGTTATAGACTACTGTAGATATTAAGTTTTTATTTTTTTTCCCCCATTCACAGTGGCGAAAAATTTTGTTAATCACGTTACATGCGTATTACAGTTTATAATCATTCGCAAATAGCGGAAACCTATTTCAATATTTTATTTTGTGTCGAATATTGCCGACAGACGACTCAGTGATAAATTATCCAATAAATAAATATGCTGGTTACGTATATCTGTATTATCTGACAGCTTTTAAATTTCATTTTTCACTACAATTAGAAAATACTTAATAAGTAGAGTACTTATATTTAAAAATAGTTTTTAATGTTTATTAATAATACGTGTTGTATCTGATTGATTATTTATTTATACATATAATAATATATACAAATACATAGTTTATACCTAATTTTTATTTTTATTCACACTTTATATTATAATTGTTTTCTTTGCTGTTCTGGTGGTAATTTTTGAAACACGGGACTACACACAGTCTTGGTTCGCCTGGACATGACGGACAGTAAATGACTGTTTCAGAATGTTTTTTTTTTTATTTTCACACAGACTTGACATCTACGCATTTTTTTCTTTCCATTAGCATTCCTTTCGACCATTTTAGGAAAGTGAGGTTCTTTAGGTGTTTGAAAAGTAGAAATAAAACGTGGTGTTGAAGTAGTTTTTAAACCTTCTTTGATTAATGATTCAATAATAGATAAACGAAAATGGTATAAAGTAAATGTTGATCCACTATACCTATTGAACAAATTATGACTGTTTGTTAAAATAATTTGAAGAATATGTATGCCAAGTTTTTTATACCATCTCATAATTTTACGTCCACATGTGTAGTTTGAGAGCATTTGATCTGAATAATCAATACCTCCCATATACTGATTGTATTTAAGTATGGCTTCTGGTTTCATAATTGGAGGTCCTCTTCTATTAGTTTTTTCTATCAATTTTCCATCATATTCTGTTGATATAGCAAGAACATCTCTTTTATCTCTCCACTTCATAATACCTTATTGTGTAAATCTTTGAGTAACTTCACCCTTTTTTAATTTTTCTTCAATTATATCTTGAGGATTATTTTTTCTATTCGCCCGTAAGGTCCCTGTACAGTATGTATGATTGTTCAAAAGATATTGAGCTAATTCTATGCTATTATAGAAATCATTCATGTACACGCTATGACTAAAACCTAATTTATCATCCAATAATTTTTTTAAAACATGACCTTTACCTCCAATTTCATTATCATCTCATTCTGAATAAACTATACATTTTTGTACAAATCCGAATGAATCTATTAGAGCATAAATTTTTATTCCATACTTATGTCTTATTTCTTGAACGTATTGGCGAAATACTAGCCTGCCGCTCCATAACACCATTGACTCGTCAATAGCTATGTAGTTCTTTTGGTGGATATTGAATTTTATTTATATTGACATGAAATATATCTAAAAGTGGATTAATTTTATACAAACGACTTTGCGGTTGATGCTCATGTGGCTGTGGGTTTTTTGCGAAATGTAAACAATGTAAAATAATCATCCACCTGTCTCTACTCATACGAGAATAAAAACATGAAAAGTCAAAAAAAAATTCCCTCTTCCAATAATCTTGTATTCTATTGGTACGAATAGTTTCCATATGATAAAGTAAACCTAAAAATACTTTGAACTCATCTACAGATAAATTTTTCCATTTAGTTATTCTAAATTTATCTTTTATATTTTCACCTACAAATACTTCTTCAGCATTTGTTTGTTCAACTATAAAAGTTAAAAGTCCTTCGTTCATGCATAGTTATATTCATATGGCTCGTTACTCGGATGTGAAATAAGTAGACCTGTTTTTCCAGTGAAAGGTATCAATTGTGCTGCATACTTTTCGTTATGCCAAATATTAGAATCGCCACCAAATCGTTTTCAATATTAATATTTGATTCTGTGTTCAAATATTCGTCACCATTATCTCCCAAAGCCGTTTCACCTCCACTTCAATTACTTCCACTAAAATCATCTTCGTCGGAAGACCAGTTTATAATTTGGTTTAATTCGTCTAAATTCAACATTCCTTCCTTTGTTGTTTGTTTTCGTTGTCTTTTAGAACTAGATGGACTCGGCAAATCATCCATTTTCAATTAACAATACGACTGTGAAAAAGACAATTAAGTTGTACATACAACACAATACACGCAAAACGATTGATTAATCGATAAAAAATGTAGGTATTTTTTATTAATTGTATGATAAACGATTATATATTGAAAAATAAAAGACGTTAAATGTCTAGATAATGAACCAGTTAATTCAATATAGGGAATGAAAATCCAACAAATGTAGTTACTTGTAAACGGATTAGATCGAACTAACTAATAATTTCTAGAGAAAAGCGTGCGCAAAAATATAATTCTTCTGGAGATGATTTAATATACTTGATGACGACTATAGCCGAAAGATGCACTCCTAAAAGATCTATATCCATCGGCTATAGCCGATAAACGCACTAGTTTAAGTGTCGGACTGTCGGCTATGACCGACTTGCGCAGTGAATGTGAGAAACAACCGTCGCCACTCGAGTACAGATGACGGCGCGAAAGGGATTACAAGAAGCAGTATTATTTCGTGTTAAAAATAGGGGTGGGTGGGTGATGGCGATTCCGCAAAACCTCGGTTTAAAAATAATTATAAAACTTTTTTATTTGTAATTATTGGCAACTATCATATAAATGGCCAAACGTTCAAATTAATGATAATGAAGAAAGTACCATTTTTACTCGGTAATTTCACTTCTTTGCCAGTCGATATTTTACAAAACGGATATGACGTTCCCTCCAAAATATGTTTCTGTAATTTTACTATATTGCCAATTATACATCATAGACGTAAACATTTGAGTAGGTAACGTCCTCTTAAAAATTATTTATCATAGAATTTCTCAAATCTAAATTTTATTTGATCCGCTTTAAGCACCTACGGCAGTGCTTTGTCAACAAATACCAATTATTAGCCGATTTTAACGCATTGGTAAATAGTAATAAAACAAAAATCCTATATTAATAAAACCGTTTAGAGATCGATTTATTGTGTGAAAAAGATCCGTTCGGATCGCTCTAAATCTCTCAACATTAAATTTAATTAACTAAACTTCAACGGTGCCCACAACCTTGTATCTACCAGTTCGATAAAGATACGTAATAATAATAATAATAATAACATTACGATATTATTGCTATTTAATAATGAAATATTGAAATGTATACGCGCGTAAACAAGAGGTGAATCGCCCACGCGAGACAAAACCCCGCGCGTGTACCTATCTACAAAGACCACTTTCCGGAGTGTTCTATCGGGCGGCAAATGGTCGTCATGGGAACGCGCGAAAGGCGGCGGTGGTCGATTCTCGAAACGCGTGGGCGCCCTCGTCGCGACTACGAACCCTTCGGCTACGACCTATGCGCCGAGAAAGTGAGAAACAACCGTCGCCACTCGTGTACAGTGGCGGCGCCCGAAGTGGGTTCCCACGAAGCAGTCGTTTCATGTTAAAAATAGTGGCGGGTGGGTAGGTGGGTGATCGCGATTCTGCAAAACCTCGATTCAAAAATAATTATATAACTTTTTTTTCGTTTATAATTTGTAATCATTAGCAAGTATCATATTAATAAAACCAAACGCTCAAATTAATGATAATGAGGAAAATACCATTAGAGATGCTTTATAGCAACGAAAAAATTTGCGTCGTCATTGAAAGCACCTCGAATATATTAGAAAATAAAAATGTAACAGTATAATGCTTGTTACGATAATTAATAACGTTTCAGGCAAACCAATCGATTATTACTTATTAATTTATTATTCTACACCATTAATCGACTATCTCACCAGTCTTCACAATTATTTCAATGAAAAGTATAAACCATAATCGTTTTTATTATCCGTTGCATATAGATACTGAGATCAGTATGTACCTTGATCAGAGGCATATTTATGGGGGAGCAAAATTGCTATTAATATTATTTTGCCATTTATTTTAGATTTTATATTATAAATGTTTACAGATACAAAACATGTTTATTTTCATTTATAAAACGGCGAGAGGGAGGATTTCAGCTTCATGAAAACTTCTATAAAAAATATAAACCTCTTATAAATTGCTAAATATACCTCTAACCTTGGTAGAAAATATATTTAATAATCAACAGCCTCTAACAATAAGTATACATAGTGATATTCAACAAACAAAAGTTTTTCATAAGATGATAGATCATCCGTCAGTAAGTGCACAATTTACTGTCTTTTTATCTCTATTAGGGTAAATTTTGAGCTTGAAAACTATCAAATTTAAAGAGAAGAATATTTTTGAGATTAACATATTTTGCATATTTATTAAAAAATAACAACAGTTGAATCAAGTTTCTTGAAAATATTCCAGTCTTTTAATTTGATGTTTTTAAGTTCTAAAATTATCACTATAAGAGTACAATTTCCATACTGTGTATTTTTGCTACACTACACATTAAGTAGAAATACAACAAATCGTATAATGACATCCTTTTAAAAAATTTTCCCATCACAAAATCATATTCAAAAGGGGCATATTATATTATGACAATATAAGCACATATTATAATATGCAATTTTTTTAACATTTTTTATTTTGTTCATCTATTTTCAGATTCAACTTATGTATGAACATCTAAATATGAATAAATTACATCAAACTTCCTTTTGATGACAAAATGGTAATCATAATAAAGATTAAAAATGAAAAACCAATAAAACAATTTTGTATAAAATCCATTTACTAAACTATTTGAGATGAATCTAGCGACATAATATAATGCTAAAATAATTTCATGGTCATATAAATTATCTATCACACATAGGTACAACGTATTAAACTCGTGCTAAGACCAGGAACTTATTTGAACAACATTTTTTACATTTTTTAGTTAATTTAAATTAACCAATTAAATAATAGTATAATAAATTACATATAAAAGTTGTTTAAATAATAAGTATAATACAAATTAAGAATAAATATCTAAAATGCATATCTTGTCCTAATGTCTTCAAGTCTTTTAGACACTTCAGCAGGTGTTTTGTCAAGATCAGCAGCAATGCTTTTTTGTTTGGCAATATCAATCGAATTGTATTGTTCACATAGATCTCCATCACAAACATTCTGAATTCCAAACAATTAAAAATAAATTATATTAAAAGTAAGATTGAGTATAATTTTAAACCATTTACCTTTACAGGAAAATAATATGATCGGTATGATAAATGATCTCGTCCACATAGAGGTGAGTTCTCAGAACGCATGTGCATTTCAAGATGTTGGAAAAAATCTTGTTCTTCATGAGCAGTAAATGGCACGAGAACACCAATGGTACCAGTCACAGTGGCATAAACTAGAGATTCAGAACCACCAGGAATTAAAGTAGCTTTCTACAGAAAATAACAAATAAAAAACTTATATCAAATATCTTATTTATTAATACTAGAATATAGAAGGAGCCTGGAAAACTGTAGCATAATATTATTTTAGAGAGATCTTAAAATGACATTACAAATATTACTTATTATCACTATTAATTAATTAATATAAAAATGTGATTATAAATAATTGTCAGATCAGTAATAAAAAAAATGAATTAGTTAAATGTGTACGAGATTAAAACATTATCTTAGACAATTGAACAATTAATTTCAATATAAACACAAAATTTAAAAATCTCATTAATAGAACTAAATTTGAAACTTTGTTTTCTATAATCAAATTAGTAATAATAATTAAATTATTTATTTACTTACTTGTATTGAAGTACAAATCTCTCCAATATGAAAATTTACAATAAAATCTGCTTTTTGAGAAGCTCCATTAAGTAGGCCACGGTCCCAAAGACTCTTATTGCCCGTTGGATCATCATCAACTTCATCAGAAATTGATGAAGCTAGCCTTACCTAAAATATATGAATTATTTCCATTTTAATATATATTTCATTATTTCTTATTTTCACATATTTTTAAAGAATTTTTAGTTTATACTCTAAATAAAATAAATTAAAATACATACTACTGAAATATTTCCACATTTGTCAGCTGTAGCAACGGTATTGTAATCAAGAATTTCCATAGCTGTAATATATCTAGGTTGTGTATCATCCGCAAATATAATTAATTGATTTTCATTCCGCTTGTACCTTACCATATACACACTTTCTTGAACATCACTCACATATATTCTGCAGCCCATAACACGAATTCCAACTATTAATAATGGTATTTGCTATAATGGTAATAATGCATTATACGTCTAATATAAAATTAAAACAAATTTAACAAGATTTACTTTATTTTCACATTTCCGTAATAGTTTCTTCTTGCCAATATCATAAAGACGCAATATTCGACCTATACCAATTATTACACGCCCTTGGAACCCACATATTGCAGTTGGTACATTATCAACTGTTGTTTTATGTACTAATTCCAATGATGTACATGTTGGATTAACTCTGCAAACCATTTAATAAGTGAAATAATTGTTCATTTAACATAATAGGTCTATTTTAGCATTTTAATTTATATTTAAATATTGGCTTAACATACTTGTAAGTGTAGATATATCCACAAGTAACATGTCTTGGATTCAAATGAAGTTCATTAGCAACACCAAAAAGAACAAACTGTGAATCTGGATAACTTGAAAAGCGCACTAATGCAACACTAAAAAAAATTGAAACATAATTCATGCATTAATTAATAAGAAATTAAATATTGGAAAATAAGAGTAAAAATGAAATACACACCTCATAACAGCTTCATTTTGTGGGAACCTATAAACAGCTTCTGTTATACCCTGAACTGGATTGAACAATCTGACTAATGATGCCCACATACCAGGACCAGCTTTAGGAGCGCCAAAAATATTTTCTGGTAAATCTTCATTTAAAAATGCTTCAGCCATTTCCTTTGCCAATTCTTGTTCCTCTTCTCCAGCAGCTTCCTGCATTTCCTCTGCCATTTGAATTCGTCTCTGTTTTTTAGTTTGTTCAGTGTATGCATTGTGTTCAGTTTCCACCACAATTAAATGTGCAGAATCAGGATGGATAACAAACTTTCTGGGTGTATATTCAACCGGAAATGAAACTTGATTGAAAACTGCACCTAATTTTTCCAGGGCCAATATGCGCAATGTATTACCAGATATAGCAACTATACCTTCAGGACATTGTTCAGATGAAAAACCAGATGCATATTCCAAGCTTTCATATGACAAGGGAGTTAGATGAAAACGATTCTGATAATAATAACTTAACCATGATCTACTGGACATAGCGAGTACCTATAACATAAATATATACATAACCTTTGTTATAAAAGGTATCCAGTACCTGTCACTTACTGCTTCATTTCCTCGAGTCCTGATTTTAAACAGTTTGACTGGTTTACCACCTAAATAACGAGCTCGTGTATCAGCCATTTCTCCTGTAACACCATCCAAGACAGTACGTAACAATACACCATTTTGTAAGCCAATGTTCAAATATAACATTGATAAAGAATTCATTCCTGGTTCATCTGAAGAACCTCCATCACTAGCACCCATTTCTACAATACACAATGATTCAGGCATGGCAGGTATAGCTTGCATTTTTAATTGCACTAAGCAATCCTTTAAATAATACAGAATAGTCAATATTAATTATTTAAAATTTAAATATATGGTTACAGTAATAACAAAAACTTACTGTCGTATCTAAAGAAATAATACGAACGGTTTCATCTGTTAAACCAACCGCTAAAAAGCGAGACATTTGTTCCCCAGAAGGAGCATTTGCCAATGCCATACAAAGAACATCAGAATTCATTTCTTTACGATCTTTATGCTCATTTAAATGTCCAGTCTAAAATAATTATCTTAATTAGTATTCGACATAATACATTATAAAACAAAAATAATGTGCTAACATGGTTCACTTCAATGAGCATATATCGGCTATTAGAAGGCGACATGTTTGCTAATTTTCTTTAGCACATATTTAATTAATGTTTGTTACTATTTAATTAGATATAAATAGTTTATATAGTAAAATGTGCAAATTATAATAATTAATTTTTATAATTACATAAATGTACAAATATGGTTCACTTCAATGAGCATTTATCGGCTATTAGAAGGCGACATGTTTGCTAATTCTCTATAGCACTTATTCAATTAATGTTTGTAACTATTTAATTAGATATAAACAGTTTAAATAGTAAAATGTGCAAATTATTATTATATTTTTTCAGTTTTGATTATTAATTACACAAATGTACAAATATGGTTCGCTTCAATGAGCATTTATTGGCTTTTAAAAGGTAACATATTAATTATTATCTATTTAACTAATTTTACTGAAATAGTTCAGTATTAATATTTAATATTGAATACTTCTAACATACAAGATGCAAATAAAACATCAAAACTTTTAGAAACAGGAAAAAAAATTTTATTTCACTTTTAAATAATGCGAAATAACTTAATAAAAATAAATATAACACAATTCAAGTTCATACTTAATATGAGGCATATTCGAAAAGTAATGGCCGTTTACTTATATTTCAATATTGGTGCGTAGAACTTGTGTCAACTTCACCAATATAACTAGTTTAACTATCAGGCAGAGAACTTATATGTAGTGGTTTAAAAATCTGAGGTAGCGATAAAAAAAAGCTCAGATGGTGAACAGTGATTATGTAGAAAAGTGAAGTAGGTTTGTATGAGAAACTAAGAGTGATAAAAAACTCTTTCTTATAATTATAATTTTTTTATAGTGAAACAACCCTTACCTTTTTGAATATGTCTCATAGTATATAAAAAAAAAAAAAAAAAAAAAAAAGAGGTACTCAAACCGTGCGCCACAGCTCTCAGAAGCGTCTATTAGTCAAGAACAGGAAATCTTATAAATAATTATAATATTGATAATAGTGATTATGAAAATGAAAACAATTAATGTAATTTAAACAAGCTCATCCATTTCACTGAATGGTAATTTATTATTTAAATTTGATTTCATTTTCATCTTAATTATTTAATTATCAAATGTTTTGAATATTATGATAAATAAATGAACATACACATAACCATTTTTTATCATTAATAATTTGGAAGCTATTAAGATATTTATAAGACACAAAAGAGCTGTAGGATGAAAGTTTGAATACCACTGATAAAAATATGAATACTATAAGTATAAATAAAATAAATAATGAAAGACTGAAAAATATAACATATTATTGAATAAAAGTTACTAATTGAAAATTTGGTTATAAAAACAAAAAATAGAAATTTATTATTTATTAATTGTTATTGTTGATTATTAACTGTTAAGATTATAGTAAATGTAGTACTTATTATTTTAATTTCATAAATAATTACCGGATCCATTTCAAAATATACAAGTTCACCACCACCTAGGGCTATTACAACTTGTCGTTGATTGGCAGCACATTTAACAATTTTCTTTTTTTCAGGAGCTTTCCAGTCATGCATTCGTTTATCTGAGCGTATATGGCGCACACCATTTGGATATATTTGCACTACAGCATCATCACCCAATGGAGAACAAGATAATGTTGGCGTAGTTCCTAAGAACCCAGAATCTGAGACTTCCTCCACAGTTTCACCAATGGACAATACTAGAGTGGCATTTGAGAAAGACACAATGATATAGGCATCATAATTTTCTGAAAAAATGAAAACAAAAATAACCATCAAATATTTCCAAAACTAGATAATAGATGGAAAAATAAATTATTTGGAATAAAATTTATTAAAAAGTAAACTAATGATCTTTTTTTTCTAAAACAAATTAAGAAATTAGGAAAATTTTTTTTTTAATTTATTAATAATTAGGTACAGAAGTCGTATATTTCTTAATAAACAATTGAATCAAAGTCAACACAGTATAAACTTTCGACGATTTGAAGATATGAATTGGTCAAAACTTTTAAAGATGAAATTAAGTTTTTTTATTCATATTTATCCAAAAAAACCATAAATTTAAAATAAGATAACTATATTTTAACTTTGTGATCAATAGTAGACAAGTTGATTGTTTAGTGTTGGAATGTCCCATATTAGGACTCATCCCATTTACACGAAGATGCTGAAACAATGAAAATATTATACACCAGTATTTTCTTGTCAGTTTATAATTTCTTACAGTATATATTTTAAAAACTTATTTTTCTTTAATTATTTCGGCTGAGGAAGATTGTTCTTATTTTATAAATGGATTTCTTCAATCACTCCCGTCCAACTCTACAACTTACCTATTTGATTCAGAGCCACTATGGTGATTCAATATCTGAAAAATAAACGAACTAGTGTTTGATAGATTTTATAATCTATTCACCAGTACATTAATATACGATTGGATTCAAGATTTCATAAGAATATTAAAATAAACTAAGAGTGGACATTTTGGGAGGTCTTAGCCAAACTAATAGCCTAAACCTAATTAGGAGGAACCTACCTAATTTTAAAGAAGACAAATTAACAAAAAAATTGCTAACTTAAATATAAAAAATATTAATAAAATTACTCTAATATATAAAATACAAAGTACTACGAATATAAAATATTGAATTTGGATATAAAAATAAATAAAATAAAATTGAAATCTTACCATCAGCTCTTCTTTTCACTGTCCATACAGCATTTGGGTTGCCTGGTAGTTCAGATACTGCCATTTCTGAAACTTCTAGACCATGCCTTAAAACTCTTAAAGTTGATCTTGAACCTCGACCACAAGCCATATATAATTGTGGAGTATCTTCAGCAGCTAAAAAATATATTATACACAAATTAATAAATACTAAATAAAATTTTTCATAAAACAAAAATGAATATACGATTTAAACAATGAATATATTACAAATAAAACGTAAGCTTTTTAATTAATTATATTTAGTAATTAAAGTATTGGTGTTATACTATATTTATAATCTAAATCAGATCCGCAGGTTAACACTGACATCATAACTTATTCAGTTATAACGTGTATTTTTCTCATCATAATTAGATTCTAAGTTATAATATAATAATATAATTATTATACTATCGGAATGGATAGGATCCATCACTAAGAGGAAAATACTTGTTTATACTTATAGAATAATTTTGGTAATTTGATTTATGTTTCAAATTACACATGAATAAAATGCAACTGTTATAAATTACGTAATATTTTTTTGTTATTATACAGTGTTTTCTAATTGACCAGCCAAAACTTTGGTACAAAAATTATGTGGTGATAAGATGATTGATTAAATATAAAATATGTACATATTATAATAATTAAAATATTTAATACAACTGAATATTGAATATATTATGGGTAAGATAAATTGTATAGTGTTTCTATACAAATAGTTTAATTGGGAACTAGTCATAGGACAGTTAAACAAATTTTTTTCCCAACCAATAATGAATTTTTAATCAAAATGATAAAAAATGGAAAGATGATCAGTTATTTTCATAAGTTTTTATTCCTATATCAGATCCGCAGATTATTTAGGCATCATTAAATTTTCAGCCCAAATGTGTTTTTATATCATCACTTTAAATTAATTAATTAAAATTTTTTTTTTATTAAACTTATATTGTCACATAATATGTATTCTCTTAAAAATTTTAACAAGTTAAATGTATCGAGTGTTTCCACACAATTAGTTCATTTAATTAGGAACTAGTTGTAGGATAAATAAACGAATCTCTTTCCCAACTAATATTGAACTTTTAACCAAAATGATAAAAAATGGTAAGATAGTTGG
>CM023358.1:3994276-4010537 GCA_013282895.1 Eriosoma lanigerum | reverse complement strand
ATGTTAAATGTATCGAGTGTTTCCACACAATTAGTTCATTTAATTAGGAACTAATTGTAGGATAATTAAACGAATTTTTTTCCCAACCAATATTGAATTTTTAACCAAAATGATAAAAAATGGTAAGATGATTGGTTTTTTTTTTATAAAATAGTTATCATTCATAATTTTTTTCTACATTTAAATTTCTGAATCAGCTCCGCAGGTTAACACTGGCATCATTGAACAATCAGACCAAGATGTGTATTTTTATCATCATATTCAGAAAATACAAAACTAAATTAGAGAATCATTACCTAAATCAGCTACTTGACAAGCCATTATAGGTGATAATGAGTCCATTTCGTCAACTAAAACTAGATTTCTCAATTGTCTAGGCGCAAAGAAAAATGTATCTCCTTCTTCAAGAGGCATTGCAGAACTAAATTCTGGTTCATCATCATCATCACCCAAATTTGCTATTTGGTATAGGTAGCTACAAAATTAAAGATAATTAATTTATGTTAATATAATTGTATAGTTTAAAACAATTTTACTTACTGATTACCAAATTCTGATGCCACAAACAGAAATCCTGTTTTTAGAACACACATCGCAGAAGCTACTGGTACAGTATCAAAATATTTCAGTCTAATTTCTGTAACAAACTCTTCGTTGGTTTCTAATGTTACTTTAAAAACATCGCCTTGTTCCGTTTGAACTAAAAAGAAAAACATAGATTTTGTCTTATGTGTGGCACTACAAACTAGAATCATTCCGCGTTCTGGATCATCCAAATCATTCTAAAAATATAAAGTAGTTTTATCATTCAATCAGTATATACTAGGTTGTTCCTTAATTTTCAATCTCAAAAATATTTGGTCTCATAAATTATTTAGAGATTGAGTGTGCATATGGGTAAAAAAATTTTAGGTAAATCAGATAAAATTAACCTGTACGGATTTGATCTTGAAATTTGAACTTTTTACATTTTCAATATTTATGAAAAATTTCAACATTTCTATAAATATTTTATAAAATGTTAAAAAGATTAACAATTTTCATATTATACAAATTTCTTATAACTTTTATAGAAATAAATTTGTTGATATTTCTTACAGTTTATGAAAATATAATTACTTAACTTTATAAAAAAACATATTTCTTCATTTGTTAGTAATAGTAGATGCTTTAATTTTAAAATTACTTCATGAATAGTAAGAGATATTCAAAAATGTTATGCAAGTTATAGGAAATTTACTTTAAAATTTATATGAAGAAAAATGTCTATATTTTAATCATTTTTGAAATATTTACAATCGTTGCAAATAGTCATGAATATTGAAAAATATAACAAGTACGCATGGGGGTTAACTGATCTAAAAATTATGTAATTCATTATTATACATATACACTCATTTAAAGGAAGAGACCGAAAATTTTAATATATTTTTTTCAACATATATTAAGGAACACCCTAGTATACACATATATTTAGTAATTTTATGATAATGCAAATTTCACTCTAAAATTTAATAAAACACAATATATGACTTAAATGCATTGTTAGATAATCAGGACAATTGATTTATAAATTAAATAAGTACTGGAAATCATCCGTTACACGCTTCAATGATTAAGTATATTTTATTATATTTTGTGTTACCAGTATTTATTTCTACATTTTTGTTGATTGACGATACTATACTACGAGAGTGCAAATAACAAAGCACTCTATATTTTTGAAGTCTAATTTCTCCCAAGCGGACTGTCATGCAGCATGTATACAGTTTACTAAGTATTGTTTGAACAATAGCAAATCATTGACAGCATATAATGCGTAACAATCAACCAATAGGCAATGTCGTATTGGCGGAAAGTGCACGGAAAAGGACAAGTGGCTCTGCTAGTTTGGTCGCTGCCATCTTGCGCTCTTTCGGCACCCACATTACATTGATAGCGCAAATAGTGAAATAGCCAAATATACCATTTTTCCATCTTCTTTGTTTTAATATTTTCATCCAAATGAATCGGGAAAATTAATTTGTCATTATAATAAATATAAAAAACTTTCATGGTTTAAGCATAATCATGTACCAACAATTTACCAAACAATCAATAGTAGAATACATGCATATTCAGTTTATCAAATGTATATCTTATTTCAGGAATATCAATTAAAGTTAATATAAAATGTATATTAATTGTCAAATAGTACACATCAGGAATTATATCAATATGCAATATAACCCAACATAATAAGTAGTATGTATTATTATAGCACTCATTTACGACCGGTGTGGGAAAAATACTCGCACACAAGAGATACCTATAGTGCATTAAAATTAATAGAAAATGCAATGAAAATCTTCTCACTCGTCTACGAGGTATTGGACATCTTATGTCTGGTTGTTCTCCTTGGTTTTTATATGTTATATAATTTTCAGAACAGATTAATACTCCACCCGGTCCATCTTTATCACCAGGAACAGTAATGAGAGAGTTAGCGTGTTCTTCTAATGGTTCACTATATTTACGAACTACATGATTTAATCCGAAATCAACTTCGTAAAATGTAAGTGTCTGCCTTGTTGTCTGAACAGCTTCTCCAGTTGGATCAGCATCAACATCCTAAAAATGTACAAAGTACGATAGAAAATAATTTTAACCAAACAACAAATTGTTTACCAAACCTCATAATCAATTTCAAGACAAGCAAAAATTGGGTTATCAAATGCTACATCAATTCCAACCATATGATATACAAGTGTATTGCTCTTATTAGCCTCTAAAGGAGATGAAATGGTAAGCCGTGCTTCAGCATCTCTGTTAGGAATGTATACTAACTTTTGCTTTTCAACGGCGCCTGAAATACATTTTTTCAAATTAGATAATAATTGGACTTTTTTCTTTAAAATGTATTACCAATCATTATTGCTCTTCCTTTAGGATCAATGGCTAAATACTGTCCAGGAACAATTCTCCTACATCCACTCTTACCAAAAGTTTCTTGATGTACTTTATCCAAAATATTCTTTGAAGGTAAATATTCCAATATAACAATTCTTCCAGAATCAGAACCAACGACAATGTAATCTACAAATTATATTGTTTAAAGTAATTACCTAGTTAAGTTAATTATTAAGTTTTAATAAATTTAAATTGTGGAATTTTAGATAGAACAAAATAAAATAAAAGTAAAATTCAAAAATATTTTACCTTTCGTGCCTCCAGACTGTCTGAAACTCATCAATGCACGAACGATTCCAAATACTTCAACAGTTAATAGAGTATGAACTTTTCCAGTATTTGTATCAGGCCTCAGAAGCTCTAATGATTTACCACGAGACACTAAAATTTCCTGTACTTTTCCACCACTAAAATTTCCGTGGATAGCGTGTGTAATACCGCTACCACGCTGCAAAGTCATATTATACAAATACATAATGTATTCTGGTTAGATTACCTATAATAAAAACAAATAAACTTGTTAAATACATATATTATGTGCAATGTTCCTATAAATTACTAATGTTCTTAAAATTATACCAAGTAAAAAGTTTTGATATTTTTTTTCTAAATTCCAATTATGTCGATTTTAAAAGTTTCAAAATAATTTTTCAAATGTGATTCTTAAACAAATTAACAGTTATAGTATATACTACGTAATACATTAACTACGTCAACGGAATACAAGTCGGTTAATACTGCAGTTGGTTAAATGATGAATACAAAATTCGGCAAATATTAATATAAGCATCCTAACCTAAAAATGACGCTCACTCAAAAACTCTTTATTTTTTGGTAAAATGAACAATGGTCAGAAAAACCGCAGAAAACGTTATTGTTTTGTCATAGTGTCAAATTATACAATAGTTACCTGTAAAGAAGACGGTTGTCGCACAATTATTTACACGTTGATCGAGCACCGAAAACACGAGTTTCTCAACACAATTTTCTGTTGCATTTCAAACGCGTCAGCAGCAATACAAGACAAACTTTACAAACGGAATTTACCGTCGAAAGAAAAATAAATAATAAGTTACGACTAACACACCGTAGTATTACTCATTAAACCATTTTTGTCGGCAAATAGCTTGAACGCCTTGCGTGAAATTAAGAACGACGATTACCGATTGGTTAGAATGGTAACCGGAATTCGGAACGGCAGTTGTTTAGCGTAAACACAGATGTACCGCCAGTGTCGAATAAACTTGTGTAAACTATACTTTGTTTTATGGTAATATTGGTAACCCGTGTCCCAACACACCAAATTCCGTACATCTGTAATTTTGTTAGAGTAGGAAATACAAGGGGAATAATTGCAACAGTGACGCCGAGTTATATGTTTAAAAATTTCCCGTCATCAGTACGGTACTAATATAATTTGTGGTACTACCATTAGAGACTATAAAATATATTTTGTTGTACCGTTTTAAGAGGACGTAAAATGTAATAGTAGAAAAAATTTAATGTAAAAGCATGTGAGAGTTATTTCAATTTTATGGTTTTCTGAGTGGTTTTAGAATAAAAAATAAAAATTATAGAGAGAAAGTGAGTAATGAGACATTATATGACCGAATTTTAAAATAAAAATTTTTTTTGTAATATTTAATGCAAAAGAAAGTATTTATTCAACATTAAATTATGATTATTGCAATGAATTTATCAATAATTGAACTTCTTACGTCTTACTATACACATGCCTTCTAAAATTTTATTAACAAGTATTTTTAATTTAAAAACCGTATTATTGGAATAACTTTTACATGTTTTCCTGCGGAAAAATAAAAAATTGGTTTATCATGTACTGCTCTAATGTGTTAGCGGTTAGTTAATATTATATTAAAATATTTAATATATAAATTTTAGTTATTTAATATTTATATAGTTAATGGATTCCTTTGAAAAAAAAGTCGGTTAATTATTTAATTTCAAATAATTTTACATCATTCACTTATGAATTATGATTGATATGTTTAGTAAAACAATAGATAAACGCATAGATTTTAAGTATATAAAATTATAAGTTTTTTTTTGTTGTCATAATTTCTAATATTAATTAATTAAAATTACTTTTGAAATTTGTACAAATATTCAAAAATCACATGTTGACATTCATACATTGAAGGAAAATTATTTTTTAAACATTCTTAGGAAAAAGACCAAATGTAATGATAAAATTCTAAACATTTAATTAAAAAAAAAAAAATTTTAATTTTTTTTGTTGAAGAACAATGTTGGAGAATCAATTATTGCAGGTTAAATTCCCGTATTAAAAGTCAAAGTCACATTGATATTTCGTTTTGTATGATTTTTAAAATCAAATCACTTATAATATTTTTATTAAACAACATTTTTAAAGACTATGTTATATCCGTTTTACAATATATTGCCTGGCTGAAAAGTTTTAAAACAAAAGGAAAAAAGTGGGAATATCGGTTGTGGACGTTCCTCCTTCGATCCTCTGAGAAATTAGTTTAGGTTAATTAATTAAGTTTATTATACTTAAAATTTGAATGCAATGATATTGCATTAGAAAAATACGATTCTGAGCGAAACTCAATATATTACAATATACTATACTGGTAATCAATTCCAAAATTTTACCACGTGTGTAAATTACCAATATAAATATTTAAATTAAATTTCAAGTTCCTACGATCTAAACTTCATTAATTATCAAGAAATACAATATTTTAAAATAATTAAACTGTAATTTTGCCGATTTTCAAGAACTTTTGCTTTAAAAGCTTATAAAAAAATATTGTCAGTCACGATCATCAAAATATTTTGTAAAAAGATTAAGTAGTATACAGGTCCAGTGAGAGAATGGAACAGAGGGCCCTGACCTCCGAGTAGGCCCGTTGTAAGAGGATAATTTTACTAATTTTTCGAGAAGAAAAATTATTTTTATTCAAATTATAGTATATAAGATATATTATTTATATATAAGTTATATAATATAGAATTACAAGTTAAACCATATATATTTGCGTCTGTTTTTTTTAAATTAAACAGCTAATGTTAGCAGTGGAAAAATAATTGGTCAAAAATACCAACTTGGACGCAGTTATCAATGACTTTGCTATGAAGAAAGCCAGAAAGGAAACACTTTAACTGAACCTAATTATTCTTTAATTACTGTTAAATAGTTGGTTACATTATTTTCTTCAATATCATATACCAAATATATTTTTTTTTTCACAATTCATTAAACTTAAATATTAAATATAACTACTTTATTAAAGTGCTATATATCTTAGTCAAATAAGTATAAATAAAGTCCGGGCCCGGAATTGATCAGTCCTGAAGCCCACAAAAGTTCTCGCCGGCCCTGGCAGTATATGTCTAGACTTTAATAAAATTTTCAAACCGATAAACCAAAAATTGCAGGAAATATTAAACATTTTTGGAAAAAGTTCAAAGTTCTATACTTGACCAAAGAATAAACCAATCCATTCTAAAATTCACCACACGTGTATACCACCTATCTTAATACTCAAAAAATTTTTCAAGTGCCTACAATCAAAACTTAATTAGTTATCACGAAATTAAAAAACTAAAAATAATATAAAAACTGTAATTTTGCCTATTTTCCGTCATTTTTTGGTAGTTTCTCTTCTCTCAATGAAAATCTTTTGAAAAATTCGAAAAATGAGCTAAATAAAGCTAAATAATACCAATTAGATGCAATTTGCTACCAAAAGCATACCCTATTTGTGGTAATTGGACTATTATTTCTACTCAAAAGTTTCTTCATGAATAGAAAAAAAAAAACATGTTTGTAAAACCAATATATTCGCTCAGAATCTAAAAATAATCTTAATTTGAAATTATATTATGTACTCGAATATCTTAAACATAATTTATAGTAAATCATTACATAAAATATTCAAATTATTTAGCCATTAAATGGTGTTACAACTCGAAAATTAAGTCTTTATTATACATTTTGAATAATTATTATATTTTATCTTTTGTTTTTTTTGTAAGTTTTATTATTTTAATATATAAAGCCTTCTCTGTTCGTCAAGGAAATTACTTTTCTTCCATTTTTCATATCCAAGCTGGAGTACCTCAGGGTACCACATCAGATATCCCTTAAATTGACAACACCATTTTAGCTATGTACGTTGACGTACAGCAATACTATCAGACAATTCCGATCCCGTTGAAGCGTCTCTCGCTCTACAACTCCATTTAAACTTAATCGATAACTGGTTACTCAAATGGAAAATAAAAATAAACGCTGATAAGTCCATACATGTTCCTTTTACCCTTAACAAAAAAAAAACTCACCAGCCCTAAGGTACTCCTATTCCCTCACAATCACATGTCAAATATCTTGGTTTAGTTTTAGATAAAAGACTCACCTGGGGACCTCATCTGAAAGCAAAACGAAAATTACTAAATTCCAGACTACACCTAATGCGTCCAATACTCAAATCTAATCTTCCACTAAAAAACAAATTACTAATATATAAATCCATGATAAAGCCCGTTTGGGCATACGGTGCCCAAATCTGGGGTTGCGCCAAGCCAGCCTACAGAAAAAATATCAAAAAAAAAAATCTAGTCATAGCACACTACAAAAAATTTCACTCCAGATTATCCCACCACTCCAATCCACTCGTCTCAAACCAGAATTATTTTACACTTTTGAATGACCCTCCTCGTCATCTAAAAAGACGATGGTGTTGTGATCTCCTGATCTAGGCACTTTACCTAAATATTAAAAAAGGGTCCTATCACTGGATGGCTTCCCTTGTCACGCGTTCTTGATGGTTTTTTTTTATGTTGTTTTGCAAATTTGCTTATTGTGCTAGATTACATAGATTGTAAATGTTATATTTTCTTAATAAAATATTTTCATATTTAAAATACTTTAAAAATTTTAAAAAAAGGTCAATATTATAAAAAGATAATAGACTAATCATTTGTCTAATATAAATTTTATTATAAATTTAGTATAATATAAACTTATATAATATATAATTAATACAGTCCAATATAATTGGAATGTATAAACTCAATAATTATTAACATGATCATTTTATATTTATATTATATATTTTTACATTTATTATAACACAAAAAAAAAATGTAATAACTGTTTAAACAATAAAATTAATAATACAAATAGGATATTTAAAGTTAGGATGAAATTTTATTAAAAATTAAGTGTTGTTTGGCGTTTTCCTCTACCTCTGGTAGTAGCTCTAGGTGTTCCACGATTCCTTCTTCCTCGACTTGTTACTGGTACTTGAACTTCATCTAATACATTTGATTCATTATCAGAATCATATTGAGTTTTAGTTGATTCAGTTGTATTCAATAATTGCCTTTGTGAACTTAGTTCTAATACTTTGTGAATCTATAATGAAAATATAAATACTATCAAATTCACACATTTATTATTAGCACATTTTTATCTTACATTATTAGCTTCATCTTTTGATTTTGTGATATAAGAATTGTGATACCTAGTTATATACTCTAAAATGTTATCTTCATTAAGATCCTCTTGTTTTGTTACATAGTCTTCCACTTTTTTCATTTGATGACTGAAAATGATAGGTTTTTTATATATATTATGTAATATATAAGTAAATAAATTATAATTTTTAATAATATCTTTTTAATCATATATTTCTATAAAAATATACATATTATGTAAAGAACTAATTTAATTTAAGTGATATATAAATAAAATTGAGGGTTAAAATAGGGTTAATTGATAAAATAAGGTGATAATATAACTTTTGTATTTTGATGTATAATTAAAATAAAAGTGTATAAATATTGTACATATTATTATAAATTTCAATTTTAGAAAAATTGACATTAAAATTTCTTTTCGATGTTTTAATTTAATTTTAATGATTTTTTTGAAGTTTATGAAAGTAAAATTTATTTTCATTATTTACCAAATGGTGTATTATTAGGGTTCATTATCAATCATAATATGTATTTTAAATTATATTTTCATAAACTTTAAAAAATCATTAAAAATAAATGAAAACACACTAAGAAGAAATGTTGATGTTTATATTTTTCTAAAATTCAAATCTACAAAATGGCCATTTTGAATTTAAAAATACAATTTTAATTTTTTATTTGTAAATAAAAATAAAACAGATTATACAAAAATTGTAACGCCGGAATATAGAAATAATTTTAAAAATGTGTTTTTAGAATATTGTATAGAACCAAATTTATATAGTATATAAATATATTAAAAATATTTAAAAGATAGATACTCTAACCAATCTAGAGATGTTATCCAATCTATTATCTAATATTGTTATGAATAAATTAATCATACTGTAAATACAATACAATTTTGCTAAATTGTATATTGTACAAAACTAAAAATCTGTATACTACAGAAATTCTAACTAGTTAATTAGTCAATGATTTGTTATTAAATAAGACTATATTAAAATAAAACTAGTTAAATTTGTTATTGTTTTTTATTAATTATATTAATTATACTAATTTGTTTTGTACAGATTTTACTATATGCGGGTTTTCATTTTAATAGTTATATAAAATAGTATATTATATATAATAGCAATAAATAAATATTTATTTTTTATATATTTACTCTACAACACGACTTATAGCATCTATAGATGATTTATTTACAACCCAATCAACTGCTTCTGCCATGCCATCTACAGATAATAATTCCAGTTGGTTGTCCTCATTAGAAGCAGATTTAAAATATTGATCAACAATGAGTTCAATTTTCTCAATCTAAAATTTTAATTAAAACTAATCATAATTAAGTTTATGTTTTTTATTCAAAATGTTATTTAATTAATAATACATCTTCATCTTCAATAATATTTTGAAGAGCATCATCATCAATGCAGTGGGGTTTTTTCCCAGTGTTTTTCTTTTCCATTCTTAATAAAATCATATCACTAGAATTAGCAATACGGTCTTGAAATTCTTGACCAAATTGAATACTATTGAAATGTTGAGTTTCACTGGTATACTCAATTCTCAAACGTATTAATGGCAATGTTGGTTGTTTAGGATGGCCTATGCATAATTAATTAATTATTTAATATCTTAATTAAAATCATTTAACTATTTTAATGGTATTAGATAATTATAGCTAACCAATTAAATAATTATATTTATTAATGTTAAAAAAAAAATCTTATAATAACTTTTAAAATTAATAATATTCTTTGTTTACAAAATAGTGTTCATCAATAACTATTCAAAATTGTTTGAAACTTACCGCTATATTTAAGACTTATATTTGATAATATATATTCAAGTTGTTGTCTAATAAATTCCTGAGTTTTTTTTGAATTACTAACATCTTCTTCGACTTCAGATAGTTTTATTGTTTCAAAATGCATCAGCCTAACTGTTTTCAGTTCTAGTGGTTCGATTTTAAATGTTTTATCTTTTCTTACAGTCAGTAGTCCAACATGTTTACTACCAGCTTCTCCTTCACACATAGATGTTGCTACTGTACTGCCTAATAATAAAATAATATAATATTTTTAGTATAATAAACTATTAATTTAATTACAATTATAAAAATTAATTATTTAGAATATTACCTGGTTGGCTAATATAACCATTTCCGGATCCATGAACAGGATCAATTAAACATTCATGTTCATGACCCCAAATTGTAAGCATTATATAATCTGGAATAACTTTATCAGATAAATGTTTAGTACCCGGACGCTTAACACGGTTTTGATGGCACACAAATATATTGAACCATTCATCTACATCTTCTTGTGGACGATACATTTTTACTTTTCTATCTCTAAATAAACGTTCCAGTCTTTCATCACGAATATGACTCAAACCATAAAGTGCAAGTTTATTTGATCCTTTTTTTAAAAGTATAGGAGATATTTGAATTTTTTGAAGATTTGTTTGTTTACCAAAATAATTGATTAATCCAATTGAACTTAAAAGGTCCATGCTTGATACCTCTCTATAACCTTGGAAATAACATTTTAATATTATCATAAACTAATAGTAACAAAAACAAAAAATCACATTATGTATTTTACCACAAGGATCATCATGATTGCCATGAATTGAAAAAACAGGAATAGAAACATTTAAGTTTTGGTCTTCAAAATTCACAATGGGATGATTGCAATGTTTAAATATTTCAGCTTGATCACTTACAAATTCTATATTAATAGGTCTATAAAACAAAACAATAATTGTATGCACATGTAATTAATAGTATATTTCTATTTGATAATAAATATTAAATATAAGTTTTAAAACATGAACATTTTTAATAATATATATTTAGTTACTATTCGTTTATTATTATTGATCTTTTAAGTATTTACTTGTCACCCAAACAATAAGTACGTAAGAGTGAAATGCATCGTTCTAAACATGTTACTGAGGGCTGGTTTACATGAAATAAATCACCAGCTAATAAGATAAAATCAACATTATGTTTAACTGCTAACTGCAAAACTTCTTCAAATGTATTAAATGAATCATCCGCTAAAAAAAATTGTTATATTAATGAGGTTTACATTTATAATAATGGCATAAATAAAAATAAACAAATGGTTAATATAATTAAAACACTTATTTATGAAGGTCAGGATACCTAAGACATTATTGAAGTACGTATTATAATTTAGTTCAAGAAATAAATATTATTTCATATTTGTATATGATTAAAAATAAATTTCCATAACTTTTTCTTATTTCCAATTATTCAAATTATATGTAAATATGTTAATATTTTATAATAGTAGAACACACAAAAAATTAACTATTAATAATTTATTATAACCAAGTATAATATTTAACAACTCCTATGTACAATATTACCTACTTAAAGTTAATAAGTACCCGAGGGTAATTCGTGAAGGAAATAATTGTATACCAGATTTCCAAATTCCTATAGATTTCCTACAAATTACCAAGATTTCATTAAGAATTCCTAGATTTCCAGAGGTATGTATACTGATATCCTATTGAGAAATACCCCTCGTAAGTACCTATTTACAAAAAATGATAAAACACTTTTATTTCATAGATAATTTAATAATTTAATTAACTAGCATATATTTAAATTTATTATTTTTCTAACTGATGCTTCATGTCTATTGCAGTTTTCATCTTTAAAAATCTAAAACTATAATGCATTGAAGTCATAGGCGCAATTTGGTTGGTGCGTGGGAGTGCTAACACCACCAAAATTCTTTCATTATATTTATACTTTTAAAATGATTAAAATATAAATTATAATTGGTATATTATATCGTCCATCATTTAATATTTAACGGAAATAATCTAGCACTCCTAAAATGATTACCTAATTTGCACCTATGGTTGAAATATATGAATATGTCCAGGACATATTCATGGTGAAGGCAATTCTCAAATCTAAAAATGGAACCTTCATTTCACAATGGATCAAAAATATTAGCAGACAATTGAAAACAAAGACATACCTATTCTAAAAAAACACAAATTAAACTATTTTTCTTTTTGTTAACTAGTATAAAAACTACAAAGGTCAAAGATATTATGCCCAGATATTGTGACTTCAATGTTATAACAAGTTGGAAATACAAACTGATAAATGATTGGTTACTTTGTTTTTTTTTTTTACCTCTCATCAAATTTTTTTCTTCAAATCCTAAATGTATGTCTGTAGCAACTAGAATTTTGAAATTTTCTGAATCGTTTAATGACAATGAACTCGAAGCCATCGTTGGATTCAAAAGAGGACGTAACAACTTAATATGTAAACTAATAGTATAATAAGGATTTAAGTTTATTTAAAAATTTAAAATTAGAAACACATAATTATTATTATGGGTAAATACTAAATCATAAATATCATGGAGACCGGAAACGTACATTCAAAACTGTTCTATTTAATCTGTGGTACTGTACTCTCGATTAAGTTAATCCGTCATCTATGAGTGCTACGGCTACCGGTGATAGGAAATGCAGCATGGAGTAAACTTCAAAAGCGGGAAAACACAATTATGATAAAATTGTCAAATAAAAGAAAAAGTAGATAAGAATACATATAGTAGGGAAAACTGGACCTTAAAATCGGTAGGCCAGGACAAGCAATAAAGTAATTTCACCACTAGATTGCGTTATTAAAAAAAAGTAATAACAGTTTCTTTATTTAAGCGGGACATCATTATCTCTCTCTACACATTACATGTGTTCCTCTTGCACAAAGAATTGTTTTTCTCTCTCCGTTGGCTCATACACCTATGAATATGTGAATGCCGTATTCAGGGTCGTATTTAGAATTTTGGCGCCCCGGTGCATTTTTTTAATTCCGCATGTCTTTATTTTGGAAGACTCAGTTTTTATAAGTAAGTATCTAATATCAATATTATTACCAAATACCAATTATTGAATTATTGTTATTTAATCACATACCAATAACAAATTTGTTAAATATTTACCATTTTAATATTAAATATTTTATAATAAAAAAATCACTTACTTTAATCGAAAAATTTTTCACACATTATAAAACTACGGAATACTCAATTAAATAATACATATTATGCACACATATTAAGTTGAATGAAATAACCCATAAATGTATCACGTTTTTGTTATACAACTATGAACCAGTGCTGCAACTACACCAATTTGGGCCCGTGTGTAAATAAAAGTAATGCCCCCCCCTTCTTGAAAATTGAAAAATTAACTAATGAAAATTAATTTTTATAAACTTGAAAACATCCATTGGAATTTGAGTTTTTACTCATACATATTATGTATTACATAATAAGGTTAACATAATTAAAACACATACAGGTATGTATTTACAAATAAATAAATGTAAAAATTTGTAACCTTTTTTATTTATTTTAATCATAAATAATTAACAAATGAAAATGAATTGCAAATAAATTGAACACACTATACATTAACATTAACAGTCAATAAAAAAATCGAAAACAATATTATGGTCACTTTAAAAAATTCTTTTTTCTTGCCTTTTTGTTGGTAAAAAATCGATCTATTGTTTGATCATTATTAATTATTATTATAACAAAATCGTTTTATTTTCTTTCTACATATTTTTACATTTTTATAATTGGGCCCCCAATTATAGGTTGGTGTCCTGGGCCCGTGTGTTTGACACACACAACACAACCGGTTATTGCGGCACTGCTATGAACCAATTATAACATATTTATAAAATATATATTATGACAAAAAAACATTTTACTTAATTATTGTTTATAAATCATAATTATTAAATTATACCTAAACACAAAAAATAAGTTCATAAAAATTTACCGCCCCCAACGTTCCGCCAGGAGATGCAAATGCCCACCCTGCCCCCCGCAATAAATACGGGCCTGGCCCAAACCATGACAAAATAGATTTATTTCTTATGGCCGTATCAATATTATGTATCATAGACTTATATTAGTTAATAGGTGTATGATATCTATGATGCATTGCCAAAACGAGTGAAAACTGATAATAATGATTATAAATTCTAATGACTTTTTAAAATATCTATTTCATTTCACAACACGCAAAATATGCACGAGACGACTATTACTTGTTTAGGATTGTTTCTTGAAGAGTTATAAATTAATTATAAAAACAAATAATAATGTAACAATTCTTCATGACTTATAATAATACAAAATGTATTATGTGTTTAATTAATCAGAATCTGATCTACGTTTTTTTAGTAGTATTTTCTATCAATTTAGTTGTACAATTTATAGTTTTAACCAAAAATAATCGTCAAAACGATTTTTACTTTTTAGCAAATACTAAACAGTTTGCTTTCGGTACCTTTGCGAAAACACGCTTAATATCAGAGAATAGATTAAAAGATAATAACATTCTAAATTTCATAGGCACATTAGTCATAAACTTCCTAAACATTAGCCATAGAGTAATATTACCACAAAAAGAGTGAAATTCAATTTAACCTATTCTGTGATATTAAGCTCACCCCACAGTAGAAAACGTGGGCTTCGTTGCATGAACGTATGTTAGAATTTGAATCTAAACTGAATGAAAGAAAACATTACGGAAGGGGGGGGGGGAGTTTGTGGCCTCTGAACGCCATTGTGTGCGCCACTGCTCCATATCCACTGATATAATGAGGGTTATGGTTTCTAACTGGTTGTTATCGTCCAATAAACATCCTCCCTCATATTTCAAAAATTTTAGATAAAATCATTCTTAAATCCATTTGTCTAGCCCTAAACCACGTTCTACCGTAAAACATGGATCTTGACCAGGTGAGAATGTTCCTCAGTAAATTCATAACTCTTGGACAAAATGTTATGTATATTATACTTTTCTATAAATTATTTTTATTTTATTTTCAATACAAACCTGTGAATCAATATTATTATGTTAACATTTAACAGTTTTGCTACTTTATACTTACTAATTCAAAATTAAGAAGTTTAACTATAAATTATCTCTACCTTTTTCTGAATAACGTATTATGATGATACATATCTAGAATTACCTATATATAATAATTATTTAAATTATTTTTTTAGGATTGGGAAGTAGCCAAAGTCACCGTTATTGTGTAATTCAGACTCGTGTTATAATGCCGTCGTATACGTACCTATAACTTTAACTTTAAACTTTTGACTAAGAATGGTATATTTATCTTACCTTACGTGCCAAAATGTAACTTTGAGATTCTGAGCGAATTGAGGAATGTATTAGTTTTACAATGATGTTAATATTTTATGCCTGACGACATTTTTTCGAATAGAAATAATGGTCCGATTAACACGAATAAGGTATTCATTCGGTAAAAAATATGTTCGTCACACCAGCATCACCATTTATAAATTTAACTTTTTTATGTACCAATATTTACCGTGTAATGAGCATGAATTTTCATGACTACTTTCAAAATTTGCATGAGTTTCTAAAGAGAAACTGATCAAGAATCAGAACGCTCTAGGCTTAAGGGAAGATTATATGTTGCGCCTCAATTAATTTATTTCTCGGTTTGATATGTGATTGTTGTTGAAACAACTAATTCCCAAAATATATTAAAAAAACTTAAATCCAATGCTGCTTACACTTCATCATCAACTATATCATTTTTAATACCATCTGGGAATTGTTCGAACGTATCGGATGCAAAAAATAATTGATTATTAATGGGTTGTCAGAATCCTATTCAGACTTCACATAAAAAATTGCTGATGACAAAATTACCTTGTCTGTTTTTTTTTTTTAAAGAATTCGCAATTCATGTTCTTTACAGTATACATAG
>CM023358.1:3929950-3974276 GCA_013282895.1 Eriosoma lanigerum | reverse complement strand
ACTACTTTTTCTTTTAATAAATTTTGTTCTTAATAAGATATTGTAATAGTTGTTTAAATAGTTCAAAAAAATATTCGTCTTGAACTTCAAAAATTAAGTACATATTATCAAGAACTATAGATAATGTTCGTAAATCAGCGAGTTGATAACTGGCTCAAAAAATCACAGCACCGATCGACTCCGCTTTCAAAGATGAAAAATTGATTCATGAAATGAGATTCAGAGAATCTTTTTGGTTACTGTATACCTATGAAAATTGTCGAAGTTAGAGAACAAAAATTATAAAATTATTTGTAATGCTCTAATAATAACTTTTATAATTCATTTACTTAATAAAATTCTTACTGAAATATGGCTTTATATTAATTTTGTTTACGTTAAATTAGGCATTAATAACTATGGTTTTTAGATGTGATTGATCCGCTCTTCCCAATAATCATAAATGCGATGGTGGCGTCCTTTTTACGGTTCAAAAAACATTCCTTTTTTCTATTCCCTGTCAATGAAAACTATTGAATACGTCCTATTTTCTTTTAACAATTTTTATTTTATCACATGTACGTTTATCTATCAACCACAATTACCATCGAATGCATTAAAGCCCACTTATCCTCTGCTGATGCTGTTATTTAAAAATTTCCCTTTTATTACCGGAGACAATTTTTTTTTTTTAATTTGAATATTTAACCCTAAACTTACGCTCTTTTACAATGATTTTTGTAAAAAATGTAATAAATTTCAAAAATTTTGTATTTGATGTATGAATGTTTACATATGTATTTGACTTTAACATTTCTTGTTAACATTAACTTTCTGTTCTTAACATTGATTTTTTTTTTCAAATTTGAACATTTAACCTTTAAATTACGATAACTTTTTAAAACAATTTTAAAAAGTTTAACAATTTTGCATTCAATTTATAAATTTAACACTAAACTATGTTATGTGTGATTATGGGTACCTTATATGGGTAACCTATATGTATTAACGTATTGTGTTGTTTATTTATCAAACTAGCTAAATAATTTCTAGTATTCTTCTTATATTTGAAGTAAATATGTTTTGTTATCATTTTAAATTCTACACAAAACATGGAATGTATTGATTATACAAAGATAATTTTTTTATGTTCAGACATAACACTTTTTTGGGTAGAAACATTATTGAATAATCTTTACACATCTTAAATATTTTGCAAGTTAATAATTTATTTAAAATAAACTCTTTCTGTTCTATACATCCTTTATTTCTATAGATCCAATTTTTTTATTAATTTGTGTTTTTTGAACCAGATCATATATATTAATTTAAGTTTTTTTTATGTTGAACTTTAAAAAATTTGTCTTCAAAAATATTAAGTGTATAATTTACAATTGCTATAAATATTTTTGTTGGACATTTCAGTCCGTTTGATTCAATGTTCAATTAATTATTAATAATATATACATTTTACTACGTGTGTAAATTATCTACGTAAATACTCAAAAGAATTTTCAAATTCCTACAATCAAAACTCAAGGAGTTATCATGAAATAAAAAAATTCAGAATAACGAAAACCATAATTATTCCGATTTTCCGTCATTTTTTGGAAGTTTTTCTTTACACAAGAAAAAACTTTTTATAAACTCGAAAAATGAGCCAAATAAAGTTCCAATTAGATGCAATTTTCCACCGAAAGCATAGTCTATTCATGGTAATATATCCGTTATTTATACTCAAAAAAATGTTTTCATACTATTAAAAACACATAAAATATAATATTCAATTCTACTAAAGATTATAGTTTTAAAAGCTTATAAAAAAAAATTGTGACTTATACTTTTTATATTAAAATATTTTGTAAATAAATTAAGTAGTATATGAGTAAGCTTCAATAAAATTTTCAAACCGCTAAATCAAAATTTACAGTTGATATTAAATATTTTTGGATAAACCTATCTTTGGTAGACTCTTGAATGTAATCGACATCAGTGATATCTGATGAGTGGGTGATACGTTTGTATACGTTGCACTGAGGTCTGAATACTAATATTAGCTGACAAAAACCTTATAGTTATAATAAAAAAAATTATTTTAAAGAATATTTAGTACTTTAGTAGAATTATGTATTTTTTTATAATTGTCCTAACGAAGTGGTGGCTTATACTTATAAGGAATCGCCACACAGTGTTTTAAAAACAATAAAGTTAGCAAAAAGTCTAATAACAAAAAAAAGAAAATTTTTAGACCAATGTGTTGAAATATTTTATAGTTTATAACTAAATTAAAAAGAAAAATCGAAAAAATATATATTAAAAAAATAATTATTTTTAGCTGAATAAGTACGAAAATTATACATTTTCGATAAATTTTTTCTGTTATTTATAAACCATTATTAATTAAATTATGCTATAGGCCTATAGGGTGACCATAATATTAAAAAAAAAAAACTGGACATATAATTTTAACATGCATCAATAAACCAAGTCTATCCAACTAGAAATCACTTCTTATATTACTTTTTACTTTTTTTTTCTTATTTGTTATCACTGTATATAATTAACAATAGAATACTGTAATATTTTAAAAATTCGTTTGTATATACTAAAACTATGTGACTGCTGATTGGCGTTCATTAAATAAATAAATAAATAAATCAAATAAATATATTTATTTTCTTAAATCTGTAAAAATGGTATGTAAATAACTTGATCACTGTTTTCAAAAGTATCTAAAAATCTAAAATACACGTCGTAAAAGCAGTGCTTCTAATGGTGGTAGATTTTTCACTGTTTTTTTAAGTTAATTAAAACATTAACTTAATTTAGCTTAAATGTAAAAATTATTAACTTACCTAGAATTACAGTTATAATAACATTTATAAGTTTTAATAATTAACTAATGATGTAATGATGTTCTATTTGAAGTACTTAATTTCAAATAATTTTGGCCATATTCGTTTAATAGATTAAACAGTTGTTAAGAAATTAAAATTTAAAATTGTATTTTAGTCACAAATTATATATTTATATACACTTAACATGTGAAGCATTCAATAACAATTAAAGGTAATATATATTTGATATAACGTTAAATAAAGTATATTTTTACTCATAACCAATGATATTGGTAATCCATGACAAAGATTATTATTATTTTTTGTTAATGTTCGATGATCCCCAGATTAAAACTTAATTACTATTTTAAATGTGTACGACACTACATTATAGCAAGACAAGACATTAATAAGTTAGGTTAATTTTAATTAAGTTACAACAACAACAGTTATTTTTAAAACATATTTTAACTAAATTAAGTTACATTTATTTTACTATAATTAAAAGTAACTTTTAAATTAAATTAAACAAGTTAAAAAAATTAGGTAACTTGCCCAGTCTTGAACTTTTAAAATAATAATAATAAATTTATAATAATTTATGTACCAAGATGCTCCATTCCCAATTTAATATATAATTCGTTATCTGTAAATGTTCTCCGTAACTCTGTTTCAAAATAATCTATATATAAATGATTGTCATCTGTCCATCTGATAGGGTATAAGATATCAATCTGCGCAAGTTAGTGGTTCTACTTGGAATAAGAAGATTATTATAGGCAGCAATATTTGTTGAAATTTCTAATATGAACGATTTTTGACGGAAATTTCTGATATCTAAAATTATTAAACTTGATATAAAAACAAAATTTATATGCATTATAAATATAATTTGTCTGGCGAAATTTTGTATTTCTGTATATGATAAATATTCCTTTGAAGAATTCTTAATCGCCAAGACACCAAGTAAATAATATCAATCCAATTAATGTCCGATAAAATCTAAAATGATTATTTATGTAATATGTATGTCAGTATGTCATAAATTTGATTATATTATAGAGCTTTAACTAATACAGTGTTGTTAGTTTTAGTTGTGATAACAAATTATTATGCTCAACGGCGTTTAAAAAGAAATATCGTAATATGATTTTTGCACAATATAACAAATTATTATAATATCAAAGTTGAAACTTATCGAATATCTCTGGAATCACATAATAAAATAAAACGACTTATATTTTCAAATATATGTCTATGGATTACAATAAAAAATTGCTATCGGTTCTCATTTTCTCAGTAATCAGAAGTCACATAATATTTTTATTTAATCTTTCTGAATTTCGACGTGACGTGATATCATCGTCGTCGTCACCGTCATATTCTTCGTCATCACCATCACCTTCCTTATTATCTTCACTATCATCATCTCCATCATAACTGTCATCACTATAAAAATTACTATCGTCATTTGATCTATTAAGATGATGATGAAAATACTGCAACCTCAATCAAAAGAAAAGTGAGTTTTTCAGGGATGTATAAAATAAAAATGTATAATACTGGTGCAACATCTTTAACTGTACATCAAGCACCTATGTTTTATGAGCAAATTTCAGTAATGTCTGATACTTCAAATACTGAAAAACCAATATTATCAGAAAAGTTAAAGAAATCTGAAGGTCAAATGACTATTGAATCGACTAATCGTACAAATGTAGAAGATAATGTCCGAGTTGTCATTGAGTATGAAAGTCCAAATGATAATATGGAAATGACTGAAGCTTTATCGGGTAAATTTTTTTCTGATATAATTTATACTATTGATAATAATGGTTCTGAGTATATTGATTACAAATCAGATTATTCAGATAGTAATATGGAAATCACTGAAGCAATTCATGTTGGTCAAGATATAACTTCTGAGATTGAGTCTGACTTCAGTTCTACAGAAATGACTCAAATATTAAACTATAACATCTGATGGTGAATTGTAATATTTTGGTTCGTTATTGTGGAGGTCGTCATAATCCATTGTAAAATATTATTGTAGTAATCTTATAAATCGCAGTTGATTATTCGGTCAAATTAAATTTTTTTAATATTAATTGCACCCTCTGGTGTCGTAGATGCAGACCGTTTTAATATTTTTCCCGACATTTCGTGATACGATATTATATTTAATAAATGTATTATGTTGATGATAAAAATTAATTATTGTGGTAAAAAATTGTTTGTACACAATAACACAATTGACAAATTTTGTTTAAAAATTACATTACGAAGAGACCGTTGCGAAAATCAACCGTATATTTACGACACCTTGGAACCAGCAACAATTATCGACGATTAAATAATAACGACGTATTTGAGCCAGAAGAGTAAAACATATTATAACTGTATTTGTTTATCCCCGCTATAATAAAATTATATTAATTGGTCGACTACTTTTTTTCTTCCGTTTATATTTTGTAATAAAAAACTTTTGATTTTACTTTAATTATTTACGAGAATATAATACTATGTTCTTCGTTGGAGGTCCAGTGACATAATGAAGGATGCGCTTAATTGGAAACTAGAAAGCAAGAGACCACTGGGCTGACAGAAGAAAATATGGATAGACGAGCCCAACCAGAATTTTCGGATACTAGGGGTTGATAACCCGGAGGCAAATCATAGAGAGGAATGAAGGAGGCTGTGTGTAGCAGTGATTAGCCTTAATGGCCTATAAAAGCTGAAGAAGAATATTATTTTCTACATAGGTCACTAATGTTTTTGCAAACTTAACGGTTGATATGTACTTACTAGATGTATATATTTATTTGGATAACAATTATATTTATTGCTTATACTTCAATTTAGTCGCGACATATATTAACATACATAAATGTAACTAGGGTTTTTTAGTAAGAAGGGTTTTAACCCAATATTCATAATATAATTTTTAATAATCACACATATAAAAAACTAAAAATAACAAAATTATTTAGGGAGGGCTAAAAATGGTTCAGACTGTATGCCATATATATGATTTATCATGAGGAGTAGATGGATTTGTGATATTGAAGAAATGTGTAGGAAGCATTACAAACAGAAAGACAGTTGTAACACATTAACAAAAAATAAATAAATACCACGAAACACATATTATATCTATTGAAATAGAAAATATAGATATAGGTATGGATTTTTTTTTTCATAAAATCTTCCATTTTTGCAACAATTTAATATTTTAAACGTTCAAACAATAAGTGAATGACTATAATTAATTTTATTATAGTATATATATATATAATATATACTATAATAAAAATACAAACCACTATGAATTCATAATACACATAAATTACTTGTAATTTAATTTGAAAAACGATTTTATATTTTAATTCGTCAATACTGTACTTATAATAATTACAAAGGATATTAAAAATGTTTTAGAAGTATATACATTTTTATTATGAAATATTTTAAAATTTTGAAACTGAATATAAAGAATCAGTATAAGATTTATTGAAATATATCAACTTGTATTATATTTTGTTTAACTATAATAAATTGATATAATAATAATATTATAATTAAATTTTATTAATTATATTATTTTAAGAATTTAAATTACAATTAAATTACTACTTTATACATGAAATACAGAAATGGTATAAATGAGGTAGAGAAAGTTATGACGTGTATTATATAATAATAAAATAAATCATGTACATTGTTTCTAAATGTATTAACACTATGTATGTATTATGTATTATGATTGTTAGAATAGTATATATTGAATTATATAATTAATTAGTAACTTGAATAATCAATATTATTAAAATAATGAAACCTCAATTTTATAGTAACAAATTACATTGTAACATAATATTTAACGACTATATTTTATATTTTCACCTCAGGTAACCAAACCTGGATCTTTGTGCGTCGAAACATGAGTTTAGCCAAGCCTGACCACGTATTCTACGAGTACTTTAGATATTTTTAAAATTAAATGGTCTGCTATGACGGCGTAATGTGTAGACAATATTGATACTCAGCTGAATACATGAACAAAATTAGACAAACTGAAATGGATCAAATTAGGCTGAATGTTTGTATATTATAAATAATTAATTAATAGCGAATAAAAGTATTTAAAAATATACTATTACAATACTATTTAACTATGGCTTAAATTATTTTTCAAGTTTAATCATGTTTCGTAAATATTTATTGGTTTTAATTAGATACTCAATGTGTCAAGATGTTTTTTTAAGTAATTATTATATTTATTAATATTGATGTTATTGATTTATTTAAAGTATATTATTGTTACAACTTATATACATGAATGGATACTTAATATACAAATATATAAATTAGGGACGTTATTTCAGATTTCTTTTTTTATGTGTGCGATGTTTAAAACAGGCAACTTTGAAATTTCACCAGGCATAAATAGTAAAACAACTTAAAAATTAAAATATAATCAACAATTAATTACTTTACCTAAAAACCAGTAAATTAAATGTTAGAAGACAAAAAAAAATTATACAGAATATTAGTTTTTATATTTTTTAAAGTTTAATTCAAAACTATTAATTACTTTTTTTCATTTATATTACATATGTAGTATTATTTATTACAATATTATATATTATTATTATTTATAATATTTCATTACATTTTTCTGTACTATATACATTTGTATTACAGCTAGTTGGTTATACTATATTTTATATCTTAAATATAATATTATAATAAAAAACAATTTTTGTTCAAAATGTGTAATAATGTGTGTAAAATATATGAAATTTGTCATACATATAAGCGGAACCAGCAATTATATTCAGGATATTCAGTCATACTTTAAAACTTCACTGGTGTACGATAATACTTCATATTTAACTATTATCAAATGTTGATTTTAAGGAATTTTATATTATAATACAATAATATATAATTATATATCCCTAACGAGTCTTTGAAAAAAAAAAATTAATATTATTTTGTTACGGGTCACCAGTATTCGAATTGGAGAGGACACAGCAGAGGGACTGAATACCACATCAGAAATTTTACCGTATTACTACTAATGTTAAGGGTGGTGATTTATCTACTTTGAAAATTTGCAATCTTATCAATACCGTATAACGTATAAATATTAAATTATTATTATTATTATATTATATTCCTGTATAATCATTGAGCTTGTCAAACTACCTACAATATATACTGAGACCAATGGCTTAGATGACTAGTGTAATGGATGAAAAAAAATATCAGAAATACCGCGTATGCCATTGGGAATGTGATGTGAGCGATGGCATCGATGGTTTTAGCAATTCATATCATAGTACCAAATGGAAAATACTATAAACAAAGTTAATAGTAGTCAGTCGTATATCCATTACTTCATTACTTGTATAAAATATTAGGTCCATATATATTCCAATTTCTTTTTCTGTCATAGTCTGGCTCGTTAGCGCCCAAGTTTTTAAGAACTCGAGGCAGTTAAACAATTAAACTTGTGATCTCCAGTTAGATAACAGAACAATGACAGTATAATATAGTTCACATAGCCGTCGCCAACCCATAACATAAATTTCGGCGCCACTGATTTGGTTCATGGGTTATGGCAAGTTATACTAATAGTAGTTCCAATCATAGATAATATAGAATATTACTTTATTACTATATTCTATATTACGGTTGTTCAAGAATGGTTGCAGTATGACGTATACCTTCTAAAGATCGACTACTATTAAAGTTCCTATCAAAAAGTAAAGTACAACTATTGATTATAGAAGACTATTCCATACAATAATGGTACAACCTATCTATCTACAACCGTGCTCTATATTAATATAGAATATTACTATATTATCTATGGTTACACCACACACAATAGTGGCCTGAGCACCACGGTGCTGATAATTTATCAGGCATTCAATAGACCATAGATTTTGCCCAAGAGTCCAATGTTATGTAACTATTTTAGTTCAAAATCTAAGAATTATAAATAAATATTTTGTGAATGCTTAAAGATTTAGGTATATTTCCTATTATATTTTTATAGTTTTTTTTCGCTATACTTTCTTGTCATGTTGAAAATCAAGAAGTGTAATTGATAGTAAAAAACAGAGGTTTTGTACTAGTATTAATATTTTTAATACCTACTTTGATTTTATTTACATTGTGATGTTAACAAATATCTTAAGCCCATCGGCCGAAAATGTATACTGTTCTACTCTTTGAATGCTATATACTTATATAATATGTTTAATGTTTATATCATAAATTCATGGAAATGGTATATCCATTATTATGGATAGACCATTACATAACACATCATTTAAATTTATTTCAAGTACTTAATTATTATAAAATATAAACAATATTAGGCATATTTATTAAAATTAATATACATAGTATTAATTTTTAATAAGTGTGATTATACAGATTATAAATTATGAATACATAAAAAGTAAGATAATAAATTATATATTTTTGATACGGTTTGATGTATATACATTATACATTGTACATATAAAAACATATTATCAATTGTATTTTTTCTTTATATTTTCTAATTAATTGTAGAATGAAAATTATCAATACTTTTCATTTTTGTTTAAAACTGCTATAATATTATTATTTAAAGGTTGGATAAATAAATATTGAGTTATTAAGCAATAGAGATATTTATTACTATCAATTTTAAATAGTCTATTTAGTTTATATAATTTGACATAATGACATTTAACTTTCAATAACTAATCCCACATTCATACAAAAATTATATACAATAAATAACAAAACGTTATACAATTTTGTACATATGAAAGCTATTGCTAAGTAATATTAAATATATACTATTATATATTATAATAGTTTTATTATTATATAATATTATTTAAGATGCTTATTCTTCAAATAATATACATTATGTCAATTGTCAACAATTATAATAAATTCAATAAATAGTAAATTTTATATGTTATTTTAAATATATTTTGCGCCTTCTATAATAATTAAATCTGTGTAATAAGTTGTAGTTTAAATTGTATTACAAAAATTGTGTATATAAACCATTAATAGTGTAATAAAAAGTCACAAGTATCCTAAATATTACACACACAACATATATATATATATATATATATATATATTTTAAATTCTTAGTTTTAAATTATATACTATTGGGAATTGAATAATTAAATAAATTACTTTATATTTAAAATTATATCAGTATTACAATTTTTTTTTTTTAAAATTTTTGGTTTATATAATTTGCATTATAAATAAGAATATAAAAAACACTATTATCATTGATACTTGGTGAACTAAAAAAAATACTTTGAATACTTATCTAAAATGAAAACATCAAAATTTAATTTGTTTCATTCCCTCATCCCAATCCAATTGTCAAGAAACTGATTTATTTATTACCAACTTTCGTCCTATATCATGTCCAGAAGTTCTTTCAACCAGATTGGCAAATTCTGTATTAAGCCAATCTAAAGACAAATTGTCTAAATGATTATCAAAATCTACCAAATTATTGTACAATTGCTGTTGCAATACGGTAGATGCTGCTGCTAGGGTTACATTTTCTATTTGTACACTAAAAAAAATAATGAAAAATATTTATTTTGATTACAGTAATATTATTATTATTATTCATACTTTGAATTGTTCAAACGTTTCCATTTTCCATCTTCTTGTGTATGCACTATAAGAGCACTTTCTCTTTGATTTAATTCCATTAATCGATTATTGATCTAAAATTTTAAACTATTATAATGTTGTTTTAGTACCTATATAGAAAAATATATATATTACTAACCACAACCATACAGACATTTGTTTCATTTTCAGCTATCTTATCCATAATCTTGTGAGCTGGTTTATCGTAACTATAAACATCAATTTAATAGGTGATATTCATTGTGATAGACATTCATTTATGTATTTAATTAAATTCAATGTTATAATCCTCGATTTATATACTGACATATAAAACAAGTTATATAATTTTACTTTGAATTGAACAAATTTTTTTTAAACATGTTTATGCATTATTTTAATTTGTGAGTATCTAAATCAATTAGCACCAAATTTATTATTAATTTCATCCAATTTTCAAACTAGCAAAATGTATCCTATTTTTTATGTTTAAATCGAAGTAATTTTAATCAAAGAAATTATTTGTGTGTAATAATAATATGTCAATATCAGATTTAATTAAACAAATTGTGTGTTCCTCAATCCTTTAATGATTAATCAGATTAATTCTCAATGCATCGGGTAGTTAACCTATTTACTTAGATGGTTTGCTTTGCAATGAAAATGATAAGGTTTCTTAAATTTGGTTCACATATTATTATTCTATTATGGCATTCATTAAATTGTTAATATGATTAATTATCAAGAGCATTGAAGAACACATGAAATAGTAATAGAAAATATTAGGAATTTAATATCCTACTTCTCTATAATACTATTTAACATACAAATATAAAATCATTATAATTACAGTAAAAGTCAGATAGATACCTTAAATCATCTAATGTCTCATTGGCCAAATAATAGCCAACAATGTACATGTCACACGTACTGGCTGATTGATCTATTTGCATCAAAGCGATTTCTGACATTGGTGAAACATGGGGACATTGATGGAATAGTGGAACAGTGTCAACTATAACTAACTTATCATCGTCCCTAGTTGAAGTATCGGCAATCAATAAACCATTTACTTCACAATGAGGATATTTGGCAGCATGGGCGATAATCTTACAATATGCCAACGTAGAAAAATTCACTTTTGACATTATTTATTAGACGAAATAAATGTACTGAAAGTTATAAATTAATTAAAAGTTCATAAAACAATTTTTTAAATCAATTAGGAGTTATCATATACAAGACTACTAAAAATTTATAAAGAAGACTGGTCCTAATAAGTAATCACTTTTATGTATATTTAATAATTATGATTAATAATACACTTGAACAATTTTTGAATGTAGACCGATTGGTCTATTCAGTACACAGAATAAATTAATAATAATTATACTAGTAATAATAAAGTAGTAAATATAAAAAAATACAGACATACAACTTACAAGTTACAACTTTATGAATTAGTAATTACAATCTTTATTCTATATGCCTACAATCATAAAAGAGATAAAAATACTTGATAGTGGTGACCAACATTTTAAGAAAGATATCACGATAATAAAGATTGGTTACATCTTATATAACAAGGACATAAGAAATTAAAAAACCATAGATATTAAATAAACTAAATTAAATACGTAAACTATCCATACAAATGCGCAATTGGTGCCTCGTAAAATTGTGATTCGAAATTGAAGCGACAATTAGTCTTATATCCTCGTATTTTGTACATTTAGTTTTTCTTATAGGTAAACATTTTTACACGTTACACTATTTATTTTAAAATTATTAATTTAAGACTTTGGCCTAGTTTGAAGTACATTATTTAAATTATAAGCTATAGATATAATTATAATATTAGGTACGTAGGAATTGTAGAATATATTTTATATTTTGTATAATATACCTATAGCTTACCTAATTAAAGCATTTTTGTTTTTACGCAATTAATAAAAATAATATGTTATATAAAATATAATGATATTTATATAAAATATCAAAAACATCCTAACTGTAGTGTAATAAAATTCCTAAAATGGCTAAAATCATATAAAAAGTGATTTAATTACAAATTTTGGCTTTATTAAATTACTATCGCAGACTACTAGCAAATGTTCTAACTATCATTGTAGTAGATATTACATTATACATTTATATAAAATGGAAGAGTGAAATATTTTTTTTTTTATGGGTTGAGAAGAAAAAACTATTTTGTTTTAAAAATGTACAAAGAACAAGCCTGAAGATCAAAGAAACATTTTGCGAGGAGAGCAGGGTGAAATGTTGTTTTTCTGATTGGGTGATGTAGAAAAAGTTTTCATGGTTGGAATTTAATTTAAAAAAAATTTAATATTTAAATTGTTTAATTATTGAACATGAACGTTAATACATTTTGGTAACCACTTCTTATCTGATGTAGTTATCGGAATAGAATTATGTTTGACGGCAGCTGACTCGTCCATGCTTGAGCTTTACACTTTACAGTTTATTACAAATTTAGAACTTTTATTTTTGTTTTTTCTAGTTGTTATTTAAATATTTCATTATATTTTCTTATTTGTTAAGTATATTGTATATATGAAAATTACCTAACATCTATAACGACTAATACATAATTACCTTAAATCGTTTATACGACTTACGAATTAAGAAACATAGTCATAATTTAATTTGAGTTAGCAATTTTTAAATTGTATTATTCTTCGAATAGAAAATATGGAAATGGTATGTTTAAAATTTATATTATGATATATAATTGGTATACACACACTGCGTCCCACAAGTTTTAATACTATAACTGCAGGACATAGAAATAATTTTTTCAATGTCTTATTCAAAGTCATTATTCCAGCCTAATCGCCTATTTATTTTAATTTTAATTTGTATATTAAATTATTGACAAAACACAATAATGTTTATACAAATTATATGTTTAATTATCATTTATTTTGTTTATTATTCACAGTGATTTCAAGGAATGCAAATTATCCCATCTTATCAATAACTAGAAACTTTTTAAAACTGCATGTGTCAACAGTAGATTAGATTATAATAATGATGTATAGAGTTCCTGTTTACCATATTATTAAACAGCGACCATTGTCACTTGATATGGAGCCATTTTTAGAAATGTCTGTTTTTAAACCATTGATCGGTGATAAGTGCACTTTGATATTATCTCAAGTGAAAAAAGTGTGCAGCCCCAATTGTAATTGTACTTGTATAAAATGTTCTGTTTGGTTGTACGAAGCAACAACAGATGGGGGAACATCCCTGATTTACTACCCCTTAGTGATCGGCGAGTCAGACTGCATTTTGGACAGAGGGCTAGAAGCAGTGGTATGCAGCATGGGACAGAGTGATATCAGAACTTTCTGTATAAGCTGCAGAGACGTGACTTGTTGTAAAAATGGTTGTCTTATTATTGGTACAGTAAAGTTGTTACGGGTTACAAAGAATCTTGAAGCAGGATGGCGGGCCAACGACAAGTTTAAACTGGCTGAAGCAGCACGTCACAAGGATAAAGGCAATCAGCTTTATGGTAAGGGTCGATATATGGATGCATTTCATCGATTTAATAAATCCATTAAAGCTATTTTATTTGTACGGGACATCGACTCAGTTCGGGAAACATGGGAAGACATGTACGCGGCAGTGTGTAACAACATGGCTGCTTGTCAGCTAGAGCTGGGAAACTATGAATTTGCTCTCCAATTGTCTAGTAAAGTACTATCTGTGAACTCTAACAATTTAAAGGCACTAGTACGTCAGTGTCGGGCGTCTATCGAGTTGCGTATGTTTGATAATGCACTGACAGACGCTCGTCGGGCTCTAGAACTCGACCCTGGAAATACTGTAGCCAAACATTACCTGAACGTGGCTACTCGTGAGGTTAGCTTCCAAAATGCACGTTATTCTGACATAGTTAAGAAAATGTTCGCTTAAGTGTATAATTTTATTTCTGTTAGACATAACAATGTCTTGTGATTCAAATATAAACATTGTTTTCTCTCATGTACTTTTATATTTGTATTGTTTAAATGAGTTTCTATTTTACTTGTTGGTCTGTCACTGTATGAACAGATTGAAATAGACAATTTTAGGTGAACTACATATTTTATGTTCCTTAATTTAATAAAATTATAATATATAATTTTTTTTTAATTTAGTAGTTATTTATTTTGTTTTCACCCATCCAAATATTAAGGTAATAATTATACATATTATTGTAATACAATTTTTTAAAAATATTGTGCATTTATGTAAACTTGGTGTAACTGCTACCTATTAAGGAAGTACCTCCACTTAGAGGCTCCTTTAAAATGTTGCTCTTATTTTATATAATATTTTTTTCAATTAAGCTCATAGTTTAATTATTGTTACAGATTGTCTAAATAAATATATGATAAATATATAAATTAAAGACACATTAATTTTAGCTGAAATTTATACTAACATTGGACATGTTTTCATTTCAAATGTATTCTTTAACTATTTATGTATCTACTATAAAATATAAATTAAATTTTATCTAAAAACTATATTTCAATTTGTGGAAGGAACATTTTTATTGTTAATACCTATATAAATCTATAACGTATAGAGCAGAGGTCAGCAACTGGCGGAAGGCAAAACTCTGGACCCTGTCAACACATTGAACTTACTTCATTATGTTATTACTGTAATAGTATTATTATTAATAGAGAATATTTATTTAATTTAATTTATCAAACTCAGATTATAGCTATATCATAATTCATTCAATTGTAATAACTAAATATTTATTTTTATTTTTATACTGCTATTTTTAAAATATAAAGATTTGAAAAAGATTTTTCTCACTGGACCTCATTCATTTATTATTTTAATCTTTAGGACTCCAATAGAAATTACTTGCCGACTCCTGGTATAGAGTATTTGATTTTTCTGAAAAAATTATGTTATAATAATGTTCCACAATTTTTGCAGGTTTAGAATTCTTATTTCCAATAATGAAAAAAATGTTTTATATTTTTAATTTTATCTTCAGAAAAGAGTAAAAGTGTATTTAAAAATTATTTGTATATGTTTTTATGATACTACGATTATCACTAAATACTAAAGTAGTAAAGTCTGTTAAAAATATCTGATTATTTCATACTCATATATTACACAATATTAATTTCTTTTTATATAAAATATATATTATAATTTATAATATTGTTACTACGATTTTATTATTAAAAAAATACAAAGTTTAATTTAAAAAAAGTAGGAAGTCGATTGTAGACGTTCCTCCTTCGTCCCTTCGGTCCTCGGAGAAATTAGTGGTTAACATTTTGCAAATTCTTGCAGAGGTATAATATTTTATAATAATAAAAGCTGGGCCAGTCAATAAATTTTTGTATCGTTAAATTAAGTTATTCTAGAAATATTTAAGTTTAGTTCAAAGTTAAATGAAATTAAAAGTATGTAACTTAAATTATTCAATATACATATACTATACCTATTTATTTGAATAAATGAATATATTACTTATATAATTTAATTTAAAAATAGATATAAATTTTTTCGTTTAATATCCAATTTGCATTATATTTTTCTAAGTTTTCAACAATTAAAAATTGACAAATTCAAAATAATTTAAATATAAAACTATATTGTTATTGGAAGTTATTATAGTAGATAATTATATTATTTAACTAACTTCGTAAAAAAAAAATATTAACTGAAAAATAATTTGGTTTTTTTAGAAAAAAAGAAGGCCGATTGTGGACGTTTCTCCTTCGTCCCTTCAGTCCTCGGAGAAATTAGTGGTTTATTATAATTATTAAGATTTAAATGATATTGCATTAGAAAATACGATTCTGAACGAATCTCAATATATTGCAATATATTATACTGAATTATTATTAATTCCAAAATTTACCACGCATGTAAATTACATATGGAAATATACAAAATAAATTTCAAAACCCTACGAACGATATTCAAGAAGTTATCATTTCATGATAAAAATTGCCAGTCATGATTTTCAAAATATTTTGTGAATAGATTAAATAGTATAAAGTAGGCTTGTATAAAAAATTCATACCGTTAATCAAAAATTGCAGATAATATGAAATATTTTTGGAAATAATTCAAAGCTCTATATTTAGCAAAAAAACAAACCAATCCTTTTCAAAATTTTACTAAACGTAAATATTACCTATATTTATAATACTCAAAAGAATTTTCAAGTTCCTACAATTAAAACTCAATTAATAATAAAAAAAATAAAATAACGGAAACCGTAATTTTACCAATTTTTCGCTTCTCAAGGAAAAACTTTTGGGAAATTCGAAAAATGAGCTTAATAAAGTACCAAGAGGACATGATTTGTTACCGAAAACATATCCCACTTGTGATAATCGGACAATTATTTCTATCCGAAAAAATGTTTTCATACATAGAAAAAAAAAAACATCATTGTAGAAACAATCATCGCACCGCTCAGAATCTAATATGGCACGAGTTGCGAACATTTACAACCTCCCAGTTATTTTAATACTCTATGGATTACGTCCTCTGTCGCGGCGTCTCTTTGTTATCTGTTCGTGATATCAGTTTATCACCGTTGTTATTTTGTTAACTATTATGTTTGAGGTTGACACTTTCGGTAAACCTTAGAATATGACTGCGTTAAACTAAAATTTTACAATCATTGTGCTAAGTTTTTCGGAAATGCTTTTAAAGTTAAAATGTTCAAAATGACCTATTTAGTTTCGTGATGGTTCGATCATTGTTTTCGACTGGGAATATCTTAAATTAGTATGTACGTGATTTTACCACACATAAACATTCATATTTATACTATTACTGATACTTGCAATAATTTTATTTTGAATAATTTCAGATTATATATTGCTGATGGTCCCTGTAAATATACGACCAACTCGACTGATAAAGTTGTAATTTTTCTTAAATGTGATGCACGTTTGCTATTGGTAAACAGATTATAAAAAAAAGGTAAAATATTTACTACATACCTATTAAAAATATTTCTAGGTAAAAAAATAATTTTCAATTTTTTTTTTTATGTACACAGTTAGTGAAAAATAATACAGAACATATTGAAAGAATTTTAAATTGCGTTTACTGCCTACAGCAAATTTCAAAAATTAGCCACAACCTTCCTTTTTTAATTGTAACATCCGTTTTAATTTTTTGTGTTGTGTCATAATGTACGAACCTGAAGTCAATGAAGAAGAACAATTAAATCCACCCGGTGAGGATGTTGCTCTTCCGCCAGCTCTTGAACAAGCATTGAACTATAAAGAAGAAAGAGCGAAAGAAGTGGGTGTTGTTGATGGAATAACGGAAGTGATAACGGAATTTTCACAAGAAAATGATGGTGAAAATGTAGAAGCTGTGGATGAAGAGTATGATGATGATGATGATTATGAAGAAGACGAAGAACAAGTGGTAAAATTGTCTACAAAAGACCGTAAAGTAGCTAAAAGAAGAAAAAAGAAGTACAAGAAAAAGAGGAAGAAGCAATTGAAAAATGAGCAAAAAGAAAAAGAGATATCTTCATCTTCAGATAAAGAAAACAAGAGTGAGAGAAAACTTGATATTGAAGTTGAATACATACAAGAAACATTAAGTGTTTTCAATCTTATACCCATGTACAGACAATATGCTAAAGTGTTTGAGAATTTCAAAATTCCTGAGCCAGAACAGAAATTGGCTGATCAAGCTACTGGTCAAGAAGCCACTTTACCCAGTGTAGATTTGAAAAAAGTGCCTAAACTTCCTGAACAAGAAGATGATGATGATGGTAGAGATAAAGATGGAGAACAGCCTAAGGGACCTGATAAGTTGTCAAGAAGACAATTTAAAAAAGTTACTCGTTTAAGTGTTGCTGAACTCAAACAACTTGTTTCTAGACCAGATGTTGTAGAAATGCATGATGTAACAGCTAGAGATCCTCACCTTTTAATACAGCTGAAAGCACATCGTAACACAGTACCGGTGCCTCGTCATTGGTGTTTCAAGCGTAAATATTTGCAAGGTAAACGAGGTATTGAAAAACCACCATTTGATTTGCCTGATTTTATTAAACGTACTGGTATTATGGAAATGAGGGCTGCCCATCAGGAAAAAGAAGATGAAAAGTCATTAAAAAATAAAATGAGAGAAAGAGTTAGACCAAAAATGGGAAAAATAGATATCGATTACAAGAAATTACATGATGCGTTCTTTAAATTACAAACAAAACCAAGATTATCTCTGCATGGTGACTTATACTATGAAGGCAAAGAGTATGAAACTAAACTAAGAGAAAAGAAACCGGGTGATTTGAGTGCTGAATTACGTACTGCATTAGGTATGCCAGTTGGTCACAATGCTCATAAAGTTCCTCCACCTTGGCTTATTGCTATGCAACGTTATGGTCCACCTCCATCTTATCCGGCACTAAAGATCCCTGGTCTTAATGCTCCAATACCCGAAGGATGCTCTTTCGGTTATCATGCTGGTGGTTGGGGTAAACCCCCTGTAGATGAACGTGGTCGTCCACTTTATGGAAATGTATTTGGCACTCCATCTGATTATGATGAATCCCATGTTGCTGAAGAGCAAATTGATAAATCCATGTGGGGAGAACCAGATTCAGAATCTGATGCTGAAGAAAGTGAAGAAGAGGAAGAGGAAGAAGAAGTAAAAGAAGCTGAAGAAGTGGCTATTGATGCTAGTGGTATTGCTACACCAGTTGCAGAAGGTTTGGCTACCCCATCGGGAATTATGTCTGGATTACCGAGTGGCTATGAAACACCAGAATATATTGAACTGAGGAAACGAAAAATTGAATCTGAAATGGAAAGTAGCGAACAACAACCACTATATCACGTATTGCCAGAGAAGAAGGTAGACACTGTACGTGGGTCTATGATGGCATCTACACATATGTATGACATACCGACTGCAGTTTCTACTAAACCAGGTGAAGTTGAAGTCAGTTTGGATCCTTCTGAATTGGAATTAGCTGGAGATGTTGAAGCCATGGCAGCTAGGTACGAACAACGAATGAAGGATCAACAGGGAGAAGATGATGGTCCAGATAGTGAAAAGAAAAAAGGTTTAAAACGGAAAGCCGCTCTAGAGGCTAAAACAAGCAAAAAATATAAGGACTTTAAATTTTAAATGTGTAAAATTATACTTTATGTATTTTAGTAAATAATAAAATATTATTTATATATGATTATATGATCATTCATAGTTTTGAGTTACATTAAATATTTAAATATTATTTTGAACATTATTAATTAAGGTTTGGTTTATACTTTGTTGTTTTTGAATAAAACCACTAATCACTAATAATTCAATGAATTTAAAAAAGTAAATATTCAATTTGTAGAAACTATAAACAAATATAATTATTATGTTATGTGTTATATTAATGAAAGTATAACGAAAAAAATCTTATATAGAGTAACAAATAGGAACGAATTAGGTACAAATACTATAAAATATTTTGTAATTTCAAGAATATAAAAAAATTTTGGGAGGATATTTGAACCCTTCAAAACTTCCCTTCTCACATGTATATATATTATATATATAGTTTATTCAGTTTAACTTGGACCACTTTCGTGCATGTGATAGGTGATAGGAACACAGTGATTGGTAATCATCATTACTCCTCGATGGTGGCCGTGTGAATAAAGAGTATTACAAATAATGTATAATCGTGTCGCAACTCCAGCGCACCCAGTCGTTAGAATTTTAGGGAGGTGTGCCGCAGTGACCAGTTTTTGTCTGACGAGTGGGTCAATTTAAACTGAAGAGACTATTATAGTTGTTTATATTTATCAATTACACTATATCTAAAAGCATTAAACAATCAACCTTATTGGTTCTGGTTTTTCAGTTTCAGTTGTTCAAAATTTTAAAGTAATAGCAACTTGGTTTAAATGATTCATATTAATCTGTTTATGTAAAAGTAATTCACAATATTTGTAAAGAAACAAAATAAGATTGATTAAAAATATAGAACATATATTTACTAAAATACAACAACCTATACAATTTACCCAAACAATTACTATTGGAATCACTAACATGAAAAATACATTACACTAAGTACAAAAAAAAAAAAACCAAACATTTGTTTTATATATCTTTTCGAGTATATACGTTGGCTATGGATATTCTAATTTTGATGACTTCATTAAAACAAAACCCCATTTTTGGAAAAACATTTAATGATTTTACAAAAATAAATAATCCATGTTACAACCACTTATATTACTTTTAAAACTAAAATTAAACCAGAAAAATACAACAGTCCCATAATTAACTATACATCCATGGCACTTAAAATAGTTTTATATGTACAAATAAAATTCTAATATCTTACACCCGTGAAACGGTTTTTGTGAATTCACATCAAGTCGGGGGCAATAGTATTTTCATTAATAAACTATTATGATAAACATTTTCACCTAAGATGATAACATAATATTTATAACAAACTTAAATTACAAATGGGAAATAAATAAACTTACGAACTATTAAAACAATTAAAATATTAATTAATTAATATTGCAAATACATTATTGGCGAGTACAGGCTTAAAAATTAGCCATGTTTATTGTTGTTGATAATAATAGTAAAACAAAAATGAACCACAAAATGAAGATAACTATTTTAACGCTCATTTTATATAACCCCCTGCCATTTGAGCAATTACAAAATTGTCTAACAAAAATTATACAAAGTTAAATTGTAATATTCCATCGGTTTGTATTAAGATATAACGTACCATTGAATGTTAAAATAGTTGGAAGACTATAAAAAAATAGGGGGTTTTCATTGAATATTAAAATATAAATATTTAACAAATTATATTAAAATTACTGTTAGATAATATATGCTTATTATACATGTCTTATTATATGTTACATGACAACACTATTTTGATGAAACAAATACAATTATTAGAAGTTTAGTTTATAAAATTTGTTATTTTTTTTATCCTTTTAAAATAATTATTTGAATAGACATTTTTTTGCAACAATTATCATATTTGGTTTTCTTTTTTAAAGTAATTATTAATGAAAAAAAAATATGTATATATAAATATAGATTCAACACAATATTAATATACATTAATACACATTTAAAAAATATAATAATCATAATAAATTCTCACATACAAATAGATAAAAGATTTTATGTATATATATAAAAAATAATAATCACAGTAGGTTAACATATGTATGCCACTGGGGCAAATTATGAGACAACTTCAACGGTGTCATGAAAAAATACTATATCATGATTGTTTAAACCTGCCGTTCATCTCAGCATAAGAATTCATTCTTTGTACTGGTTTTTTACCAAAAGGTGATTGTACACCAGATGTGGGAGAAGTTACATTTTTCACAGTCATGTTAATTGCTTGATTAGTAGCTTGTTCTATACCTTGTTGAAGAAAAACTGCGTAACTTGGTTTCAAGAACTATACAAATTTGATACATTAATAATTTTACAATAATAATTTAAAAAAATTACTGTTAATACTAACATTATCCCAAATTATATTAGCTGTATCGTCAATACCAGCACCCATTTCTGTGTATTGTCCACTATACCTAAAAGATGATCAAGTTAAATAATTAGTTAAAACTATGTGAAATTTAATAAATAAAATAATTTTTATTAAATTACTTATATACTTGCCTTATATAAGCCCATAAAATTAGAACAAGAAGTGCAATGCCCATAAATAAATTAATAATACTGGCTACAGAATATAGCCCAAAGAAATTGAACATTCCAGAAATAAAATAACATCCAACTGCTATTGCAAAGAATACAGCTGGTGTACGTGCAGATTTAAATATATTTTTACTTTCATTGTGTGATTTAAATTGTAAGTATTCTTCATCAATATCCTAAAAATTAATTAATATTTAGTTAAAAAATAATAATTTGTATGTTTAAATATAATCTTACAGCTTCCAATTTAAGTTTGTAGGATTCAGAAAATTCATCACCACCCATTTTCCTCTTAATAATAAATTGATCCATGGCCATATCTTTACTCTTTAAATGTTCTTCATCTAGAGAATTACTATTCATATAAGGTTTGTTTCCACCACAAGCGATTTCCATCATTTGATGGTATACTTCTCGAGCAGATGCAACGGCAGATAAATTGTTTGCTTCAGCAGTTGCCTGATAATTATAATTTGTTTAGAACATCCATACTTTTTTTGTATTAAAAAAAAAATAAAAAACTAAAACTTACAACCAGCATAGATTTTGGTTCAGGTAGTTCATCTCCAGTAAATAAATTTATGTACGATTTAAAATACTGTACTAACTCTTTTACTTTTACTTTTTGTCCACTGATTTCTTTCAATATTAAATTATTTGGCTTCAACAACATAGGAATTAATGTTAAAAGATTTTGTTTAAACTCAGTTTCAATATCTAAAGATAAAAATTATTAAAATTAATTTGATTATTTTTGTTTTTTTATTGGCTTTTTCAGTACCTGAAAGTCTACCATCAAATTTAGGATTAGTAGCAACTTTCAAACCAGGATGTGGCATTAAATAACAACTAATCTCAGAAAAACAAGATTTGATATGTTTTCTGAGAGACTGAAGTTCTGGGTGCTGCCTGTCTGACATCTGTAACCTTTTATTTATTATTTGTTGTCCACCCTCTGCACCAAATTCAGCCTCATAGGGAAAACTCCAATCTCTAACTAAAAACTGTAATTTTTGAAATGGTTTTTTACCAGTATCTTCCAGTGCTAAACGTCCATATTCAGTAAACAACTACAAAGTATAATCTTTTGTTAGTTAATTTTATTAAAAAAATAATATATCTAAACAATTTAAAAATTACCTGTAAATGTTGTAAATCATCTTCTTGTATATTTTGAGATAAGTTATAGATCTGTATTGAGCTAAGCATAGTGCTTAATGCAAAGACTGTAGCACAATCTTTAACTGTGCTTTCGCTATCAAATGTACCCTGGGTGTCTAGTAGCACAATGGCTATTTTATCCCCATTGTCTAAAGTGGCTTTAAACACTTCTGACCACATGAGTATGCCTGTAGTGTCTCTTTCAGAACCACCACGCCATGAAAATCCATCCAATGGTTTATCATCTGAACCGATCCAATGAATATCTTCTTTGATGAGGTTCAGTTGATACTGAAATTGTATTTATTTATTAATATATTATGTTTATTTATATATAAATAGTATTTACTGTGGTTTTCATGTATCTGAGAAAAAAATCTAGTAAAAACGATTTTCCTTTGCGGAAAGCTCCAGCAACAGAGACAACAACCACATTTCTATCTTTAATGTCATCTTTGAGAAGTATGCTTTCAAGAGCTTCTTCATCTAATATGAAATGATGTTTTTCTTCTGCCAAAACAATAGGTATTGGTTTACCGTGATTAACAGAACTCTCAACCTCTTCCATGGTGGCTATGAAAGAAATTAAAAATAATAATAACAAAGATTTTAAAATTATAACATTGTATTTTTGAATGAGATAAATAACAGTTTAAAATAAAATAGGTGAACTAAAATAAATTGTAATTGAATAAATGATGAAATCAACTATATTTCAATAATTAAAATTTGATGCCTAGATTAATCAAAATAATTTTCATACAAATATAGGTAAGAGTTAGGACATAAATACTTAAATGTGTTCAACAATTCATCAATCATTATTTTTCATTATAATATATATTTTGCAAAGTTTCATTTTATTTTATGATAAGATTTGTATTTTATTATCTACCTACATAATATATTTTATTACCCGTATGATTTAGTATATTATATAAGTGTATATGTATGAATCTAGCGTTTAAAAAACATACTATAAAATACTCTAGGTACCTAGTTAAAGTCTAATTATAGCAAAAATGTTTACTTAGATATAATAAATAATGTTTAATGGTATTAGGTTAACATTTAAATTTAGGTAGGCACCCAGGTTATATTCGGTTATTTTTCATTAAAAATATAATATATTGAACTATTACAATGAAAGCATTTATATTTTGTTTTTAAATTGTAATAAGTATATTAAATATATCAATGTATTTATTATGTAGGTAGGTTTTTAATTTGTACCTACATCTTAAGATAACCCTAATTTAACTCAAACCTTAAAATATATACAACTACAGTTAACTATAAATGTTACAAAATTATTTTAGTATTATGTGCATTAATTACCATGAAATTAGTTTTGTAAATATATGTAGTGCTACTTAACCTGTTAGATTGTACTACGATTTCATACAACCTTGTAACAATACAACGAGGTCACCAAAGTGGCATGACAAGCTGATTTTCTATTATTCATTAATAATAATATACATATTTCTATGACAACTTACCCAGAAAAACAAAAACTGTAGTGGATTTTGAATCAATATATTGTTTACTTCTTATTATTGATCAATGAAAATAAAAATCTAAAAATTGTATTTGGTAGATACATAGATGTGTAGGGAAGGCCAGATGACCTGGAAATGATTATTTGCTCAAATCCCAATTGGCCACTGGTCTGATGATATTTTAAGAATTAGAAATACATGCCAAAGTTTAAATATATTTATATATAAACAAGATACAGAAAAATGATTACACCTTATTTCCATATTAAGGTAAACATAATATTTTATTATAGTAACAATCAGAATACTTAACTATTACTATTTGGACAGTAGGTATTAAAAGCAATAATTCCATACCTAATTGTTATTAATATAGATATGATTATAAAATTAATGTACTTATTCTTTATTTTATGAGATCACAGATTAAATTCCAGTTTAACAGAAGTTATAGATTTTCATTTTTTAGTAAGTAATACCTACCTAGTAGATATTTATGAACATATTGATTTTAATTAATAACACACAAAAAAAACAATGTTATTTAATAAATTAATTTGTAGATACCTAAATTATAAGGATTTTTGATTTAAAAAAACATTTGGTATAGTTATCAACTATTCAATACATAATTTTTTTATAAGCTTTATAATTAAATTACATAGTATAGGTACATTATTTTCTAGTAAAAATCTTTTCACAACATTCCCTACTTTTTACTTCCTAATCTATGCTTGGATACATTCATTATTAATTTTATTATAATATTAATGTTAATATTTGGTTTTTATGTTTTGTTTGTTTATTGTGTCTATCAATTTTATTTGTTGTGGGTTTCATGTTATTTTTTATTGAGGTCGTAGTATTATAATAAACGAGTCCGTTTAAAAAATATAAAAATAATATTAGTTTTGTTTAAAATTAAAATGTATAATAAGTCTCTAGACGCACTACTTATTCTGTATACATAGTAAATATTATAAAACATTTAAAATTTTTTATATTTTTCATATGTTTATAGATGTAATACTATAAGTTAACTAAAGAAGTGGCAACAACATTGATTATTTTGAGTAGTTAGTAGTAAATGTATAAATCGTGTAATTATCTTATAATTGGAATGAACCGTAATCAATATTTAAATAAAAATTAAAGTTAACTAACTAATAGAATAAGTTAGCATTAAATTATTGGTATTTGACATTTATCTTTTTAATTATAAATAACACTGTAGAGTAAAAAATAAACAAAACTATGTTTATAACAATATTGTTAATGAAAATTAACAATGACTCAATTGTTTTAAATTATAATTATGGACTTTTGTGGATACCGGATAGGTGAATCATATTATATAATAATATATAAAATTATATTATATCGTAGAACAGCTAGGATGTAGGTAACTGTTAATATCGTTAAATCGATATATGGATTATACCGATTATATTCCGGTTAAAGTAAATTAAAGTTAAAATATTTACACGCCACTTAATCAATGACGAGTGCTGACAGACGGTTAAAGGACACTTAGAAATCAATCATAACCCATAAATATTGTAAAACGTTTCCTCCCTCCTCACAATAAGCTCATAATAGGTACCTTTCCAGATCGCTGATTTTTTTTATCATTATAAATTCAAACGCACTCACCGGATAGAAAAAGTGTTGTTTGGAAGTCGTCGCTGACCAACGGCTACTGTCGTCGAGTTCGGCAATCGTTTGGCGATTATCAATTTATCGGTTTTCCGCGTCAAAAATACGATTAGTTTTATTGAAAAACGTGAACGGCAATTAATAGATGTTCGGAGAAAAAATTACACGTACACGCACACGACACGAGTCAAATTAAATACATCATAATCGCCTAGTGAACACCCACTTGTTTCAACTCCGACGTATAGCTCGCAATTTCGCATACGAGAGGGAAAAAAAACAGAAAAACAAACGTCTATCATTAAAAAACTTGTTTATCGCGTTGACGGCTGTACTATGTACGATTGCGAGGCGCGTGCGCACAGAAAGGTTGCGCGCACGCCGCCATCGCTGTCACTTCCGAATAATAAATATCGACGTCATTGTCGTAATATTTGGCGCGATCTCGCGGACAATTTGGGATTTTTGTAATCCCGTCTTACACTTACACGGTCTTATAATATTATGGTGTCGAGTGTAATTCTTGATTTCGATCCGTTGATCGTTGGATCATTGATTGATTTTAAAATATCAATTCTGGCAGAGCTGTACATTCGCAACGAGTATTGTTATTTATTAAACAGGCACTTAATATTTATAAAACAAATATAAACTAGTTTAAATTGTTTTTAATAATTTTGGTCAACAATAATAAATATACATATTATAAATTAAACACTAAAGTATAATTGGAGTATACATAATAAGATATAGTATTAAAATGATTATTATAATGACCTATAATTAATGTCGTCACATGAACCTACGTCATAATGTGGCACAGTCCATTTACGGACAGATGTCGTTTGCGTAATATTATGTCGGCAAGGATAGTACCACAATATTATTATTATTATAGTTTGTTGTTATGCAAGCATAATCTGTATGCTAGTCCAAAGTCACCAGTTTGAAACTAAAAGGTGGGCAAATTATAATAACTAATAAAGAATAATTTCCAAATACAAAAAAAGTGGGAACGTCAATTTAGAATGTTCGTCCTTCGTCCCTTCGGTCGAGAAAACTAATGGTTTATTATAATTATTAAGATTTGAATGCAATTATATTGCATTAGAAAATACAATTTTGAACGAATCTAATATATATTATACTGATAATCCATTCCAATATTTTGGAATATTAATATATTACAATAATTTAATGTCTGTTTTTTATTGTAATTTTTCGGATTGAAATAATGCTTCGATTACCATGATTAAGGTACACTTTCGGTAACAAAATGCATTTACTTGGTACTTTATTTAGCACATTTTTCAAATTTCTCAAAAATTTTTCATTGGGATAAGAAAAACTACCAATAAATGTTTGAAAAACTGCGAAATTCACAGAAACTGTTATTTGGATCAATTTAATTTTAAATGTTTCTGATTTTCCGTCATTTTTCGGTTGTTTTTCTGATCCCAAGGAAAAACTGTAGAAAAATTCGAAAAATTAACAAAGTAAATACAGTGAAGCATTTTTTTTTTCTGATGAGAAGGGGTGTCCCCTCCACAAACCAAAAAAATTTAAATTTTTGCTAAAATAAAAGGGATTTGCAAAACAGTTCTATAGGTTTATTCGTTAACTAATATATATAACTATAAAAAGAGTAAATTTAGTTTTATTTAATAATCTATTATATTTTTATAAGTAGATGAAATTTTCTACCGAAAGGATATCCTACTTGTGGTAATTGGACCATTATTTTTACCCTAAAAGAGTCTTCAGACAAAAAAAAAAATGAAAAAACATCTTTGTAAAACCCTCGCTTTGCTCAAAAATTAAAATACGAGGTGTGATTAAAAAGTAATAATAATTATTATATAAAGCTGCTCGAATTTACTTTTAGTTTTCTAGTTTATATTATCTTGTTGAAGATATGGTTCCTGGTATAATTTAGATTATTCAAACGTTTAATACCTATGTATTTTATGAGCACATTTTTATATGATCTATATTGACGTATAACATATTTGGCGATTTTTTTTTCTTAAAATGCAGAAACAAAGCATTTGTATTATGTTTTGTGTTAAAAATTAAATTAAATGTAATGAAGTAGTGCAAATATTAAAAAAAAGCTTTTGACAATATTTCTATGTCCGCGCCTAATGTTTATGAATGGCATAAACGTTTTAAAGAGGACCGTGAAGTTATTAATGATAGTGTCATGACCGGACGACTTTGCATATAAATATTATCGATAAAAATGTTCCAAAAATTAAGAATTATGCTCATTAAATATTAAATTAATATAAAGTTGCTGGAGAAGTTAGTATTTCAGAGGACTTATGTAAAATTATTTTTACTAACCAGTATCAGGTAGGTATCTAGAAGTTATGCACGTTACGAAAAAACGACTAGAATTGTGGAAAACATCTCTATATAAATTCATAGATTTTTAGTTTAAAACCAAACATTGAAACCATCATTATAAATCAACCGTTAAATATTCACCCATCATGACTCCATGTGACTTTTTCTTGTTCTCAAAAATGAAGATAACTTTGAAAGGAGAACGATTTTTAACCATACAAGAAATAAAATAAAAATCGCTGGTGGAGTTGAAGGTGATACCATAAGTGTTTTCATGATTGGAAAAATCTTTGGAGTAAATGTGCAGTATATCATATGAAAAGTACTTTGAAGGGGAAAATATTAACATAAATGAATAAATAAATAATATTAGTTAAAATTGAAAATTTTTGTTATTTTTTTATCATACCTCGTATATCATGTCCCCCACATAGATTTTTGAGAATAGACATCTTTTGTTTATACCAATTATCTTATTCAATAATTTAATGATTTAGTATAAGTATACCATAGAAAAAAAACCGGAGATAGGCACTTGATTCTTTATAAATGATTGCATTTATTTTATTATTGTTATTTACAAGTTTGAGACACGACACACTCGAGACTCGATTATATAGCTTGTGGGCATCTATTACTATTACCTACATTTTGCCGTGTTAATTAATATTTTTAATTATACAAAAATTGATTATTTAAAATATTTTATATTTATTAATAATTATATATAAATACAGACGTAATGTAAACTAATTGTTAATTTCTATTAATTAAATAGAATTAAAAATCATGTTACATAATAGTTATAACTTTTAAATCATTATTAGAATTAACATTTAACAATATTAACGAAAGGACAAATTAGTAAAATATTGTTATCTATAATTTAAAACTTTATTTTATTTTCAAACTATTTGTTTAATTTTATTAATTTTTAATTTTGTATTTATTTATATTTGTGTTACACATTGTATTTGCACGCTTTATGATCATACGAAAATAAAATAAATACATAATTAGAATCATGTACCATGTTGTTAGGTGATTATTATTTATAAATTATTTTCTATTTTTTCAGTATTTAAATACAAGTATATTTATTTCATTAAAAGTACTTGATAAATGCATTTAAATATTTTACGAAATTGTTTCTAATTATCTAAAATCCTAGTTATTATCAATAACCGCTGTTTGTTGTTGATAATTGTCATATGCCATCGACATACTATACAGACAAAATATTGTTTATTTTATTCGTAATTTTAGGAATTTTACCTTATTTCATTTTAGATTCTGAGCGAAGTGAGGAATGTATTGTTTTTACAAAGATGTTTTTTTTTGTGTATGAAAACACTTTTTTGAGTAGAAATAATGGTTCGATTACCATAAATAGGATGCTTTCGATAGAAAATTGCATCTAGTTTGTACTTTATTTAGCTCATTTTTCGAATTTTTCAAAAGTTTTTCTTTAGGAGAAAAAAAACTATCAATAAATGGCTAAAAATTTAGCAAAAATTACGGTTTTCGTTATTTTTAATTTTTTTATTTCATAACTCATTGAATTTTGATCGTAGGGACTTGAAATTTATTTTAAATATTTACATTGGTAATTTACACGTGGTAAATTTTTGAATAAATTATCAATATAGTATGTTGTAATATATTGAGTTTCACTCAGAATGGTATTTTCTAATGCAATATTATGGCATTTAAATCTTAAGTATAATAAACCACTAATTTCTCCGACGACCGAAGGGACGATGGAGGAATGTCCAAAATCGACCTTTTAATTTTTTTTTTTTACTGTTTTTTAATATTTTTATAATATTATTTTCATTACCAATATTACCACAGAGTACATTGCAATTTAATGTTCACACATTTGTATTCCAAAATTGATTAGCTATATAATTATTTTTATTTATGCGCATTACAGTTTGCATCATAATTGACAAAATATAATTGTATAACTAATTTAATATTATAAATTAACATTTGCAATTTATGAATCCTCATAAATATTAAACTTAATTTATTGTTTATTAAATTATTATCATGAGATTATTCGTTGAATGTATATTAATAGTGTACGTTTGCGAACGGAGCGATTAAATAATTTTTCGCTAGGTATTATTATTTATTATGTTAAAAAAAAATAAAAATAAAAATAGGTATAGTGCCTGCTACCTCGGCAGTAACGCTATTAGTGCTATTTAGAAGGGCTATGCCTCTCATTAAATTACCAGAAGATCACATTTTTATAAAATCACTCGTACTTTATGAAATTTAGAATTTTTTAAATCAATACAATAATTTATTTTAAGGGAGACTGTAAGTAACTTTTGGGGATTTTAAATCCCTACACCTAGTTGCCCAGGGGTAATGTATACTTTGAATATAATTTGGCAAAACATAATTGATAGGTAGGTACCAGGTACCTGTATTAGTATTACTTAATTATAGAATTATTTATTCTATGACCCAATGGTATTATTGAATAAAACTTTATTATTTTCACTAGGTATAGGTACTATTGTTTGAAATTTATGTTGGCCTTATCACCTTGACATATTGTGATAGGCTAGGACTATAGTTAAAATATTCGGAAATGTTAAAAATATTCAAATATTGAAAAAAAAATGTAGAGGGACGCAAAAAGGAACTAAGAGTATGTGCGTACCCTCGATGACCTAAATGCATTGGAATTTAATACATTTGAAGGGGCTGTTGTAATATTTGTAACAAGAAGAGGTCTCTTCATGTACGGCGATTAGTTCAAGTACTAGTTATATAGGTACAACCTTCTGTTATTATTATAGATAATAATAGATTATTATGTGCGTTATTATTAATTTGTTTCTACGAGTATAGGCAAACGTATAGGTTATTATATAATAACATAAATACAAATTACGACGATTAGTCGTTTAGATCGATAAATTAAATTGTCATTTAGCAATATAATATAAGTATATGTAATGTGTTTATGTTTATATACATATATCGTCAATAATGGAGGAAGATTCGTCTTTTTTTTCATAGATGAGTTCAGTAGTCGATTATCACTATTTATAGACATTATATAATATTATAATTTTATACTAAATTTTAACGATGTACTTATAATATATGAATATGAGCAACCTATAATGAATGACTTATATACATATCGATTACGATAAACCAAATTTATATTTCAAGGCTTCAAGTATAAACAATACTCATTAAATGGAATTTACCTATATAATAAGGAAATAACCTAAAACTGTAATATAAATTATTGTCGCTGATTATGTTAATCGAGACCAAATATAGCCAAGTATCGATTTTCCGCACTATGTACGTAGATTCGATACGAAATAGACATTATAATATTTATATATTTATATATACCTAAGGATTAAGTTAGTAAGTTAGTTTGTAACAGACGTTATGCCAATTCCAGTTTTAAATTATTAAAATTCTATTATGATTTTTTGAATTGTGACACTTCACTTGGCTGCAGGGCGCGGACTAAGGTTACGGATAATTTTTTACTCATAAATATATGAACATTTCTGAGGGTACTAAGCATCGTCAAGTACTTAATACTTAACCAAGACACTCCCCCTCTTAACTCTTTAGTGCGTTTATGGTAACATGATATTCATGTACACAGTGAAGTAATTCTATATTTACCCTACTGCAGACTATACCAGTCCTTTATAATTCTGTTATATTTATTTTGAAAAACCTGTAGATCACATATCTAAAAATATACAAGGTATAGGTAGGTGAAATTTAGTCGTAGATCGTAGGTTAATTGGTTAATGGTAGGTCAGTATTATAGGTGGTATTAGTATTTGTAACAAATACAAAATTACTTGGTAGAAATCTGGATTGTAGTAAAAAATTTTTTCTGTTAAAATGGTTTTTGATGAATATTGAATACGCAACTTTTACATACTTCTAAAGTATAGTAACCAAACATCTAACTACTGTTAAATATTTAATATGGTAGTGTAAAAATTGTAAATAATATTGAAGTCTTCATAAGTTTCCTTAGAAATTTGTATTTGAAGTTTTCGTAATAAACAATTAAAATTTATAAATTTGGTTCTATATATTCAAGAAATCTATCATGTAATTATTAGGTCTTCGATCAAATTATCAAGAAATTGAATAAATGTTAAAATTTTCTAATATTCTACTTGGATTATTTTGTAAATAAATTACTCAGAATTGTGGTTCTTGGAAAACAAATATTAATTTTGAAAATAGAACAGGCACTCTCAACTTTTTAAATATATTATGAAACTAAGCATCAATATTCTCACAGATTTTTGTATAGTTGCGCTACTGCTAATATCTAATAAGTATGTAAGTATTATGTAATAAGAATTTAGGCACCCATAGGAAAATTTTCAAGAGGTGAGGACAACATTTTAATTTATTAATATATTTATAAATTGGCTTAGATATGAGATAGGGATAAGTTTATATTATACTATAGTATTACATTATATAAACTGAATTGGAAAATTATGAGAAAATATATTAATAACCATTAATTCAACCATTTTTATGATTTTTGATATTTTCTAGGAGGGACAGAGGTGTTTCCCCTCTCGCACATCCTATATGGGTGCCCTTGGACGCAGTTAACATCATAAATTAAAGTTCGATAGAAATAACCTCATATAATAAGTAGATATTATTAAATTAAGGTGATCAGGTAATTATTTATTTTCGATAGGAATTTATGAATTGACTTTATACGATTATCCTTCTCGAATTATAATTATTTAAAAATGTTTGATTACTTATTTATACTTGCAGTTAACTTGTAAATCTGTATTTATAGGTATGCCTGTAGGTAAGGTTATAATATATCATAATACTATGTTGTTCTACTTTTTATGGTATTGAATTTATTGGTACATATAATTGTGATATGTGTGCAATTTATGATTTTAAAGTGTTATAAATTATAATTTATATTTAATTAAAATAGTACAAACATCTTGGTTTTACATATAAGTATTAGTTGTGTAATAATATATTACAACAACTGCATCATAACACGCGTCATTGCTTTGTCTCGGCTGATGTAAGCAATTTTTATACGGTAATAATGGTTACCATTAATGAAATAATGAATGGTATCCCTATTATGGTATACTAATGACGATAGTTATAAAGTACTGTTTTTAAAACAAAGTTACTATTACAGATTTACAATTTTGTACCACTTGTAGCCAAATGTACTTACGTGCTATAGTTTTAATAACAAATAATTAAATACATACAGGTATTGATCTACATGTAATAGAACACTCATACTTATATTTTACTATAGGAAGTTATGATATGAGTATCTAATGCATATATGAATATTAGCATAATACTGATAGTGATTAGTTGTAAAAAATTATTAATTTATTAAAATAACGTTTGTAATAGATTAAGAGTATTTTCTTTGGATTGATAAAATATTTCTATTTCTATTTTGAAATTCGAGTTCATTATATTTGCGTATTCATAGAATAAACGTAAGTTAAGTTAGAATAGTTAGAAATATAAAATATAATATTGCATATTTTCTATAAAATAAGTCATATATAAATATTTCAAGTTTTTATCTTCCTTAAACGTAATTTTCAAGTTTATTAAATTAGTTGTAAATAAAAAATGAATAACCCCATTAAAAGTTAATAAGATTACTATTATTTTTTATTGTTAAACACTTTAGCTTAATTTAGTATAAAACATAGGTTAAAATGTAATGAAGTACATATACAAGTATTTACTCCCTACTTCTTCATGTACCTATTTCTCTACACTTATAAGTGTTATTTGGATATCGTACCCTTTCATCATGGTAGAGGTACTTACGTTGTATTTTAAATGAGGATAAAAGTATAACTTTTTGTTATTTTAAATTACAGTATAAATAGTTATTATACAAGACAATCCATTATATATTAAAATAAAATTTTATTTTGGTTTATTAAAAGTAAACGTTTTTGTATATGTATATATTAGAAATAGTATCAAATCATGTAATTTTACAAAATTAATTTATGCATTTATTATTGAATAAGCTAACAGTTTAAAATGTAATTTATTAAAACTGTTTTATTTATTTATAAAATAATAGTTTGTATTAAAAGTATCTATTCCTATTGTATACAGAATTGACGTACACCTTGGTGTACCTTAAACTGTTAGCAAAAATACCTAAACTTACGTCACTTTTTCTGTATTCATTTAAATTTAATAAATTATTAATTATGATTAATCATAGTCAGTTTCATATAAGAACTTCAATTTGAAATCAAATAAACTATTTATTTTTGCTATTTATGTTTGCTATAAGTATAAATGTACACAAAATTCTGTACATAAAATGGATGAAAGATAATACAACTTATATTTCATAGCATTGTTTTACAATAATGGTCGAGTATTTTATTTAATATTTCTTTAATAACGAGAAAAACTCTTACCCCTGGGAAACATAAATTTGGTGTTATAAAAATGGACATGTTTATTTTGGAAACTTTTAAAATGTTTATTTTTTTTTTTAATCATGGCAATTTTTACATCCCAGTGGACAAAAGGCGGATTTAGGGTAAAAATTAAAAAATCCAAAATAATTTCTAGCATTCCATATGAACTATTTGTTGCCCTAACTACATTTTAGTTTCTATATATACATATAACACACTCACACATGTTTGAAGGATAATTCGATTTGTCCGATTGCAGACCCGAGTTTGTTGGAGAGTTAATTGAATAACGTTCGTAAATGTAATATATGACACTAGTGTCTCTTAACCCTTTTCTGAGCTTAAACTATAGAAAAATAGTAATTAGTTTTACACTTGGAAAATGAGTTATGTATTTTGTTGTTTAACACAAATGTTAAAAATATGCGTAAACTAATAATATTAGTTATAATAATATTTGTTAAATATATATATAATATATAAGTACATTTAATTAGAAATTAATCATCTAATAAAAATTGAAAATACGGCAAATCTATCCTATGAGACGCAAGTACACGTCAAAATACTAAATAAACATAATGTACCTAAGTATATATATAAAATATACAATATACATATTTATATCAAATTGTTATACGAAAATATTAAAAAGGTATTAGGATATTACAATAATTAGGTATTGCAGATTGCAGTTGTTGAATTTATTTTAAATTAGGTATTATAACATCGAAAAGTATAATTTGTTTTTTATTATATCTATTAAAAGTGACAAAAAATATAATTTAGTTAGTTTAACAAACTTCACTTTTTAGACAAATTAACGTAACTAAATTTAACTTACTTATCTATAAATTGAAATTTTGATACCGATATCGTCATATTGATAGATTGTAATTGACTATTTTAGTAGAAGGACAGTTTTTTTTTAATATAATTTATTACTATAAACATTAAAACATTTTATAAATGGAAAATTTAATTATATGCGTTAATGAATAAATTACAATTGATAAGGTACCTACAGTTTAAAATAAATTATTTACAAATGCATTAGTATACACACTTACCAAATAAACATTGGTGCACACCTGCAGCTTTAAATGGATATTTTCTATCTTCGTATTTGTTTTAAAATAGTCGAAATCTTATCCTTAGAATATCTGAAATACCCTAGAGACGTGGACAAATTTCTGAATGCAGTATTACTTTTGCGAAGGGATCTGGGATGAAGGCTGGGATTTAAAAGGTTTTTATTAGCGTCCATTGTATAAAGAGCTCTTACATGCGTGCGCGAGAAGAAAAATTCGTTTTTATGGAACCACAGGGTCATTGTTGAACACTCGTAGTCTTAAAGGTGAAATAATTTCACCGACCAACTTGCAATGAAAACTATTGCTGATTCACAAAAACTATTATTCGCTAAAAAGTTTTAACAAAGGAGAAAGAACCGAATATTGTGTGCTTGCGAAAAGTATTATATAATTATATACTTAGTTATAAAATACTTCCAAATACCACAAAATGTTTACTTATTATTTATATAACTCAGTACTATGCCATAAAATAAAAAACGAAAATCTGTATCGATATTAGATTTAAAATATATGTTGTTACTATAAAAAATTACACGCTTCACGAGTTACAGGCAACGTAAAAAAGTGTATTTAATTAAACATGACTATAAAAATAATTAATAATTGAACATTTTAGTTCAGTGAATTCTGTTGATTATTTTTTTTTTTTTTTATAAATAGTGACAAATGGAATAAAAACGTTTGTACTAATGTGTGTATTTTTATTATAAAAAAGTAACAATAATTATTTCTTTATGTGAACACTACCATGGACATTTTGTGAACTTTAAACATACATGAGACTGTTTTTATATATCAGTTGCATCAGTAGCATTATCATATTATACTATGTAGTTTTGATCACAAAATTTCAATTACATATTTTATAATTAACATATAATAAATAAGTTGGAATTTCAATAGCTACATAATTTATTTTGTTTATTTAAGGAGTATTTTTATGAACTAAATCAAAGTTGAATTAAATATAAAACTAAATATATAATGTGTTTAAATACAATTTAATTTAGTATTTTAGCATACAATATTATACAGGTATATCATATATAATAATTAAATTGTATTTTTATTAATTAAAATTAAATTGATTATTCGTCTAAATGTATAGGTATAGTTTTATATACTTAATTTAATAACGTATTGTAATTTTCACTACATAAACAACATAGTGTTACATTACCAAGATAGTTCTAATTTTTAAATATTATATTATTAAATGTAGTAGGTACCTAATCATCTTATAAATTAAGTAGGTATTTTTTTTAATTCTTTTTATGGTTCGAGTATATCATTATATTGAAAATACGTCAATACAAAGTTTAAAACGCGTTTTTTACTTTTATATTTATTTTAATTGCATTAGCAGTCGTGGAAGTGTTTCAGTTGGAATTTGCTATTTAACCTTTACCGACCATCGTTTACGTACACACACACAATATTCGAGAAAAATATTTAAATTAAGCTTGAAGTTAAAGGGAAAAAAAATGGAAAATAAATAAACGAAAATTCCAAGTCCCCAAATCGATGAGTCAGTTCGATTTTTTTTTCAATCAGTTCAAACATGACCGAAAAAATTGTTCGCTCAACCAAGATGAAAACATCGAATCCCTTTTTGCTTTTTATAAATAAGCTAAAATAATAAAAAAACTTTTATTTTATTTTTAAATAATATAAGGTGTCACGCAATTCATTTAAACGTTTATTTATCCCATTAGCACAGTGTACAATTAAAGAAAGTACTTTGAATATTTTTCTAGAAATTTGTACTCCATTTACAATCAGACGGAAATCAGTCTTTTCAGAGAACTATTATATTTTATTATTTTCTTAAAATCGGTAGAGGTAAGGTAATAAATATTTTATAATAATATATTAAACGAGAACGTTCATTATGCTTTGTCTAAATAAACATACTATTTATTATTAATTATTAATTTTTTTCAAAGAATTATAATTATATGAAACTTATATATTACCTTGTGTATATTAACCTTAAATATTGTGACTTTGTTTTGACTTTGTAAAACAATACAGAATAAACAATTTTTTAACATTTTTTTTTATTAATATATTAATATGTAGTTGCGACTAAATATTTAAAATTTCAATGTCGATATAGATTTGAAAAAAAAAAAAACCATACGAACGTTTAGACTTTTTTTTATGGTAGTTACATAAATTGATATTTAAATAAGTAACGCGAATTTTTATATTTATTATTATTGGTTTTCAATTATAGGTATATAATATATATATCAGTAGTATTTCAATCAAAATAAAATTTTAAATTTGTTGTCATGGCGACAAACACAAAATAAATTTTAAATAAATTATTATTACCAAATAATTTTTATTCATCATTTAAATAAGTAATTGAGTTCATTAAAAACTGAATACTTTTTACTTGATTACTTAATATTTATTACTTTTGATTTTGTTTTATCATTTATAAGATTCTGAGCGATACAACAAATGCACTAATTTACAATGATTTGCGTTTCTTTTGTTTATGTCTGAATAAACATGCATTTTTTTAGGTAGAAATAATGGTTCAATTACCACAATCGGAGAAAATTTTGTTTAATTGTAATTTTATTTAGGTCATTTTTTGAAAACCTTAATATTTTTCTAATGAAACAGGAAAACTATTAAAGAGGCAGAAAACGGAAAAATTTGTGGAATCTACATTTTTGACGAACTTGAATTTCATTATTTTATGATAGCTAATTTTTCTGTAGTACATTATTTAATAAATAAATAAAATGTATAAAAATATATATTATCAGTATTTTATTGTAGATATATCTGATTGAGCTTCAACCAGAATTATGTTTTCAAATGCAACATCATTTCATTCAAATTGTAATTATATTATCACTATTCTACCACTAACCTCTCTGAGGACTGAAGGGACGAAAGAGGAATGTCCGGAATACGCGACTGTCCGGTTTTTTATTATGAAATGTTTTAATTACCTATTGCAATTTTAAGTAAAATTTTGATTTTATTCTTGTAACTATTCGTAGTGTACGTCTTGCAGTAACCTATCGAAAATATTTTTCAACCCAATCTAAGGTCGTGACCATAGTTTGGAAAACACTAATGTACATATTATAGAATATTGTAAGAATACATAGAATATAGTAAGGTTCATTTTATATTAAATTTGAAAGGTATTTTAATATTTGAGAGTATAAAAAACAATTGAGTTTAAATTTTATAAGTGTAGAAACGTAGATTATATATTTAAATTTTTTAATTACTCTATTCTTGTTGAATAAATTAACAAGTATAATTGTTTATATATCTTTGCTCACTTTTTCTTTCTTTTTAAAATTTTTCATTTTTTTATTTTTTTATTTTTTTTTTTGTGAAGGCGATGACGGGGACAATATCCGAATGATTCTACATAATCACCTTTTAAATTATGCTGAAATGAAAACCTCGGAAATCCCAGACATTTTGAGTTTGTCACGTAGGACGTCACATCTATAATCAAAATGTTTACAAAAATGCTGATCTTCGTTTCCGCAAGCATTCAGGTTTAAACGCAGGATTATAGTTTGCGTCGTTGAGGGGTGAAAAGTTTTTATTTTTAGAAAGAACGATGGGCACGCTTGTTCTATAAGAAAATGCGACATTTTTTTTTGTTGTTGTTTAGAAAAGGGATTGGACTTTTAAATTGTTTCTAGAAGATTTTGTGGTCTTACACCTTATGGATAATTTTGTTAAGTTGCGAAAAAGTTAAATGCTTATGATAGTTTTAGTCGATCGTGTATAAAACCATATCATGTGTTTTCATTAAATCAAGCTACTATTTACATAAGAACAGGTGGCCGAGGTTTAGATGAATTCTACTCACCGAGATTTCATTATTTTACTGATCCATATTATTTAAATTTTATCTTTTAAACGTACCTACCGAAAAATATTGTTTTAATTTTTCTAGCAAATTATATTTTGAAACACTATGATTTTCTCGTTTGTTAAATCCGGGTTTTCATAGGTATTTATAAGTACGATACATACGTATATATTTACTAGTACTTTGATTATATAGTTACTTAAATGATAAATTGCTTATTTTATACAATATTTTGAAGTATAGTAATCATAACTGAATGTTTTATCTTTTATTTAAAAGCATTAATTAATTTAATTTAAAAGTGATGAAAATTGATTTGTTCACCATCGACATACTAATATAAAATTATTGTATCGAAAAATATTGTATTTGTTGAAATTGATGGCATTTTTCGGTTAAGTTGAAATTTTAAAATGCTTTTGGGAGTCATTCCTAATACGAATGAGTTTGATAGTTTAAACAATTAAAACTAGCACACGGGTTTTGAACGTCAAATAGGCCGAACACGGGTTCACCCTATGGGAACCTACAACACAAAGTGAACGAGCACAATGTATCATATTATTAAATTTGCACCGAGTACTGGTATTATTCGTTTGGTAAATATTTATTATAAATTATTTATAACGCTGCGTTTATTTTTCTGGTTTAGTCGTTGTTAGTTATTAGATTGTAACTATCGCATATTTGCATGTATATTTTAAAATTGTTTGATATTCGCTCAATGTATGTGACGAAAAAATAATTTTGCAAATGACACTATTAGTACGTGATGTCACCCGTTCGGTTAAGTTTTGTCGCAATTAAAAAATATTTTTGTTCAAATAACGAAAAGTCCTAAAAATCGATATTAAAACCAATATAAAACAATCAGACGTTAAATCGTGTTTATAATATAATATTTAATTGACAAGATAAACACTCATTTTAATAGTAATATCATGATTATCAATATTTATATTGTCTGAGATTAAAGGAAACACGAGATAATGGAATATCGTACACAAGTAGTATATACAGTGGTCTAGATGATGGTCTAGAGTTTTGTGGGTAGATTTATGCTAAGATGATTACTCGAGTTTATCTTTATCTCGTATTGTATATGCCCTCTGTCGCATAGTATACACACAACAGTATATAATAAATTATAAAATCACACTCATAATTAAAATACGCTTTTGTTCTCGTTTTAATGAGGCGTCGATTCATAATTATTATTAACATAAATATGAAACTAGGTATCACCTATTGTTTATAGTTTAAGAGATTTATAAATATCGGTGAAATATATCTAACATTGCGTATTAATCAATTTATTAACAGGATCGTACCCAAATATTAACAATAATATTAGTTAAAAATTAACAGAATGGAATACAAGTTAAATTTTAGCTTATAATATAAAAATATCTACGTACTAATTTTAGTAAGTAAATCGTCGTACGTCATATATTAATATATTATAATGGTTGATACATCCTAGTTAGGTTTGTATTAGCAATATATTTAGAGAAAGTTGAAACGGAAGATTGGGTAATCTATAGCAAGGGCGCCATTTCAGTTTTAAAATAGGGCTGCCAAATTTTTTACCAGGCCACAATTATAATAATGAAAATTGAAATATTACATATTTAATATGCTGTTAGATTATCTTTAATATCTAAGCTATCTATATCCCATTATTTATAAAATATTTTTATCTTATAATTTTATATTAATGCTGGCATCAGCGGCAGTATGAAATTAAGGCAGGTCAATTATGATACGGGGAAAATAGGGCCGCTAATGTATACCCTGTGAAAATGACGCCCTTGATCTATAGTCACGAGGAACGATAAAAAAACTTTTAATGCTCATTTGGGATAAGAGCTTCGACGAGTCAATTTTTATATCAGTGCTATCACGTAGTAATTTTAGTAATAAATATAGTTGTCCGCGAGTAAGCTCAATCTTAGATTTAGTGTGATAGGTGTCAGATGTAAATAAGACGATGAACGGTCAATTTCAAGAACGTGGCTAGCAGAGGTTTAAAACCTTTTTTGGTCACGCTCTGTCACGCTTCAGTAGCTAATGCTATCAAAGGGATTCTAATATTCGACTTTCGGCCCATCATTATTGTAAATAATAACCGCCACTGAACCATGTCCCTAGAAACTAGTATTATTATTATTATTATTATAATACTATATGGCTTAGGTATCGTCGATCGCGTGACGTGATTCTTCGCGGTGGGTTTTACTGTCAATTAATATTATTGTTATTAAATTGTATTGTTATCTGAATCGGAACGAGCGGAAATGTCACGTACACCACGTGGATATCAGACGAGGGTCGTGGACACAACTGGGTTCACACTCAAAGCTCATCCAGGCAAATAATCTATATATATATATATTACTGGTAATGGTGGTATGGGGATTGAAACATTTCCCTAGGCGGTATCTTCGGTTTCTAAATATATACCTAGGTATATATCTTAAGATATAACACACTTCACCTCTGATCGGGCAAATAAGATGGGAAATAATTTAGATATAGAAAATATCATGGATACAGATTATTATCATAATTTAATCCGAGTAAAATCAATTACCAATTTACTTATGCAATCGTATTAAACGCGATTTGAGATTATATATTATTATTATTATTATTATTATTATTATTATTATTATCATACGATTTATGATTGTCCCCGCGTACGAGTTTTCACAATTTAATTTTAATCGGTAAGGAATTTTTTTTTCAAATTTCGCGGTGTATATGTAAATTATTATCGTAAGACTTACCGGAGGATACATATTACATATTATATTGTTATATCCGTTATCGACATTCGCCGGCGGCCAACGTTCCGCTGTTGTGCGTTTGATCGTTTCCTTGGTATAAACCGCGTACGGTTATTATTGGTTATACCTTCAAATAAACCAGGTTCGGTTGTTATATTTTATCAGACCTCGTTATTCGGTATAGCAGTTGTTGGCATCGCATATCCCCGGAGTCCGGTTATGGTGGATATAACATTGGCGATTACCCGGGTCACGTTGTCACGTAATTATACTATTGTATTTTAATTGTTATTATTGGTTTAGGCATAATGTGATTATTAATTATTATTGATTCTGTGCTACGATAATTTATCATCAACTATAATAATTTTTGTCACGTATTATTATTATCATAAACATATATTGTTTTTGTAACTGTAATCATTACTACGTTGTATTTTAATTATTATTATTTTTCTACCATTATTACGTGGGGTTTAATTATGGTCTCTCAAATGATCATTTTTTTTTTTTTTTTTTTTAAAACCTCATAGAACGTTTAGTGCACGTCAACGGGTGCCAAATGTACGTAAATATACAGTATATAGTCATTAGTACTGGTAGCGAACATTCTCATATATTCGCATTATGCTCGTGTTACGTTGTGCACCGACGACGAACGTGTTTATATATTTTACTCGCGTTTTCGCGTAAAAGTCGAATCGTTATAAAAGAGTCTTATTCGTTCGCCCCGGGCAAAAATTTCCGTCTCCGTTCCCGTGCGTACGAACACTGAAGAAGTCTCTCTCTCTCTTTCTTTCTCATTCTCTTTCTCTTTCTCTCTATGTCTTTATATTTCTCTCGCCGTTGTACGTAATATTATATTTTATTGCATTATACTTTCACACACACACGCGAAAACGAACGGTTTGCGGTTGACAGTCGTCGCGTGTACAGTACCCACCGCCGACGTCTGTTCGAGCCACAAAAACGAAATGTGTGTGTGTGCGTTTTCGGTATAAAAGGGTCTATAGTTGAAACGCCGTGCGCCGCAGGTGACACGTCCCTCATAGCGCTTTTTGTCTCGCTAGCCCGTCACGATGAGTACCCCTCGTCGTGCGTTTTTCGCGTATTCTCTGCTATAGTATTGAGGTGGTGGTAGACATACTCACACTCGCAAGCAATGCGATTCCTAACCATTG
>CM023358.1:3892982-3929940 GCA_013282895.1 Eriosoma lanigerum | reverse complement strand
TGAAAATATACATTATTATAATGAAATACGCATGTTTTTGTGTGCTCGTCCTATTACAGGGAAAATGTAATAGCGTCTCTGGCGAAATCCCTCTTGCCAGTGCCTAACACGTGCGTTACGGCCTTGCATCCTAACTATAATAGGTCCTACTAACCGGAGAGTGTTTATTAATAACCAGTGGCGTCATTTTTTTTTTTTTTTTTGGGGGGGGGCACTCATATAATTTTCTACGCGTAGTCTATAATTGCCAAGTCGGCAGATTTCAAAAATAACAACCCCTAAATACAACCCCTTAATTGATTACCGCTTACAATAAAATAAAATACTCACCAAAAGAAATGACCCCTCCCACACCTGTTCTTAAAACCAGTCGGCAAATTTATGGGTCTGCCCTAGTCCAGTAAAAACTGGAATGACGCCACTGTTAATAACCAAATTCAAGTCTGCCTTCCGTTACGCAGTGTATCAAATCGTTTTCAATTTTCGTGTTCAATACAAAACAGTATTATAATATGTTAAACTTTTACGTTTAAATTTGAAATAATTTGTATTGTGTTGAGAGATAAACTGGCGACAATTATAGACTATTATGGCGAGATTGGATATGCTGTACATTGTTGATTTCATTGTGTTATCAGTTTAATATACACTACAATTAATCAAAGGTCAGAATTTGTTGAAAATCTATATTAACTTGAAAAACCTATTATTTCTTCAATGGCTTCACCGTACAAACAAAATAATTAAACGATAATTTCGCTTATGTTTCTTCGAAAAAATATTTTCAATTTAAACACTTAAAAAGTTTAAAGGTCCTTTATAATATAAAAATATACTTATATAAAATATAAATTTATGATTAAATTACAAATGTACTTGTTAAATAATTGGAAAGGATTAAAAGGATTAAAAGCATTATAATAGGATACATCATTATTGCTGAGTATAAATACGATAAAGATAAAAAGAATATCATAATATAGTGTAACATATCATATAAAACGTACCTATATACCTAACCTAATGTTTGTAAGTGTTTTTGATCTTCGATCAAATCATTAAGCCTACTTTATATTACGGACAAAAGTGGTAAAAAACATTTATTTATCATATTTATTAATACGTCCGATATTGATGTTTGGACGTTTATAGTACGCAATTAAATACTCCGAAACTGTCTCATTATATATTGTGTAATTAATTTTCTATGTAGGTATCAATTTCAAAGCTATTTATATATTATCGGGCAATGCTATATGAAGGATCCAAGTGTAAATCTTAATATGGCTCGAACTATTTGTATACTCAGCTCAAATTAATAAAGGGACGGAATGTCCTTTGGACCTTTGTGCAAATATGAAAGGTATTCTACTACAAGTCTAAGATCACTGAATAGTTTTAGAGTAAAAACATTATACGCTGAGATTTTTTTTTAAACGTATAATAATGATCGTAAAAATAAAAATAATGAACTGAATATTATATTATGTATAATATTCGTATAATATTTATCAAAGATAAAACTTATATGTTTTTATTATGATTTGTATTTTAATTCGACGTGGCCATGCGTATCCTCAAGAACAACATTAGATTAGATTTGAATTTGTAGAACACAAACCAGACTTCTGTGAAATTTCAACAATATATTCAAGGAATCTCTCTAATTTAATATTGGCTCGCCATTCCTGCCTATCCACGCGTGCCCCGAAGCTCTCAAAGAAAATTATTATTACAAACACCCTTCTGCCACCATCATCACTACCCCCAGAAGTTGCCATCGTCGTTGTCTCAAGCTTTCGCGTCCTATTTGTTTCGTTCGTTATTAGTGATTGAAGAGATATCCCCACGCATTTCTCTGCTACTCCTTTTAACGGGATCCTTTAAATTTAAACGTCATGTTTTTATGAGTTTTCTGCGCACTTATCTAGAGAACGAATTCTTTAGCACAGTAAGGAATTTCTCTCTGATGATTTTTTTATTTGGTCTTTTGTTAACCGTCTTGCAAACGTTTCTATGTTTAAAAGACAAACGAGCTTGTTGTGTATTTGCGAAAAATAAAACTTAAAATCTATAGGTAAATACTTTTATTTGTATCAAATTTATTGGTAGGTATAAAAATAAGTATGGAATATACCAATCGTCAATCGTCCATAGATAATTAAACATAAGTATAAAATTATACGTATATTCATAGTTTAGGTTTGACAATTATGTACGTATTAGTTTGCACGTTTTAAAATGAAATTGTTAAAAAATTCGGTATTTTTTAAAAATCATTTTATTTATGATTTATGTAGAGATGTTATATGAAAAATGCAAACATTCGGGGGAGATTTTTAGAAGAACATCTTAATTATTTTTTTGTATATTTTGTTGGTATATCTTTTTTGGTTATGTATTATTTTAAGTTTAGAAATTTGAATAAATTAATTGCTTCGTATTTTTTTATTAAAAAAATTGTTAAATCATTTTTAATTTTTAATTTATATTGTTGACCGAATAAAAATATTATTAATTATTATTTAAACGTGTAAACATTTAACATGTTTGTTAATTTCAACAGAATAAAAACAAACATAGATATAGATAAGAAAGTTTTAAATTGATTTTATATAATGTAAATCAAATAATACGTAAGGGATAAAATATTCGATATTCTGTTTTGTTATTATTTATTAATGCAAAAATATATAAAATATATTAGATGGATAAAATATGGGTAATGGGGATAGTTGATAATCAGGGCCGGCGCTAAGAAATATTAGTGGGAGGGGGGATATAATTGTAGAAATATATCGACTAAAAATATTTTTAATACTGTTTCAAAACGTGAAATAATAATAATGAAAAAAAGTCTTTATGTTTTATGCAATAATATTCAAAACATTTGCCGACTGGATATTCCAAAATGTAAAATTTGCTGATTGAAACTTCCTAAATAATTTAAGTAGAGGGGTGCTACACCCCCCACACAACCTCTAAATCCGCCCTTGTTACAGATAATCACAAGATTTAAGAATAAAGATTAATAATAATATTTAAAAAATGAATGCCAACTTGAAACTTCTTAGTTACGGAATAGTTTATATACATCATTTTAATGTAAGTTATCTTTGAAATTTCTTATTATTATTATTTTATTTTGTGTCGTTTGGTGATTTGATCAAATTATAATTTATGATTTTTATTTTTATTTAAATGTATGAATAAATACTGTGTATTCGTGTATCTACTACGATGAATAAATCCTGTGAAGTTTCTCTTCCTATTTATTTTCCTTGCACATTAAGGGTAATTTTTCTTTACAATAATCATAGTAACACTTTAAATACTTACCTTGAAAATTCATCAGTTTTCGTATTTCGTGAAAAATAAATGATATAATGTATTGGATCAGAAATATCTTAAGATTTTTATACAATTACTCTACCATACATTATTTCCATCAATCTTGTTTTTTTCTTTTCAAAATCCTCTATCTACTTGAAAACGAATTATATGAATATTTGTTTTAAAAAGTATTAAAATTTGAATTACTTATATATTTAGTTTAGTTTACGACATTAATTGAGAATCTGAGCGCAAATGTGGCTTAATCCACCATACTATTAAAATTGATCAAAACTATATCAATATAGATAGTAATAATATTAAATTTAAATATATTTTAGATTCTGAACGAAGCAAGGAATGTATTGATTTTACAATGATTTTTTTGTTTGTCTGAAAACATTTTTTTTTGGGTAGAAATAATGGTCCTATTATCACAAATAGGGTATCTTTTCCATACCAATTTGCATCTAGTTGGTACTTCATTTAGCTCATTTTTCAAATTTCTCAAAAAGTTTTCAAACAGAAAAACTACCAAAAAAAAAAGTGGAAAATCTGCAATATTATGGTTTCCGTTATTTACATTTTTTTTAGTACTGACATGAATAATATACACGTGTGGTAAAATGTTGGGATGGATCGGTTGATTTTCTGAATAAATATAGAACTTTGAACATTTTTCCAAATTTTTTTAATATTTCCTGTATTTCTTGGTTTGAAAATTATATAGGTGTCTATATAATACTCATATACTTTCTACTTAATTTATTTACAATATATATTGAAAATCGTAACTCACAATTTTTTTATAAGCATTTATTGTTAAAATTACTAAATATGGCAGAAAATTGGCATAGCATAATAACGGTTTCCGTCAATTAAATTTTTTTTTATTTCGTGATAACTAATTGAGTTATGATTGTAGGAGCTTAAAATTTTTTTTGAATAATCTCATATGTAATTTACACTCATGGTAAATTTCGGACAGGAATTTTAGTATATTATTTTGTATTTCTGACTGAGTTTCGCTCGCATTTTCTAATGCAATACCATTGCAGTCCAATCTTAATTATAATAAACCACTTATTTCTCCGAGGACCGAAGGGATCTTCCCACTTATTTAAATATGAATCCATTTTAATAATTGTTAAAAAGTTAACGTTAATTTGACTTTGCCATTCAACATTTTTTTATATTATTGTTAAAGTAGATTAAAAGACGTTTTACTCATTTTTCTAATTAATATTATTTAGTTAATAAATCAAATTGATAAATAAGAAATATAAGAAATATTTTTAGTATATTGTATATTTGTATTCACTCAGAATCGTTTTTCGAATGCAATATTATTGTATTCAAATCTTAAATAATATATACGATATAACACAATAACATTAGACCACTATATTTCTCAAAGGATCGAAGGGACGAAGGAAGATTACAATCGATTGCTTGGCTGTTTTTTATATTATTGTTAAAGTTCATCATGAGAGGTTCTACTAGCTTATTTCGGATAAATATATTGAAAAATCTTTAATTTTATGTTGATTAGGCCAGTTTTGCATTAAATAATTGAAATAATAATTGATAAACAAAATTATTTACAATTACACATAAAGTGCTGCTATCTTGTGGAAAATAAAATAAACATAAATAAGCCAGTCTTGCATTAAAATTTTGGTAATTATAAATAATATAATTTAATAACTATGTATTACTTTCATTTTTCAATTTTTGTGGAATAGACCACTTTCCCTCTACTCTTCAATTATATGTTGTATTAATCGTACAATAATTGATATAGAACTCAAGGTTGCCAAATAATTTAAATAATGTTATAATTAAACTAATTAAATTAAAATAATTTGGTTATTTGATTTAAAAAAAAAAAAAAATGTGACATACAATTAAAATAAATTAAAAATATAATATAATTGTTTTTTTTTATAAAATTTTAAATATAATAAATAATTTGACCTAAAATTAATAATTATAATTATGTATAATTTACGGTTAATTAAATAATAACTTCGTCTAAAAAGCATCTACTAATTAAAATTTACTTTAGAAATAAAATTAAGAATTAAAAAAAATCTTATCTGACTATAATCAAATATATTTGTAATCTAAAACAAATACATGTAATAATATTATGTACGTAACTATTTTAATCTCGTATGTAAACAACTTTTTTAATCTTAATATAGTTATGTATTTAAATAAATTATGATATCGACGATGATTTATCTAAAAGTTTTATATGATCATAATTTGCGATATGAATTGCCATCATTTAATTTCATAACAATAGTTAAACTAATAATCAATAGTTAAGTTTAATTTTAACTTTTACCAATTACTCAAGTTTATATAATATGTATATTATCATTAAAATTAAAAACAATCATTTAAAACCAGTAGTAAAATAATATTGTACCTATACGGGAATTATATTATAATTTTTTATTCTAGACAATTCGATTAAATGTACTTTTTAAAGATTAAACCATTAGGGATTGCGTTAATTGCAATAGTTTAATATTATTATAAATAAGTTTTATTTCAAATGTGAATACGATGTATGGCTTACAATCGCTATAATAATTGGCTTATTTACATTTAAAAATTGTAAAATGTATGAAATGTAGTAGTTTTTGTCTGTTGGCCCAGTATATTTTTCAGAAAAAATCGTACAGCGATCATTAAATAATAATAATAATAAACAATCTAAAGTTGTAGTACAAACTTATTTATTGTATTGTTCATTGATTTCGTTCGGAGTAAAAAAGGAAGGACATATAATATATAATTTGACAAGTAAATGGAAAACAAACAACAACCTTAGATATAATCATGACAGCAAATGGGAGCAAAACAACAACAATTTTGGTACACATAATAGCTGTATTTTATCAGTCCATCCGTACTTCTCCGAGTAAGTTTATGTCTTATCGACATAATCAACTCAACGATCGTTTTTTTCTCATTCCCAATGAAATCCAGCCGTATTGTCCCCCAAAGTGCTTTCGTTGGCCAAAATTTATTGATAGCCCATTTTCTCTAAGAACCTAGTTCAAAATGTCACCCTAAGGAAACTCAATTTTCTTTTCTTTTTTCTTTTTTTTTTTTTACTGCCAAAAGTCACGTTTCTTCTATTGTTATACTGTGCAAAAAAATAAAAAAATACACCGTGCTATATTGACAAAATCCGTTAGAAAGACCATAAGAAGAGCGCGCTCGCGTGTGTTTATACTATATATCTATATATATATATATTTCTTCCAAACGATTTGATTGGCATTCAAGCCGATTATTCCGTTTGATAACCTTTGCTTGGATATCTGACGTTTTCCCGTCCTGTCCTTCGTTGTTTTTATTCGATGTGGGCCGTAGGATTTCGGAGTTTTATCGTTTGTAATATATTTTCATGTCATCGATCGTCTATAAGCTATTAACTCGATAGCCACGTGGAATGCACATCCTATAGATTGTATCAAATTATTATTATTTTTATTTTCTTTGAGTAGTTAAAACTGATTTTCTTCTTAATCGATTATTTTTTCATGTAATTTAAAAATTCAAGTTCAAATAAAATTTTAATTTCTTTAGGATTAGGTTTGATTAGACTTTTTTTCTATTTGACATAATAATTTATAATATTATATTATACACGTGGACTTAAACGCAAAATAATAACATAATTATACTGCTATTGACAACATCAAAACAGTATTTAAATGTAAATATATATTTTTACTGTGACTAGATAATTTAATTTATATGAGTTATAAATTTGTTTGAAATGATTTGTAACAAAATAAGACATACTTAAAATTACATATTTTTACTATATTTCTAAAAATTAATATTTTCCTACATATTTACACAATTTTGGTTATATACAATTGTATTTGTCAACTGTATAAATTTATCGTAACTAAATTTTCAACAGTGAACAAATTAATCGCTATAGAGTTAAATATGCTATTTTTGAAAGTTTCTAATCGCATAAAATAATTAAAATAAATCCAAATTTTAGTCTTTCACCAGTAATAACTAGGCGGCGGATATGGTGAAATGCAGTCAAATACAATTGTGAAAATTTTGATAAAATAAAAGAGGTCGTATAAACGTTTGATCGGATATCATTAATAATATAATAGTCGAGAGTTTGTTTAAAGACTACAATAATTAAGTTTCTTTTTTCTATCTCACCTTACATTTCCAATTAGATGGGGGCAGCCACTTTAGCATCATAGATCTCCTACTGTATAATTTTCATATCGTTTAATACCGTATAATATAAGACAACAATTATTGTAGGTTATATATATATATATATATATATGTTGTGTAAATTAATTAATATTCGACAAACGGTTGTGTTATTATTGTTCGTGTACATACAACCATTGAATATTAATATTATAATATAAGAATATATGAAATACAAATTTGTAAACCATTTGTTGCGTGTAACGGTGAGAAAGTGACAATAATAATAACAATAATAATAATAATAATAATAATAATAATAATAAAAGTTATATATGTTTTTTTTCTTTTTGACATCAAGTCGTATACAAAGGCTTTTGTGAAAATCGGATGTTCGATTCAGGATTGCTCCCCGCCAGCGCGCTGGAGGGGTTGGAATTTCGGGACAAAGGGTCCCAGTCAATAACAAGTTATCCCTGGTGCGCCGCTAATGACGGCGGCGCTGGCCTAGGGATTACACCCGGAGTTATTGGGTACAAGCTTCCGTTATAAAAATCAGATAATGATGTGATTTTTTCGGGAGACTCCAGACTACTGACTACTGAGTACCGACATAATTGGACCATGAAATATACGCAGAGATAACAAGCTATAAAATAGCTGGTTCGACAAAATTTTACTATAAACGTTTGTGGAAGTACGAGTTGTTCCATATATCGAACACGCGTCGTAAATATAACGCGGTGACATAATAATATAATATTGTGTAGCAAATTGGTCGAATAAATACGTATTGTGGTGTTTTTATTCTACGTCGTTATTAATTTCGAATGTTATTACTGATAAAAAACAAACCAAACAAACCAACAACAAACTCCCACAAGAATAATAAATAAATATTAAAATAATATTAAACTTTTCCGAAACGTAAAAAAAACCAACCAGATTCTCACCTTGTCTTTTCCTAACAACAACAATAATAGCTTTATGTTAATTCATAATATTACGATTCTTGATCGTAGTAGACCGAATCATTCCAATTAATAATATTAATATAATATATATACGATGCGCATAATAAAATTAGGTCGGCCGACAACGATAAAGTTATTATATATTATAATTTTGTGTAAATTATTATTATTATTATTATTATTATTATTATCATCATCATCAACTCATTGGCTGTGCATACATTAAACAGAAGACTAAACACGGTCTCGATGATTTGATTTTTAATTGATCCTCAACTTGTCTAAAATATATCTCTACAAAATCAACGATTGTTTCTCTAACAATAATGTAATAATTTTAGGTAATATTACTACGAGTATAATATTATTTCCCGTCGGGGATAGGTTCTGTCTGTTTCGATCGATGACGACGATAATGATGTTAACATCCACAGCGCGTTTTATATTATTACGCTATTGAATTGCCTGACTACCTAATAATATTATATTTAAAAAAAAATCCATATAACTTTTTATTAGTCGTCGTATTTCATCTTTATGCGCACACGTTTCCGCACGCTTTTATATTAAAGCGAAATTGCTAAATGGATTTCAATGGCACAATACGTCTATATTGCGATGATTACCCACGTAGGAAATGGTGTTGGGGATACCAAAAGGGTTTAAAATAAATTCATTATACCTAAATACAATATTACATTATTATTTTGTTATATTCATATTGTGTGGTCCTCGAAAGACTTTTTTCCGCATCAGGATTTGTCCACAACTACTCTGTTGTATTGTATCCAATATTGTATTTGTTTGAAAATTAAACGAATGAAATATGTTCGGTATAAAATTTGCGGTCTATATCTAATTTTTTTTATAACGCATACCTATGTTATCAATAATATTTACCAGTTAAAATAATTTTTTATACTATAATATTATTAATATTTGTTATTATTTAAGAAAATTTAATTAGTTTAATAGTATTTTTGTTATCTATATAATTATATAATATTACTTCTTTGTGCTATTATAATATTATAACTTATAGTTACTAAATATAATAGGTTCCTATTAATAATAATTAAAATGGTCATTTTTATTTTAATGATTTTGTAAATGATTTTCAATAATTAATTAGTCATTAGTTCGGCAACTGTTGTTTAAATTAAAAAATAATATTTACTGAACTTTTAAGATTCTTATTAAAAAAACAAGCATGAAAATTAATCTAGGACTTAATCAGGAAAATATTTATGATTTATTTTTTATTTTTGAAATCTGATGTCGACTCAGATTGAGTATTTCAAGTTTTTCTATGTAATTGTATTATACTGGCATATAAAATGCCATAAAAATATAATTTGAATGTGCAAAATAAGTATATCTTTCATGGAATGTAATTCATTATAAGTACATTATACGCATCTATATCGTGTATCAAGAACTATTGAAATATTAATATTATCAATATTTAAATAAAAATAAATTGTAAACTTCGTAGAAATCGTAAAATAATAATGTTAAAGCAAAACGATCGAATGATTCGCATAAAATATTTTATAATTTATGTTACGTCAAGAGAATAAATATAAATTTATTTTCAATTTTCAAATACGAATTATTACAATAATTATATTTTTTGAACGATTTAAGAATTTCAATTAATGTAAAAATGTGCGTTTGAAATTTAACATGAGTATGACATGAAACAATAATTTTAAATAGCGACAGATTTTTAAATACGAGTAGTAAATACTTGGTATAATATAATATTTCTGAAGATTATGGTTGAAAAAATATTTTTATACGCAGATCAAAGTCTAAATACATTTATTAATTTCGATTGGATCTGACCCATATAGTTATAATAGTAAAAAACATCGATTATTTTTTGCGGACGCTGAAATTACCAACTCCAAACTGAGGTCAGATGAAAAAAATTAATTTTATTCTATTGGTTATGGAACTTTAACATCGTTTACAGTTTGTTATAATGTAATATGATTGTAAAGTTCTGAACAGTTGTCTAACTTAAATGAATATTATTATTAGCTAAAATCGAATAATGCGATTTTCTTTTATACGCGTTATTTCAATATTATCGCTATTATTATTCAATATTGTTGTAATTTAATTATGATTACAATGCGAAATTGAAAATAACGTATTGCGCGAGCCTACGTCAATAATAATGATCATTTTGACGGTACGGTTTTATCGAGCGTCATCGAAACGAATCTTACCGGAACGAATTCCCAGCGGACACACGTTTTAAGTGCTGCTTATAATAGTGAACAGTTGATAGTTATAAAAATCGTATTCCGTCAAGTGAAGATTTTTTTTTTATCCGGATAGTGGAAATGCGAAATTAGTTGTGCTATCGCTCGCTGATCTACGCCATCGATGTTTCTTCCTCGGAGGGACAATGGCGGACTTGTTTTCCAAACGTTTAATAAAGCGCGCCGAGATTTCCCGTTAAACGTAAACTGTTGATAAGCTTAATACGTATTATGTAAATGAGCGGAGAGACGGATGGAGACAGAGAGTATAAAACTAAATACTGACAGGAAATTGGATCGAGATGTTTTTTCCTGGCATTATATTCCCCTCGCTTCCCTCCCCTTCCCCCGCTGTTCGCTAAACTATCGTTTTTTGTTTTTATAATTTTTTTTTTTTTGTTGCTCGTTAATCGGAGACCTTTAAAAGTCCGAATTTCCCAAAGGCCGTATACCTTTAGTTTTTTTTTTTTTTATCTTTTTCAGAGTTTTTAATTCTATACAGCCCGTTACGGCCGTCGTACAGAACTCGGTGGAGCAACGGTATGACCGTGGCACGGGGTGGAAAAAGCAACAGAAAGACGTTAAATAGCACTTAACGAATTCCGAGTGTCTTAATCGACCGCATTACAGCAATAAATAAAAGTGTTCAGTTGTGTTGTAATTGCGATTAGTGCGGCAAATGGATTCCCAAGAAAGAAAAACCACTGTTTTGGCTAATTGAACTAGACAGATTCGGACAAAAATTTCATAGTTCGAACTCGGCCATTCTGCAATAGTAATATCGGTAACCGTATCCTCCGATGTGTTTGGCTAAGAATTCTCCTGAAAATTCAGTCAAATTATGATATGCGGACATTACATAATACAATATTATTATTTCCGTAGATATTTAGTTTAGAGATTCTTTTAAATCCGTTATGATGCTTAATTGGTTTCTTTTGTTTTAACATAATTGTCTTAATAAAATCTAAAAAATTTTAAATTATGACCGTGGTAAGTTTTAACAAAATTAAATATGATTTACGACGTTGGTTATTGAATACACTAATCATATTTATATTGTCACACATATATTTAATTAGGAAAATATAAAAAGCATAACATTTTCGATTATAACCGCATTTGATAGAAATATTAATATTTAAATTATTTTATTTTAAATGAGAACTGCAATTATAATATTTTAGCAATTTTTGTTGACGTTTTAGAATATTATTTTTTTTTTGTAAATTACAGAATTTTAGATTCTGAGCGAAGTAAAAAATGTATTGGTTTTACAATGAAGTGTGCATTTTTTTTTTATGTCAGAAAGTACGATTTCGGACAGATATAACGGTCTGATTACCATAAATAGGGTTTGCTTTCGCTAGATAATTGCATCTAGTTGATATTTTATTTAGCTCATTTTTCGAATTTCACAAACTTTTCTTCAGGAGAAGAAAAACTACTGAATAACTGCAAAATTCACGGAAATTGTAATTTTGACAAACTCGATTTTAAATAAATCATGATAACCAACACAATTTTAAACGTAGTAAATTTAAAATTTATTTAAGTATTACATAGGAGTCGTATATATATAAGACAATTTTTTGGAACTGTTATATGTCTAAATATAAAACTTTGAAAATTTTCCGAAATGTAATTATTTTTACAATAATGTTTATTATAATTTGTTATTTTGTATTTTATTGTTTAAAAATTTAATAAAGTATAATTATATATTACTTAAACAAGTTTTAAAATATTTTGTAAATCTACAGTCTCAATTTTTTAATAAGTATTCGAAATTTTGAATTTTGGATGATATCCTAGAAATATGATATTTTTATATAGTTGTTTGTATGTTTTATACTTTTGTAGCATAACTATACTTATACTCTACTTATATGACTTTTAATAAAGTTAATTTTACTTATAGTTGATACAGGATTTTTTGATTCTTGAATATGCATATAAAAAAAACCCTATTGAAAATCGAAAGGTCTATTTTTTTTTACATGCCTTCAAATTTTAAGATGAACAGCTGTAATCGATTTCCCGACTTATTAAATTTTTTAGTTATTATTTGTTAAAACATTTAATAACTATTCAATATTTTTATTTTACTATTATATATGAAAAATGTATTAACCAAATAAAAATCTATTATGAAAAACTTAAGCTTCTAACGTTTGAAATTATCTAGATGGTTATTCTCAGATAGTCGATTTATTTATCTAGATAAGATATATTTGTATTTTATCTAGTTAATGCATAACACTGACTACTGTATGATTTAGAATATAATTTTATAGTTATACGAGTATAATATTCATACTCCATATAGATAATATTTAAAAAATAGTTTTTGTTTCCCAATTAGGCTATATAAAGTAAGTCATCATTTTTAATTATAAATGCCAATTTTTAGAACATTAAAGTTATATTTTACTGCTATTTCGTATTATTTTAAAGATAAGAAGTTATTCAAATATTTTTTAGGAGTAATTAAAAAAAAAATTTCAATATTTAATAAAAAGAGATAATTAATATTCATGGTTATTTTATAGTTATAACTGTTATTAGTTATAGTACTTACTACTTACACATAAACTATACGTCTATACAGGATTCCATTTTACAAAAGTTGTAAGGTTTACATACGTTTTTATTGCTCTTTAAATTTAATGTTTACTTAATATTCTATTCACACTGTATATTATATATTTTTGCTCATTACCTCGTGTAAAATTAATTAAATATTAATTTATATATTTATAATACGAGTAGGTTTATATTCTGTTTTAATGTTATGTTTAATTATATTTTATGTTGTTATATCAAAAACTTTAGGTACTTAAGATATTGCATATTATATACTATATACATCTAATTGCATTGCATATTTGATGAATGTTTAGAGGTATTATCATTTAATTTTCAAAATATTTACATAACATTTTTTCATAACTTTTTCTACATTTAATTTGTAAAAATATTATACCAATAATTAATACTTACGACCATTGTTTATATGTATCGTTATAATCACCATACTTAGTTTAAATGATTAATTTAATTGAAGCATATAGTAGAATATTATGTAAATATTTATATTGCTTATATATACTTTAATTATTATTGTTCAAAATATGAACATTTTTTTACCAAGAGAATATATTGTACTAGATATTTTTTATGTATAGTATTATATAATATAGAAACTATTTTTAGACAAAATTTCTAATAAACTTGATAATCCATATATTTATATTTAAAATTTAAAGTTGATTAATATAATTTATCTATATTAGAAATATATTTTGTAAATCAATCCAATAATGAATAGCTTATCAGATAAATGAACATTTTAAATTATTATCTTTATACTATACTCAATTTATGTGGAACTCATTACAATATATAAAACATAATAAAATTATTATTTAATGAATAATAATATTACAAACAATACCCTTCGAACTAAATGAAAAGTCATAATAAATTGTTTAAATTACCTTGAATTTATAGAATTGTGTGAAAAGTAATTATTTTATTTATTAATTAAAATAAGATAATTAAATTACAATTATAAACTACATTAGCATATTGTGCTCTAAAAATTTCATTTTCCATACTATAAGTCAAAAAAATCTTTGTAGATAAATTAAATATTTTAAAGCAAATTATAAATACTTGTAGAGATGATCCCTTAGCTTGTTAGTTATTTAGTGTTAAACGGAATGATAATTTAAATTATAGTTTTATTAATTATGGTTTCAGAATAAAATACTTGGTTATACATATTACATATGCATACAAAATAACCCAAATAAAATGTAAACAGATGTATAACTGATGAAAAACATTAATTTAAAATAATGATGTTTTTGTGTGTATTAAAGAAGAAGTAAACGCAATAATTATGAATTTGTGATATATATATATATACACATATATTATAACATTTGATAGTATTCAATATAATTTATTTATTAAGTTCTCGATTAAAAAATCAAATTTGTCGGTTACGGCGTTGGTTACAAATTGTTAATAATAAATTACGTAATATGAGACAATTTTGTGGTCAAAATTTTAAAGTGGGTATCGCAAGGTAACGCATCTTATTCATGGCATTAAAAAGAAAATCTGGTAGTGCTAGATGAAAATTTATTTTGTGATTCGTGATAATTTATTATTATTTTTAAACAGTAAAACATTTTATGCGTGGAAAACGAAATAAATGAATTAACATTCAAAACAACCGAAAAAAATGTATTTTATTTTAAAAGGGTAGTTTTCCAATAATAATATAAACACAATTGGTAGTATAATATAATTAGCACGTGTAATTAAGATATGTGGTATAGCTCCACCAGAAATTAGACGGCAAGTAATAGCAGAAGAAGAAAGGAAGAAATGCAATTCCGACGGAAAACACCCTTTATACGGTTATAATCCACGTAATAATAGATTAAAATCGAGACATAGCTTCTTACACAGTACTAATGGGGCCCTTGAATCCAAAACCGATGAACGCATACTAAGATGGAAAGACAGATGTAAAACAGACGAACCAATATGGACAAGAGCCACAGAGAACCTTCCACCGGGAAAAAACCTGAAATATGGACTGTGGAAAACCTTAAACCGTCTAAGAGTAGAAGTAGGAAGAACAAAAAAGAACCTAGTGCGGTGGAAAATAGGAGAGACTGTAGAATGTGAATGCGGAGGCGTACAGGACGATCAACACCTATTGCAGTGTGTTATGACAAATACGAATTGTGAAAGAGACGACCTTTTTAAAGAACCAAATGACGAAGTAATAAAACTGATTCAATATTGGCTCAAAAAAGGTATTTGAAACAAGCTGACTGATACGACGAAGAAGAATTAAGATACAAACAATATAATAAAGTAAACTATTAAAATATGCATTAAAACTATTTACAATTACAAATGAAATAATATCTTTTTAACTAATTTTATACATCTATTAACTGGAACATTGATACTATTATTCTTAGACTGGAATTTCATATACAAAGTACGTTACTAGGAAAAGACTAATTTAAATTGCTGAATACATTTGAATAATAAATAATAAATGAATACAATAAGTAATTTTAAAATAGAGCATACTAGCAGATTATAATAGTAAGTAGAATGTCTTATTTCATCTCACTTTATACTTTCAACTAGATAGGATCGGTCATCCTATTCTTACACTTTCAAGGATCACGATTTTTTACATATCGTCTGTTCACACAAGTTATCTTTATATCCTTGTCTATTCCAATCTTCGGTATTAATAAATAATTATTAGTTTTTGTTTATAATATACTCAATCCATAAAAACTTCAACGTATTTATTTAAAAAATAGTAAGTAGGGCTGACAGATTGCGATCCGTAATAATTTATTTATTTTAATTACGATTATACATAATATATTATGTGCATACAAAATGATCCTAAGTTTTTTCCAAAATCTTGAACTTATAATATTTAAGTTAGTTTAAATTAGGTGATTTATGGATATGACCCTGATACAAAACAACAATCGAGCCAATGGAAGACTTTAAATTTGACTTGTTCCAAAACATCTTGTCAGGTGAAAACAATGTTGAATTGTTTTTTTGATATTGGATATTTAATTCATTTAGATATTTTTCCTTTCTGTCTGGACGTTTGGATAAAACTGTGCAAAAATTTGCAGAGAAAAAATTAAAACAAAATCGACAGAGACATCATAAAAACAAAATCACGTTTCGAACAATGGAATGAAACAATGGAACATTGGTGAAGTGTGTTGGCCTCGATGGAAAGTATTTCGAAGAAGATAAAGAGTTTTTTTTTTTTTCAAAAATTAAACGAGTAAATAATTTCTTAAAAAATTAGTCCGATTTTATTTTTTTGTATATTACAATGGATACGTCGTTCGAATATTGTTGCGGATAACTCGCTGCTCGCGTTTGATGATAATAATAATAATATGACGATGTCGCGAGCATCATTAGGCACGTTTATGCCAGCACCCAAGTGCCAATGCTTATATTGAACACACAACGGCGAACTTAATCCATTTAACTTGTGCGAATCGTTTGCCAAACGCTCTGTGTGCGTGTGTGTGGATATCCGTCCTCTGGCGGTGGTCCAGATGATTCTTGATAGAGAAAAAGAGAGTGTGAGAGAGAGAGAGAGAGAGAAGAAATTCTGCACGCGTCGATATCCGACCATCGCCAAAAACCACTGCCGATATAATATATTCGATCGCGACCCGACCGCCGTCTCCGTTTTCTCTCTTCACGTACGGCTACCGATAGTGTTATGGCTTAACGATACCGTAAACAACTAAACAACGGTTGTAATATAATATTATAATATTGTCTCGTCACTTATTATTACGATGATACTCTTATTTAATATTTATGATGTATTGTTCCCGGTACGATTTTACGGAGGTCATTCGATGCGTGTCCGATTCGTTTATATGTACAATAATAATAATAATAATTAATAACGTACGCGTACATCAGCATGATATAATAATAATAACGATAACGACGATAATAATAATAATGATAACGATGATAACGATGTAGTGGCGCCTATTCTCTGATGCTCGGCCGATCCATTCGGATTCACACGAATCGTCCATTGAGTCGGCCAGAAGCAATTCAAACTTTGGCTGCAGAAACTGGCTATTGACAGTATACCACGATATAAACGGATACGAATGATACGATACTTAGAGTTTCCAAGTTTCAAAAACAGATGGAATCGTCCAAATAATTTGATTGTTAATATAATATTACGCAATATTTACGAAAAAAAGAAAAATTATTTAACTTTGGCATATTTTATTTATTTGTACAATGCGTTTATGCATAGTAATAAATCAAATTTAAATAGATTATTGTATTTTAAGTGACTAAATATCTAGATACCTGTAATAAAATTCAAAATAGCTGTAACTTAAATACATGTATAATTTATAAAATATAGAACGCAGGAACTTTTTTTTTTTATAATATTATGAATGATCAGTTATTTTTAATCAACTAATAATTTGGATTATAACAAATTTTTTTATTTATGGTTTGTACTTTGTAGTATTATCAATTATTTGTATTACATTAAAAAATATTGTATTAACTTGATTTTAAGTTTACGCATTGTAATAATACTTAAAAAAAAAAAAAAATAGTTTTGTGATACATTTTTAAAAAACAAACTATAATAGTTCATAATAATTTATAATATAGTTATCGAATGCAATCAAGCTAGATAAAAAAATATGATAACTAATAATATTTGAATAAACAATTTGATAAATATTTCACATAGTGTAATAAATTCATGTCCATTTTAGACATTTATTGTGTATTGTATTTTGGCAAAAAACATAGTAATTTTTTAGATGTGTATAACATTTTGATCTTGCCAAATATTTTAACCACATACAATGTTATTTGTATATTATACTGTTTGTTTGGCGAAATTCAACTGTTTTTTCATGTTTGTTTGTTCATGATTAAATTCATGATATACGTTTTATGATTATTCATCATTTTGATAAATCATCACAAAGGTATTTAATTTTAATGTATGATTTAATTTGTACTACAATATCATAAGATACAAGGGTGTTTAGATAAAAATTTTAAGCTTGGAAGCGAATTAGTTCCTAATTTTTATTAAATACATTGGTAAAATATATAACTTAAAAATTATAAATATACAGGGTATCCTGGATTTATTTACTAATTAAAATATTTCGGTGAATAATTAAAATTTTTGAATGAGAGTTCTTTAATATTATAAGTTAGGCATCAGCCTGAAATATTACCTATATAACTTTTTATTTTTATGTCGTGTGAAATTTGAAAATATTCATTTTAAAGGGCCTAATTTTATAAGAATTTTGATGTGTTTTCTTCACAATGTCGATTTTTAGGAATATTTAACATTTATTGGAGAAATGTTATTTCTGATATCATTATTTACCATAATTTAATATTTTAATATCCTGACTTGCAAAATTTGTTGCTTATCATTTACTTATTATAATTTTGAACATTGGTAATATGAATATATTATTACAATATAACAGATTAAACAATTACAAAAAATGACGTCAGAAATTTTTAAAAATCACTACATTGTAATAGTAATGCAACTTATCGAAATGTAAAATAAAATCATAATTCATAAAAATAAAATATTTAAACTGAGCCTCTTCAAGACATGAAAACTAATGTGAGTATAAAGAATTATATATTCTGTATATAATATTATATACAGAATATTTTCTTATTTAACAGCTAAAATTTGAAGATGACCTCATTTAAATAAATAAAATCGAAAACCTATTTACGTTTTTTTTTATTTTGGAACTTTTAAGGGTACTTATGTTTCTTATTTAATTTAATATTAAATTTATTGAAAAACATATTATATAAAAATTAATTATTAACCTATAAACCTCTATTTTCACGTGTCACACAATTTTTGCGATTTTCAGATGTCGGCGTCCTAAGCGTCACGACGTAGTCAAAATATCAAATTTTCATTAAATCTATAATTTAGGAAAATATTTTTTATAATTACTAAAAAAAGAACAAACCTATAAATAATGTACACAATTTATTGAATAATACACAATGTATTGAAGAGGGTAGACAACTACTCGAGATGCTATACTAAGTTAATATATTAAAAGTAAAAGTTCTTATTATAATATAAATATTAGTAATAGATTATTGATTTAAAATGAATTGATTATCTAATATAAAAAGTTAGATTTATTTTATAATTTCCTATAAATACCTTATTAGTACTAGATACCAATAAAGTTTTAAATTGATGTTATTTGAAATTGTTTTTATTATTTTTTTTTTTTTCTTTAAATTCATTATTATAAATATTATTAAAATAAAATTGTGTGTATTACTAATAAATTTGTTTGTTTTATAAGTAATTTCATAAAATATATTCTTAAATTATAATATTAATTAAAAATTCATACCCCCCTCCCACATTTGTCGACCCCTTAAATATTAATAAACATATGAATTAGTCATTTTAATATTTAATTATTTAGTAAAATTTTACTATTACTCTAATAGTAAAATATACATCAATGCTTGGCATTTTATTATGTAATAATAATTAGTTAAAATATAATAATTGTAAATAATGCAGTATTTTGTTCACGTGTACAATTATGCATTAATATCACCTATATGATACGCCGTCTCAAAATATATTTCAAACTCGAATGTAACGTATGTAAAGTTTCTTGATCAAATTTATAATTAGGACTGAAATACAATTTTTAAAAGCTCCGTCAATTTAATGTTTTTCCATTGATTATTTAAACTTAATTTAAATTTCAAAATTATATTAACATAGGAAATATAATGTATAATTATCTATTATAAAATAACGTTTAAAAACCAAACAATTTTTTTTAACCGAAAAATGTATATTAAGGATAACTAACATAGTAAGTCCGAAAGGTTATGTGTATGAAATGTAAATATTGGTTAGAAATAAATAATATTTTTAATATGATATAATACGATACATTTAATGAACATTTTATCGGCCTGTTGAAGTTTGCTTTCAACAGTTTTCAATGAATATACATTGCTCCTAAACGTTTACCCATTATCAACAAAACTGCTTGATCGTCTTTAAACTAAATGGATAAACTTCTTCACTCGAACTGGTCTAATTCAGTTTAAATAACTTTCCTAGAATTGAATACACTCATGGCGCGGCGGTAAGAAAGTTTTTACCACTAATAATTTGAAAGAGGTTGGTAACTTTCTGTAATTAATCGAAAAATACAGTATATAATAACAAAAAAATATTTTATTTTTATTAATTTTTCAAATTTAAATTTTCTTGTATAGTAAAATAATTTATAGTTTAATAACATTATATAGGTACATAATGTAATTTGTTCAGTTTCATCAATGAATTTATAATTATTATTACACTATTAGATGAATACATTTATAATTCTAACAAAATAAACCAATACTGGTAAGTATTTACTTACTTTATTTGTGGTAAGTATTAACCAATACTATAGATTGTATATTATTACCTACCTACTCATTTGTTTTTAATACTGAACAGGTAAGTTACTAAGTTGTATATTTATAATATTATATTCCTTATTATCATAACAATGAAAAATTATTATTTAAAAATACTTACTGAGGTTTTCATTTATTTATTTTTTAAATTAATAAAAAAACTTATTGAACATTTTAAATTTTATTAATGCATAAAAACTACATAAGTATTAAATTATATTTTCATGAAATATGTAAAAATTACAAATGCACTTACATTTAATTATACATCCGAATATTTGAACTATGGTGTAAGAGAAGAAGTTTAAAAGGAGATTATAGAAGGCATTTTGTGTTGATGAAAATCTAATATAAAGAAAATGTTAATGAGTTATAACTATTTTGATGTTTATAAAAGAGGGTCGTGAAGTAGGGATAAGATATTTCTGCATTACACTAATTAGTAATTCGTATGGTTAAACTTTGAATGGTTATAATCAGGAAACTTTTTCTATAATATTGTTAAAATATATTTAATAAATAATTTATGTTTTATAATGAATTGAAAATAATAATATAATTTGTATTCTATTTAGTTAAAACAATAAACATTTAAATTAAAATTGATGAGAATTGCTTAAAAATATATTAATGATTTTTATAAACACGCAATATATATTGTGTTTTGTTATTATTATGTAATATATAAATTACAAGTATATTTATATTAAATTGTTTATTACTAACATACTTTTTAGATTTTTATTATATATACATAACGTTGTTGTTAAAAAGATTTAATAAAAAAAAAAATTTATATTTTTAAAATTTATCTCATATTAGTATAAAATATTCAATCTGCAGGAATATTATATTATAAAAATGTATTATTCGAATTTTGTGATCTGTGAATAAAATTTCTGTCATTTTCATATATTTATAGTTTCGTATGTACTGTAAAAAGTAAATATAATTTATAAGTTGAAAATTTTCGCAAAATTCGATGGAAATTAAATTTATTGTTTAGTAAAATGATTTTATAAATATGATATGCAAATATAGTCATATGTTTAAACATTTTATACTTTTAAAATTACATTAATTTTTCTTTATCATTTTTATTAGGCATATGTTTTAATATCATACTATTTTATATAAAAAAAATTTGAAAGTCGTTAAATATTTTATATTATTAATACAATTAATACAATTTTAACATATTAATAATATTATTATGTACTATCTATTATATATTTATTTTCAAACTTTGAAACTGTATCAACGAAAATATAATTTGATAAATTATTAATTATTCTATAAGTTTAGTTATAAATTCTCAATGATAATATTTTTCTAAAAACATATAATAATATAACAATACGACCGACTTCTTGCTTATAATGTATCAGAATTATTTGAAATTTATACTGGTGCCGGATTCAATTGTTTCTATATTATCATTCACATTTCATCTGTTTAGAGTTCAGATATCAATAATAATATAATGCGTATGGAAGATTATCAGAAAAATGTATACTCTGATCAAAATATTTGATATAAAAACGCATTAAATCGTAAGTTCTCGTAATTGTAACAACAACAAAATGAGAAGAAATTAAATTTACTCGGAATCTTCAAGAGACAGTCGCTGGTTTCGTGATAAAAAAAAAAAAAAAAAAATAATAAATAAATAAATAAATAATAATAAAGTCATCTTTTATAGAAGTGTGTGTATCTACGATTTTCATGCGTACCGTGTACGATAAAAAATAAAACGAAAACGAAAATATAATAATATATTTCGATTATGTGCACAAGAGAATAAACTAGGAAATATAACCGAATTTAGCGAAGAGTATATTATTATATTTTTTAACTCACTTTGGGCACATTTTTTTTTCCGTCTCCTCACTGACCTCCCTCGTCTTCCTACACACGGTTCAAAAGCCTTATTGTAAATCGAGTTTCGTATTATATACCCTCTTTGTGTACGTCCAGGGGAATAACGTTATACCAAGACAATCGCTTAACTCCGCCTGTCATATCATCTCGAAGTAATCTCTTGACTCCTCTATTGACGTCCCGTACGCGATACACGTGCGGCGACGTATTGTTTTACACATACGATCGGCTCTGATAATATTATATTGTTATCATAAAGTTATAATATTATCTACGGAGGTCTTGTGGCCTTGTTGTCGACGAAACGCCATATTTGGACGTCTAAACACATTTCGTTTGACGCGGTAAATGTTCAATACGGTGATAATATGTGACATGAGTTAATTAATATACAATTTGCGTTTCATATAAATTAAGTAATTCAATTATGATAAGTATACTTATATTTATTTATGAACCGTTACTTAATTTTTCCTTTTTTTATACAAGTTTAGCAACAAACGGTTAAAATACGATTCATTCAAGACGATAAATTCAAAACAAATAATTAAGTAAGTAATTACTCACGTTATTAATTTACTATTAATAATACAAATTGTTCAATTTTTTAGTATTTCTTTGTTTACCTTAGATATAATAACGATACAGTAATTTCACAAAAATATTCCAAATATAAAAATCGATATGTGAAAAACAAATTAACGAGAGTAATATTTTTTAACTAAAAATTATTAGACATAAACTTAAAGACTAAATCACATTGGTGTATATTGCAAAATATCAGAAAAATATATAGGAGATCTAGTAACATTAATGTAAAAGAGGAATTATATTATAGATGAGGTAGTAACTTAAAATTTTGCATTATTGCAAATAATGATATTATAAAAAATATAATCTCATTTTTGGTTTTTTAAACATATTATTTACGATTATATATGTATTTTATTATTATAGACGATGTTATAAAATATGTTATACACCAGTTGTTATAATCTATGGAATACTATTTAAACCATAATTTTTAAAACAAATTTGAAACTAAATAATATCATAAGTTATAAATATATAATATTTAAAACACTAAAACTCGTAGATTTTATTATAATTTGAATTTATTTTTAACGTTTAATATAATAAAGTGTTATAAAATATATAAAACATTTTTAAAATTCAAATATACTTAACATCAGTGACGGTTTTATAAGAGTAGGAGGTCCAGAGATAATAAATCTCTACCCCGGACGATTTAAAAATACAATTTGTAATTAATTATAAATGCTGTTTCTTCAATTAAATTCTACTAAACAATTATTGTGGGAATAAAAAAAAATATATGTGAGTATAATAACATAATACATAACACGAATATATAATATAGTAGGTAGGTACATTTTAATCAAAATAATTATACGAGGATAAACAAGAACAACGAACATATTTGTTCTCGTAATGTAAATACAAATCAAAATAATATAAATTGTTTTAATTAATTACTGGTCTGTCAATTGTTGCTAGTTTATTGAAGCAAGAAATATTGACATAAAGATGTTTATCTACGTTTATATCATTTTTATTTATATTTGATATTTTTATGTCAAGAGTTGTATGTAATAATTAATTAGAGATACTTTTTCTTAATTAGATGATTTTTTGAACTGTTTATCGTCATTAAAGTAGAATATTTTATAAATGACAATATTGTTATTTTTATTTAAAATTTAACACATAAAAAAACCAAACAATTGATCAATTGATATAAAATGACATTCAGAAAATATTATTTCTAATATATTTGTATGTACATTAAAAAAAATAAAAATAATAGTTTTCATCAAACTGTATTCATAACTTTTTTATTGATAAATAATTATTTACTATGTATTTAAAAATATTTAATCAACACTTGTAAAAGTATGTTAATTTTGAAATAGTGTAATACGTAAATTTCAATTAAGTTTCCAATAATTGTATTTATCTAAAAAGGTTGTTTTCTATTTATAAAAAAAATCGTTTTATTTGTTTTAATGAATATAATATTATCAGTATTTTAAATTGTAATTGAAAAAAAAATACAAATATTATAGATATACCTATTTGTATAACACCATCACACATTAAGTATATTTAACGAGAGTAAATACATAATGTAGAGTTGACAATATTTTACAAAAACGCTCACCAGTTATTTTTTTCCATTTTTGATAGAATAAAAACACATTTTTCGACTGAATTATATTATGTTTTTTAGTACCTTTCAATCGAAGTTCGTGAAATTATTATGAATTGCATTAAACATTTAATGTAGATAAAAACACATTTACTACACTGAATAGCTAATTTAAAAATATCGTCTTAATACAATGGCTGGTGATTTTAATCGATTGACTTTTCCTTAAAGACCATTTACTTATAATACGAGTTATGGCACCACCATTCTGAAACGGACAGACGGTTTACTAGATGCCCGAGAAATTACATCTATTTGTAATGGCGAGGAGAGAGATAGACTAAAAAAAGTTAACGAATAATCTTGAAAAAAGTACTCTGCGGAAGGAGAGAGATAAAAAACAAACTTATTTATTTGATTACTTCTTCCTGTCAAATTTTCTCCAAAGTACTTTGCCAAAAGGACGATTACACGGTGGACCGGGATCGGGGTTTTTAAAAGCGCGAAAAAAGTATAATAACAAATATATATATAAATAAATAAAATAAAATAATAAGAAATGAGTCATGAAAAACTTTTTTAATTTCCCTTTGGCGACAATAAAAGTATTTAGTGAGTATGAAAACCAGAGGGCAGTTTTAGAAAGATATTTGCGTTCATAAAATAGATATGAACTTGTGTTAAGTTTCGTGGGACTATGCAAAATTCATTGTGTAGAATATTATTATGTATAATTGACGAAAACGAAACGGTATTCATTAAATACATGCAATACATTATTACGAGTACCTATATAGGTACTCAGTCATTTTGAAAAACGTGGAAAAAGTAATAAAGAAACGGTATTTTTCGAAACCCCTTTGGCTGAATTGTGTTTGAACGCTAAACCGACGACGACATATTAAATTTATTATTTATTTATTTGTCACCGTCGTCGTCGTCGTCGTCGTTTATATTAAACTAAGACGGAAAAGAAGGGAGAAAATATGATTTTTTTTACAACTTGCCTCTTTTTTTTTTATTATACGAGTAAATGCAGTACTTTGCGAGCTCAAAATTGATTATTAATTAAAATGGATTAATTTACGGTAGAATGGTAATATTATGAAAATGACAAAATAAACCTAACGAAGGAAAATTGTTTCCGAGCGTTAATTTGTGTTTCAAAGTTTTAAATATGTTTGTTACACATTATTTTGATTTATCAACGTACTAACTAAATTATGACGAAACGACTGCTTCAATGTTTATTTTCAAGCTTACATTTTATTAAAGGGTAGGTAACTTACAAAAATCATTCGGGAGGAACAAATATTTGTTAAAAATACTACACGTATATTAATCGTTTATACAAAAAAAGATAGTAAAATTTTAATGAAAAAAAAAAAAAAATTTCTATTTAATAATATATTATTTACATAAGATTGTTCATAATAATATATTACGTATAAAATAAAAACCCATATCAAACGTATAATAACAATAATATTTGTGCTTCCAGTTCGAAATTTAATACGCAGTGAATTTATATTAAACACAATATTTTCAACGATTTCATTAAATTCGTTTAGTTCATTTTAACCACATTTTAGGATTTCTGTATGGGCAAATGACATACAAACATTACCCACAGCTTGACCACAATTCAAAGACAGTTAAAGAAAAATACTCGAGAATAACTGTTACTGACAATGTGTCAATATAATATACAAACATCGATTAAACGAGAACTGATATTTTATACCAATAAAATCATAATTTTCCTTAATACAATTGAATCGCTTAAGATTCTCAAGGATAATGGATTTTTATATTTGAGTAGAAACATACAAAACAATTGTAATTATTTTTCTATTGTCTATATAATATAATACCTACGTACAGATAATGTCATAACACTGTATTTGTAGAATTATAAATGAATAATATAATTGTGATTCATATAATATATATATTTTTTTACGTACTAAATATTAATTTACAGTTTTCCAATTTAAATTGTATGTCTATTGATATTTGATTCTCATTTATTTTCCATTATCTGAATTCGTATATTTGTGTTTTTATTTATTTGTATTATTCTTATATAATATGTATTCATAATATAATTGAATCATTCATGTTAACGATTAATAATAGGAATCGTAAAATAGAGTTTCATAAATTTTTATTGTAAAAAATAAATATCTAATTTTGCTTCCGAGGGTTTAATAACAACGCTTCGTTAAACATTATCGTTGTGCTTCCAGAAAGTCAAATTCGAATAAAACGTTGCAAAAGTTTTCAACCACACTAGTTAAAACCTCGATAATACAATGTAGAAATGTAACTGAAATGATTCGCACCACCGGCAGTCGTCTTGTATATTATTATAACTTTCCCAATCGTAAAAAATAATCCGTCTGTTTTAACATTCAAATAATCCCAGTTGAACACCTTCCCGAACAGAAACTGTATATTATGTTTGAAATTAAATTTTCTGTTTGGAATATGCGAACACATTGCCAACAGTTGAAATGATTATTATTATTATAAAATATATTCACGTTGTATTTATAACGGTTTGATCCTTTTGGATTAAACCAAAATTAGTAATTATTATTGATTGTTGTCCGCTACCAAAGTTTGCAGATCATATTACGACCAATTTAATATTGCGATCTCTTATCAACATTATGATTGCCGACTAAAATTGATTTTGATTAAATTCAATCCGACCGTGCGTCTCTAGTTTTATATACAGATATCGCAAGACGGCTGCATGAAACTGATCAGGATTATCTCGTGTTTGAACGGGTCCTGCGCGATGACCTAATTCTGTTATATTTTCTTTACAACAGACCTTTGGATTTCCACGAAAGAGTTAATACCTCACGGTGAACACAGCTAGTTATTATCGAGGATTGTGAGCAGCTGCGTTACAGGTGGTGGACCCGAGTTTGTGACGTTTTAAATGGAATTGAATTTTTCGTTAAACCGACTTTGTGTGATCGATAACCGGCTTATGAAATGATTATGACTTTTCCAAGTAGCTCCGACGCGAATTCAGAAAAATTATCGAAATTAGTTTTTGATGCGAGCCGAACGTGAATATAAATTTTGCGAATATCGGTCGACGTGCGAATGAGTGAATACCCGCGGGAAAGGAGATTTTTTTTTATTTATTTATTTCACCAGAAAATAAAATAAACATAACTGGCGCTGAGATATTGGGTTGCCAAAAATTTACATACGAATCACACTGTCATGCTGCTATAATGCGAGACCGAATATATGATCGAGAACGCTCACATTTGTAATTTTGTAAAAATTCGATTTTTGGTCCGGAAACTTTGTATATATAATAAATTTGCGAATGTTATATGAAAATATAATATAGAGAGATTATTTTACAAGTTTCACGCATGACAAATATGTTGATTGCTGAAAGATAGTTTGACGAGGTTTAACAAAAATGTCTTTATGATTATTGCAATTATATAATAACCTACCTATAGGTATATATTTGTTTAAAAATCGAATAATTGTACTATTAAACTGGGAGCGCATTGCAAAAAATCTCTACTGCGTATTTAATTTAGTTTAGCCTAACTTATAAAATTTAGGATCTTATATAATCTAAAATAATATATAAAAATGTGATGAAATCATAATATAATACTCAGCTATATGCTATAATAATTTAATAATTAATTTTTTAATTTATTTATAAAAATAATATAGTTAGTTTTAAAACTAATAAATATAATTCGACTTGAAAATTAAACAAAGTTGTGTTATATTAAGTTTCGAATTAGATGTTTGGCTATAATTTATAATATTTCCAAGTTTATAAATATATTAGTTAATTATACATATCAGAATATCAATTGCAAAAATATCCATTATCAAGTACGCATTTAGTATTTCCAATTACACAAAAAGGCCCAACTGCGCTTTAGAATAATAAAGTCTGATTAAACTAATTCTAAAAGTAAAAACAAAATGACACAATTCTCTAAGAACAACTTTTTTTAAGTTTTGTATAATAATTATTTGTCTTAAGAAAATGTTTTTAGGATTCTTTTATGACATTTGGTGGGGTTTTATTTTATTTTAGCTTTTTAAAATGTATTGTATTAAGTCATTTGATGTATTTTTATTTACATCGCAAATGACAAATATTCGATTAATAATAAATTATAATTGCGTTTGTAAAAATAGGTATGTGTTGAACCTGTAAATTAAAAAAATAATAACTTTATATTATTATAAGCCATTATAAGCCATATTATAAAATTGTAGCCATAAAATTATTATGTACTATTATTGTATGTTCAATCGCTATAGATATATAATGTTAACTCAAAATATGCATCCATTTTGTATTCTAAAAACACCTATTACTTAATTTAAAAAAGATAAAGATAGCGATCGATGATGGTCAATTTATTGATATTTATATTTAAATTATCCTTACTGTTCGTACGCGTTTCGTCATTTTCGTTCGCTTGTTCTATGCGATACACTTTGATTTTCCCGATTAAGTCATTATGCAATTTTAATCTAAACTAAATTATTAGGTCTGTGTCACATCATATTATATAAATTATATAGTGTACTTCAGATCACGTAATGATCCATCGATAATTACTATTAATATATTTACGAGTTTAAAATTAAATTAATAAAAGTATTTAATATTATGACCAATCGCTTAAAATATTTTATTCGAATACAATATGATATATCATTGTTTTCAATTGCTAATACTATTACAATATTAATTTTTATTATTTTTCTATCATCAACATCTCTTGTCGAGATCGTCTTATTTTCATTTGTAATTGTAAAATAAGTATAATTATTATACCGTTAACGGTGTTTTTTGGTTTTAATCTAGTTGTTTGTTCCAGAAACAGATTATTTCAAATTTAATGCAATTTTATGAACAACAAAGGGATTTGTCAATTTATTTCATTTTATTTTGAGGATTAGTAACTAATTTTGTAATACCAGTCTAAATATAGCATACACTTTAATAATAAACAATAGTATAAATAACTTTGTGTATTGGAGATAAATGATTTAATAATAAAAATGTTAATGTAAATGGAAAATTAAAATCAATATCTTATAGAATATAGACAGTGCCAGTTAAATTGATTGTAAGAGTGTTTGAGATGTTTTCAATCATGCAACTAAATTAATAGTAAAAATATAATATTGTATCATGTCTATATACTAATGATGAATGACTAAGTATTTTTAGTTGAGTATAAGTTTAAATAACACCAACAATCTGAAAATCATTGTCATTTACAAACGTTCCTAATTATGATAAAAATGTTAAGATTTTTTTTGTAAATAAAACGTCTATAAATTGTATTTATTGTATAATATCGAATGATGTAATATGTAGAAAAAGTTGTACACATTGATGCTATAAATTTGGGTAAAGTTTTACTTAGTTTATACTTTAATATACAAGTAATTCACGAAAAATCAGTTCAACAACAGTACTTTTAAAATGATAAATGTTAACATATATTTTATACTTACACAATGAACTTTATAATATGATAATTGCATAGTTTGAAATCAATTAAAAGAATTTAATTTATTTATTGTTTACAATAAATTATGTATATATTACCTTATATATTAAATGCAATATAATATTATCATTTTCAAACTGTAACATACTCATTAAGGTTTTACAGTATTATCAAATATTTTTTTTGGATATACTCATATTCATAATCAACCTATATACATGTATAATATAATATTACGATTGTATTAATCAGTGGTTATTAAGAATATTAGAATATTTCTTTTAATAAATTAAATTAAAATAAATAAATTTCTTCGTCATAAATTTTAAAACTAAAAGTTATGAGATTATTTAATTATTATAATGAGAACTATTTATAAATATATAAATCATATTACACATACATTATAAATTTATGATAAAATATAATATTATTTTACTGAATTATATTGATTTATTCGCATTTTAGTGTTTATAATAATATATAGCATATAAATATATCGTAATAAATTGTGTTATTATTGATTTTTCTATAGCCTTTTATTTCCATACAGTATTTGGGATATACCTACTCATTATCCTTGGGATTTGTATAAAACTATGTTTTAAAAACTTGTGACCGTTTTAAGATATAGAGAATAGAAACTAAAAATTGTTTTGTTGTACTAAGTTATAAGTATTTTATTTATAACTTTTGACAAAGTTTTACGGTCGTTTGCTATCTTAACATCAACTATGGTTACACAGCTGCAAGGAACATGTACATTTTAAGGATTTACTATATCTATTGTAGTTTAACTGTCTCAAATGGAAGCACAGTTTTCTATAAGTTACGGAGAAAAAGTTTATTAGAAATGTAAGAACTTAAAAATCATTATTCCAGTTTATTGTATTATAGAATATACGGAATAATAATTCAAGTTAAATATCCTTCAAATAGGGTTTATATAAACGATTACAATATTAATTACAATCTTTATTTTATTAATAATACTTCAATATAAATATTCTACGAAATGAGTTTATTTAAACGAATACAATTAATTACAATTTAATAACGTACTTTAAATATTTTTCTTAATCTGTTTAAGTACTTTTATCCTACAGATAGTATAAGTGTTTATTGTTTAATTATTATTATAAACTATAATAAATATTAGTCTTGACTTTTTACGCATAATCACATTATACGATTGAAACCTTTTTGTCTTTGAAAACTATTGAAAAATTACCATTCGAAAGTTTTTTTTAGGTTTTAAAAATTTACGTCCGGTGGTGGTTTCCGTCCCGACGTAATTTATTATGTATTCAAAATAATTCACTACGATTAGGATGCAACATCGCTTTTTTAGCCCCATGAGAACTCACCAAAAAAATATAAATAAAATAAAAATTAACATACCCAATTAATATGTAAATAGCTAAAAAGTTTCATTAGACGTTACGGAATAGCTAAAAAAGTTATTTTTTTATAATATAATCAATACTAGTAAGTACCTACATTGAACAATAATAATGATAAGAAATCAATTATCACCAAAAACATATCTATTTAAATCCAATTAATATATTATTGTTATTAATTTAAGATAGCTTCATTTTTAGCACTTGATTTGATGAAAATTTCAATACTGTTATATAGTCTAACAGAGAATATTACCATCACGAGTTTAAAAAAGAAAATGCAAAGTAAATGATCCTATTAAAATATTATGAAATCATTGATCTTTTGCATTTAAATTATTTCGATTTGAGACGGCTGTCGCAATAAAGATTTTACGTGTATTTTTTCTGAAAAAAAATTTGTTTTACGAAAGTTAATTAATAATATCGCAGAAACTTAATTAATATAGCAACATTTAAAATAAACCATTCCAAACTAATTACTTAACTTAAAAGTTAGCTAATATATTATAAATGATCGTTATTTACTGAGTTGTTTGAACTCAAAGTATATAATAGTATAAATATTTGATGTGCATTAATAACTATTACGGTATCATTATTACAAATGGCATACAGGGTGTCCCGCGAGGATTTTCAATTTTAAAGTGGTAGCAGTAAAGTGTTTACATTGCTCCCACCACGGCATAGTCGTAAATATTTGTGAAACACTCTGTATACATACAATAAAATGTACAAAATACAAATTATTCAACTATTTAATATTTCAGTGTGCTTTTGACACGGGAAATTTATTATAGATTTATAACGACGTGTGTATTTAAAAAAACAACACGATTATAATTTAAGTATGCTGTCAGTGAATTATATATATATTTGTTCCATTCACATATGACATAATTATTTGAATTCATGGATGCATGAGTTCGAATGTCAAGTAATAGAAAACCAAGTAAAAGTAAACCCATGCGTTTAAATATATAATGGTTTTTTTAAAAAAAAATATTTATTTTAGAAAACAAATTATAAATAATTAAGTACTCAGTAAAAGCCAAACCTAATAAGTATAATAACTACCAATTTGTAAACGAATGATATATAATCATGATTATAACTCATTGTTGGTGACTTTATATTTCGTTACTTTTGTTGACGTGTAAGCGTTTCGCTAACGTATTAAAAAAAAAAAAAATAGTACTTTTGACGGAAATAATACAATTAGATTTTTGAAATTATAAAAGTTTATTTAAAACTATAAACTGTTAAACAATTTTCTAAAAATAAAATTAACGTTTAAAAATTTGAAAAATAAATCAGGCTATTATAAAATATTATCCATGTTTCTGCTTCTTCCCTATTTGCACAGTATATTATATACGGTAATGTCAATTTTCGACTCTGATAATATTGTTGGTTAATTTGTATATTATGTTTTTCTTATTTATTTTCATTAACTACTCAATGAAGTATATATATATATATATATGTATATAATATTGTCGAAATTAAATTAAATTTAAACCAGTGGTTCTAAAAATAATGCTAGCGCAATGCTCATAGCGTCAATAATGAAGGGATAATGATGTTTATTTAATTTTAAAATTGTATTACTTTACTACTTGTTATTTCTTCATAATTTTCTGAAAAATACTTCCATGGCCAATTCATAACATAATAATGTGTAAAAAATTATAACAAAAAGGAGTGTTCTTCGGCCAACGTAGAACTTGAATTTGTCTATAAAATAAGCTAAGTATCTATATATGTTTGGTAAATTATGTTAAGTTTAAACATATTTTAAATTATGCTTAAGCCAATATAGTAAAAATATATTTATACCTTTTTTTAAATTTAAATGTGATAAAAAAATTACGTACCTTATACTATATATAGAATAACATTTTATAACGAGATTTAAAGATGACTTAAAATAAGCTTTTACAAGTTGAAAAAAAACAAATTGAATACAGTTTGTTATTCATCGTAATATGTTTATTTTAAATATTGTGTTATAATATAATCGTTTTCTCATATCGAATATAATATATAGAGCACTAAAGTTTTTTTTTTTTACATTATAGTGTTTGAAGTTTAGGTAGAGTAGAAGGAATCTTAAAAAAGAATAGTTTTCTATTAAAGAAATTGTAAAATTGTATTTTGTTACGATATGATACTTGTTAGATTAAAAATAAAAATCAGCCTATTAAATTATTATGATTATTTTGGTTTACTAATATGCAAAATAGTTTTACGTTTAAAAATATTTGAATTTTTAAATAATAATTTTCATCATACCATATTTATAATAAAAAATACAAAAGTAAATTGTTTAGGTATTTATAATAATACAAAATTGCATTGTTTTACCTTAATAAGAGTTTATTAAAAAATTCTATTCGTGTTAATATTGCTATAAATTGTTATAATATGTAAATTTAAACAAGAGTGTTAACTGCCTAATATTATTCGTTGTTGATTTTCATTCGTTAGAATTTGAAACAAACTACAATGTTAAAATAACGAATTTAGTTTTTAGCCGAGTTTTAATTAATGATGCTTACCTAATTGATAATTAAAAATACAGAGAAGCTTTTGTTCAAGCTTGAACATGTAAAACATATTATTATACCGTTAATAATTTAAATGAAATAGATAAAAATAAAATAATATTTTTAACTTTAATCCACAATATTTTCTCGTTAAATTCTGAAAAATCTATTTTTAAACGTACTCTCAATCTCATTGTAATGATTTACACTACTATGAAATAAAAATTACTAACAAAACGTATTGTTGTTATTCATTTAGTATATTTTTCAAGAATATATTACGCCGTTTTTATATTATTAATTTATCATTTTCAACTTAATATTGTAGTCAGCTTTTGTTTTTCTTCACCAGACTGGACCCGGGAAATATAATTAAATTATTTACCGTGTTATTCGTATTGTCGATACTATATTGTTCAAACGCTAAAAACGATTTAAAATAAGATACATCCCGTTATTTTCATTATTACAATTATTATTATTATTTTTTTTTATATTTTTTAATCGAAAAACATAATTTAAAAAAAAAAAAAACAAATAATTAAAATAATATTCGACTGGAATATATAATATTATAATTTTGTAATATAACATTTATACTAATAGCTATATATACTATACTTTAATAATGTATACTAATGTATACAGGTATGTTTAACACACAAATCGCTTTATTGTCGTATATTATTAAATGTCAAAATCACACAACGTTTTTTTATATGAAATCGTATAGGTTTGACATTGTCAAGTAAACCGTAGGTACCACAAACGTCAATATCAATACAGGAATAAAGTACCTAAGCTATACCTACCTATACTATTGCGTGTACGGTTCAACAGTTATATATTATTATTACCTGTACAATATTATTATATGATATAATATAATAAACGATCATAATTTCTTCGTAAAAATAACATTTTATTTTTTTTATCAAAGCATTTCAATCATTTTTTCGATATTTGTTTTTAATATCGTAATAAATCGCAATTATCTATTACATGTTATTAATATTATGTTTAAATTTAAAATAAAATAAAAGTAACTTATAACTTAGTTAAAATGTAAAAAGTTAAAGATATTAATTTCAAAAAATTAACCTAATCAAAAAATATTTACTCGTATATTATCGTTTTACAAAATTTGTGTTATATTCTATACTACATATTCAGTGATTACAGATTTAAAATGATTAAAATATGAAAGTTTTATTACAAATTAAATCAAATATAAATACAATTTATTTAGTATAAAACTATATTGTATAAATTGACTTCATATAGAAAATAATTAACTGAAAAATAATTTTATATATTAGAAAAATTTTACTCGTTAAGTTAAAACTAAAAAGTTAATGGTTAAAAAAAGTAACTCGTTAGTTGTTTACAACTTAATTAAAATTATCACTTTAACTATTTATTTAACTCATTAATTCCCAGTCTAGTAGTAGTGTATAGTATGTACTATTTTAGCAGTGTAAATTTGTTTATACATAACTGACTATCAATAAAGGCATACAAATAAAATGCATTTGAAATTAGTAATTTTTTTAATTTTCTTCAATGTGTATTTAAAGTTAACGAAAAACAACGAAATTTAATAAAAAATATTATATAATAGAAAAAGGTGTAATCTCAATACTTAATAATATAATATTGTAGTGTAGGTAATAACTTAGACGATGTATTTTTTGGTATAGGTATAAAATATAATAGATCCTAATAAACTGATACTCACGTTTAAGATGAATTACGTCTAAACATTACATGTTTCCCAAATGAGAAATCACCTGTATTTTTTTTTTTTTTTTATAATATATAATACATTACTTTCTTTTTACAAATCATACTTTCTGTGAAAAAAAGATAAAGCTTAACAAAATAATATACGCAACAATTCAAAATCTTTTAGATGTATTACGTCATACGTCAGAAAATACAATACATAAAAAAACTCTATTCAAAATCTAATTTCGTTGCATTATAGAACGCACAATAATAAGTTTAGCTTAAGAGAAAATGTACTTTTATTTTCATCGGTGACTATGAAATGACGAGAAATGATTTTAATTTATATATAAATTTTCTCGTCTGTTTTGAATATTTTTAAATGCTAGCAATAAACAAACAATTAAAAAAACGGAAATATTTACGGATTTTATTCCTGCGAGAAAAGGGTCGAGAAAATCGTGATGTGATTAAACACAAAATCCATGTATTATGGAGAATGATTTTCGGCCAGTTTCTTACAATATATACAGTGTATAATTTTCACAAATCGTCAGTACCCGCGTATGGAATTTCACCACAAAAAATACAACGATGGCATTGGATTTGTCACCGTATAATACGACTATTGGAGATTCGAATAAAATTTCAACTCTTACCACGCGGAATCATTTTCGGAACGCGTTATAAGGGACGCGGTTCTATCGCGCATTCAAATACACGACGTCTTGTTCTACAAATAAAACGTAATGTTCGGTGTAATGCGATTATAATAACCGTTTTTTTTCTCTTTTTTTTTTTTT
>CM023358.1:3834082-3892972 GCA_013282895.1 Eriosoma lanigerum | reverse complement strand
ACACACACACACACACACACACACACACAAACACACGTTTATATTACTCTGGACGCGAGAGGCGTACACTGAAATGGTAAAGTTCAAACAGCTGTGCCGGACGGTTTTCGTTCGCTTTTTACCGCGCGGTAGTGTGGTGTGATGAACTGACGACCGCTAGTGGGAACACTATACGTATTATATAGTGTTGGTCACGACAATGACCGCTGTTCTAATTAACGATATTATTATTATTATTATTATTATTATTATTGTTATATTTTTGTTGTTTCAAAAATGGTTTCCCGATATTTTCGCCATTATTGTTATGACAGTTACTACCGACAACAATATTGTGAAGTCGTCATCGTGCATTTGAATCATCGTTATTTAGGTTCGAAAGTTATTGCTCTAAAAAACTTATGAACTTGATTGCAATATATATTGTTGTAAAAAAATTAATGCATTTTTTTTTATATTTGCTAAAAACAAACAAAAAAGAGTAAAAATACGAGTGTTTATGAATTATTAGCGCAGAAAGATTAGAGGGCTACAGATAAAATTTAATCTCAAAATTCAAAAAATTGGAAACTATAGAATTTTGAAAATATAAACTTGCAGAATATTTTGTTTGAAGTTAACTTAAATTTTGAGAACCATAATAATATAATTGCATTAAGTAAAATGTTAAAAATCATAGATGACTAAAATTAACAAAATACAAAAAATTATTGCACTCAACCAAAAAAGTAGTTTGGTATTGCAAAAAGTTTATAAATAAGTTCGTATTAACATAAAATGTATATTTTGTATGATTAGTTAGCAATAAAATGGCTGGTTAAAAAAAAAACCATGCTAATACAACAATTTTCAAACCCTGATTATTATAATAACACGATCGTAGACAGAAGTAAAATATACCGTAGGGGAATATTTTACATTTATAACACATTAACGTTAATGGTCACCACAAGTATTTATACAGGTTGAAAACAAAAAATGATTAAAAACAAAATAATATTATGAAATATACTAATTTTTTTTTCAAATATTACCACCACCGATATTCAAAAAACAATAAATAAGAACTCATGGATATAAATGGTGCTACATTACTCAATACTTTCCTTTACAAGGAATATCTACGAATCATAAATAATATGTTTTTGTAGATACTAATTTCGTGTATAAGAAGTAGCCATGGTAACAAAAACCGTATGAAAATCAGTTTCGCAGAAAAAATAATAAATAATAAGTAGTAAAATTTTAATAAGTAACTATGGAAATGATGAAAACCTTACAAAAATCTGCCTCGCAGTCAAAAAAAAAAAAAATCTGTATCCAGCCCAAAAACATATTTATGATAAATGATAATGGAAACTCACAAAAATTGGCATCGAAGGCAGAAAAAAATCTGTATCCAGAACAAAAACAAAATGTTAAAATAATTATAATACTTAATTCAAGTCATTATTTTAGATTTAAATTATTATTATAATAGTACACACTGCAAGTAGAATATCATTATTATTATAAGGTACTCGTAAAAGATTTTTTTGTTCCTATTAATAACAAAGTTTATCTGACAAATTATGTCTATTAATTTACAGAAAATACTTAATTAAAACAAAAACGATAAAATGTACAGTACCGTAAGTGGTGAATGGCAATGTATTGTTATATCTGCTCTACACTTAAGAGCATTAAAAATGTATAGTGTTAATTATGAGCTGACACTGAGGTGAATTATTATAGAATAATTCAGTTATAAATGGCGTAACTTATTTATCACGGTACCACACGTTTTAAATTTTAAAATGAAGCGATTCGATTTGATAATTCAATAAAAACGTCAAATTATAATTAAACGTAGTTCGAGAGTTTATTAATTGGTCGTAAATTTAATATGTTGAGTGGGAAGTAAACGGATAGAAGATAGAATTTACCTGGGATGTGAATTTAATTGTTTAAAGACAAAACTTTCGTTCAGGTAATCCGTTGTGGATTAGCTTCTCAAAATACAGTATTGGCATTGTAGATAAGGCAAATGGACGTATTTAGAATGCAAGAAGCATAATAATTAGGTAAGCTTTAAACAATGTTTAAATATTTCGTATTTTGAACGGATGATTGAGATAAAATTAACAATTTATAAAAATACAAGCGATTGTTACCGCATTTATTTAATTCTAACTTGTTAAGTAAATAAAAAAAGATTATTATATCAAATAGAAAACTATCCTAATAATAGATATTAGATTGGAAAGTTTAAATTAGCAGATTAAATATAAATTTTTCAATATTCAGTTTATTCTTACATTTCTGATGTAATCACACAATCATTTTTAATGTTAAATTATAGTATTTACTTTTCTTAGTTTTACATACTTAGATATAAAGTTTTTTTTTTATCTATAAATGACATTTAAAATTATCCATACTTTAAAATTAAAGGTTATACAAACATTATTACATAAGATAAATAATAATGGTTTTAATTTAATTTTTAATAAATGATTACTTCACTCGAAAAAAAATATAATATAAATATTAATAATTGATTGTTAAAACCTTTTTTTTTTTTTTTAAAAAAAAAAAAAGATTGAAAGAGATTATAGTGTTGAATTATTTATTAAAAATGCTAACGAAAATTATTAGAATACTGTTACTGAAAGGAATGAATTCGTATGTAAAACTAATAGAAAGATGGAAAGATAAAATAAAAGGCTAAACATAATTATATATATATTTTTTTTAATTTGGTTTGTTTTGATCTTACTGTTTGTATTTTATTATTTATATTAATGAATAAAACAAATTTAAATATTCGTTATTTATCTAGAGCATATCAAACGTCTTAATATTATTACAGTTGTTGCCAATTGTAAAAAGTTGTTGTAAAAACTATTTTTAATTATACATTTTTTCTCTCCTAAACGTTTTTAATGAGACAGCTAATGATAATTTAATGTTCGAAGCATTTATATTTTTTAATGTTACTATATTAGATTTTTCTGTAGAGTATAATTTTCGACACAATAATAAATAATAATATTTTATAATTGTGGATCCGAAAATTCTACTTTTAATACTCTGACTCGTTAACTGTTACAATACGTTAATGAATATATTTTATCATCCCGTAGTTGGATGTCGTTGTTTATGCCGTCATTATTACTATTAAATCATAAATTGGGTCTTTCAACAATTTCTTCCATTGTTGTTCAAACATGTTCGCGCTCTCTCCACCTGGTCACATTATCGATTATTCTGGGGTCGCTGTTACCGCGTAAAGGTGGTATTTTTTTTCAAGGTGCCAAGATAAGGGTCGATTTATACACCTGAGGTTCAGGAAATATTTAAAAGTTCGAAAATCGACAAACCGAAAAGGTTGGCTGGTTACGATGCTCATGGGAATTATTTCTACGAACTGTATGTACACTACTGTGTGGTATCGAGTTGGTCTCATAAAATAGAATATGTGCTTAAAACCACCACACGATTATAAATCTCTTGAAAAAAGTGCGCTTAAAAAAAAAAACAACATGATATTTCCAAGCCCAATTTTATATTCTCAGATTGATCTTTACAAAATAGATTACGAAAAAAACGTTCTTGCAATATTTCTAAAGATATCGCGGTTCAATCTCATCTCGTTGAACAATATAATATTATACACACATTATCATTGATGATACTAAAACAAAACTTTGCGGTTTTTTATTCGCTTATTTACATAAAAAATTCGGATTTAACGATAGATTAACCTACCTACTGTATTTAGTATGTTATAAACAAATCCTTTTATTATTTTACAATAATATAAGTTTGAATAGTGCTTTTAATAATAGAAGATAGCACCGGGTAATAGTTTATAAACTGGATCAAACTAAAACGATTAATATTTAGGTTATTTTCGATTATCGTGAAATTAATTCGTGCAGCGTAAAAAACACGAAAATCAAATTAGACGAAACGTTGAGGTTAATTTATATTTCTTTTGAACCCGATTAAACTAAATATATAATAGTATTCGTTGAAATTATGTATGCGGAAAATACCTACCGTAGATTGCCACGATAGGTATAATATAGTTTTAAGCAACGTCGTAACGTAATAAAATAATGGCTCGAATGAATTGAAAGGCAAAATGGTTGAAAGTTAAAAAAACATCGCCATTTACAATGAGGAACAGTGTGTAAATAAACCTTATCAGTATTAGAATAAAATTAATATGAGCGTAGTGTAAATAATAGTTCTATTATAGTTTATTGTAATAATTAAGTAGCATTATTCTATAATTCTATACATTCGTATAAGACTAAATGAGTATTAGGTTTATTTTTTAAGCTTGTAGTTATTGATAAAAATATAATATTTTGGAAAATTATCATGTTAGTCTGAGAAGTGATAACGTTTGTTTAAAGATTTTTCCTTTTTTTATATGACGTCGTATTTACTAATGATTAGGATACAACTATTCATAGTATTAGATTAATTATAGTATATAATATGAGATTTTTGAAGATAATTATAATTTACTAACATTTTTATTTTAAATACTAAACTGTAAACTCAACAACGAAGCATTCAAACATTTTTGTCGATATTATATTTTCGATTTTCTACCATGTCCATACGTTTATAATTAATTATTTGCTAATAAATCGTGTCTGAAAATTTAGAAAGGACCATTTTTATTTATTGTCTTTTTTTGTAAATTATTTTTTTTTTTTTTTTTAACCAAATTTAAAAAAATAAATAAAAAACAAAAAGAACAGTGGAAAAATATTATTATTAATAATAAAAAACAGACAGAGGGCAATTGACAAGACAGGAAATTAAACCGAATGCTAGCTGTCGGCGCAAATTAATAATTGTGCTCGTCCTCTCTTTCACCGCGCCGATTCTTTTTGCCGAGAGCTTGTGTTCCGCATATACGATTGCCTTTGACGCCAATTTGATTTACGGTCCAAATCCCATTCTTATCGCGTCCTAATTTTATTTCATTTTTCCTCATATATTATATATTTTTCTCTCCCATTCGTTGAACTGAAATTTAATTATCAATCATTTTCTGATTTCCTCCCCGGTTGAACAAATAAAACAATACAAACACGACGGGAATATTTTAATCGAGTACACCCGGTGAAGGGATCCCTTCCCGATGCATAACCATCGCACGCTAGGTGACGATGAATACGCGTACCAGTGGCGGCGGCGAAGTATAAAATTATACTTGTGGCGAAAATTACCAGCTATATCAAAAGTCTAAAAATTCGAAATATTTTTGAAATTCCTTTTATTGTTTATATTTTTATAACCAATCATAATTTGGTTTATATTAGTTCCAAAAATTTTAAAATTTATGGCGAATCTCATTTATAAATATGGACTTCGGAGCCATTAACGCATACGTACCGTGCCGAGAAAAAAGAATCCTACGTTTATAAATTCCCACAAATGTTTTTACATAAATACACAGAAATCTCTTCTTTGATGTTTGAGATTTATAAATAACAGATTTTTGATGTATTTTGTAGTGTATTTATTTAATTAAATATTTTATAAGTACCCGTCGGGTCTTGAAAAGTACATTAAATAACACGTTTAGTGGATTAAATTTCGTTTTGGGATTACAAGTATTTGCTTTTATTGTTCTATGCAATTACTTTTTTACCACCTCGATTCACGAGTTTACCGTACTGTTACTTTTAACTTGCATAAATTTGTCCTCCTAAGCCCCCGAACCATATATTATTTCGAAAATCGCATAACAACAGCGTTATTCGATTGTTATGTTTTTTTATTTTTATCTTTTACTCGCCGAATATAATATTTTAAGACCGTTACAGTTTCCGGAAGTATTTTCCGCGCGTTTTGCCGACCAAAACGGCTGCGGAAGTGCAAATCCTTGTTCGTTTTTCAGCGTGTAAATTCCACGTCCATTCGATTTTCCCGTCGTGTTTCGGGTTGTTCCGTTCGAATTGAACAACCGAATCGAAACCCTATTCAATGTCTATTCCCGTTGTGTTATCAGACTTGTTGATACGACTATACCGATTGGGTTTGTCCGTGTAAAATAATTCGAAAATGTCATGCGACATTCGGTTCAATATTCCACGCGCGGGTTATTTCAGTTGCAATAAATCTCTTTCCGATTTCTTTTTTTTTTTTACGGTCGGTACGTGGCCGTCATCCCAAAAGACAAAAAAAAAAAAAATAATAATAATAATAATAGAAAAGAAAAAGAAAAATGTCTCAATCGTCGTCGTCGACGTCTCTTTTAATATTATTTTATTTATTTTTTTTTTTGAGTCGTGACGTTCGTCTTTCGGCGGTGATAATACAACGGTCGCGCGGTAGGTCGCGGTAGGGTAGAAATCGAATAACATTTCGATGGGATTTCACCGTTGGAATTCGCTGCGAACTTATAATTCAATAACAGTTTCCTGTTGAATGAACGTGATCCAAATAGAAATGATACATGAACGTCAAAATGAAAATATCGCGGTTTTTCTCGCGGCGCACGTTACGTACAAGCGGTGATTTATAATATTTTCTAGCGGTTTATTACTCGCGTGCTTTTCGACATCGATGCCGTCACACCATTCAGACCTATAACCACTACTGTCCTGCCGCAGACATCCGAAATGCGTGTTTTGATAGCTACCATATTATTATATACCGCGCGTATGTCGTTTTATACCGTATACCACGTCGTCGGTCGATGGTACGCGTTCCCTATGTACCCGCCGCCCGTCCGGAGACATCACACCGCGCGACTATTATGCGCTTCTAAAATACTTTAATCGTCGCTCGGGGGCCCCTTCTCACTCACGTCCACGGCGCTACGTAGGTTCGCGTAACTACGGTCCAAAACTTAAGTTTCCGCATCACTCATTGCGATGGTTATCACACAAAAGCCATTAAGGGATCCGATAATGGGTCTCGAACGGGATCAAAACTACAACTGTGTGTGTGTATTTACCTTCCATCCGAATTTCCCGGGTCGTTTATTATGGAGGTTATCAAAAAAAAAAAAAGAAAAAAAAACCATTAAAAGTTCACATAAAGAATCCAATACTTACGAAATCTATTCTTCCGTACGTGCATCACAAGAAGAACATCAGAAATTATTTTCCTTTTTTATTAACGATCGTCGAGTAAATATTAATTTTTTTCGTCACACCGACAACATATTTATAGATAATATAGTTATTATGATAATGGGTACTGTTGACGTAAGTATTGCAGTTATTGATTAAACAACATCATATTGCATTATTTTCAGAATTTTATTAATGTTAAATAATATTACAATATTTTTATTAATAAATATTTTACTCGATAAAACAACTATTGATTTTAAACGGTGGGATATCAAAAATTATTTAATATATCGCGTAAAATTCGAACGTTGGAAAATGTAATTTGTGGTAAATATATGGCTGTTGAAATTTCGAAGATTTTTATTTCTTGCGCTTAAAGCTACTTTATTGAATGACGTCCGCTACGTCGCTACGTAATAGCGATAGTATTCGGCAATAACATTGATTTACTTTAACTTCGGTAATGAAAACGAATCCCAAAGACCCATATAGAACGTCATGTTATTGCGAGCGATCGTTGTAAATACTGAAAGCTTTTTAAACATCGTAAAAATAATGTTTATTTTTATTTCGTTATAAATTATTTTCATTTTAAATTTTTAACAAAAAAACATTGGTATCATTATTAGTTTTCAAACAAGAAAAATGATACTTACAATAAAAATTCAGCATACACAATATTATTTAGGTATTTTTATTATTATAATAAAATTATTTTATAAATTAGTATATTTATTATTTTTAAATTATATTAGTTTTAAGACGTGGTTTGTTTTTATAGTACATTGAATATACGTTTATAAACACGTTTTAGGTAGCAATGATTGATTTAAACATTTTACATATAAATTTATGAATTTGAAATTGTACACTAATGTGGTCCCATAAGAAGGCAATTTTGCGATTTCTCAATAATTTATGAGAAAATTATGTAAAATTACCATCAAACTTTAAAAAGTAACTACAATATTTATGGTACTATATATAACTACTAGCAATATTATAAAATATATATTCTGTACCTACAAACTAGGTAAGTATTTTATTATACTTCAGTTAATATTAACCTTAGAGAATTTAAAGTTATAACTTTATACGTTAAACTGTTAAAGTTTATAGTTTATATGTATTATTTTATCGAATCAATATTATTATAAAGATAAAGTAGATATCGTTAAATTTGGAAATGGAGTTTAAATAAATGAAGAAAATTAACATTAAATATTTAATGGAGTAGGTAGTATTAAAGTAATAGAACTTTAATAAATATTTCGAAATCAGTTAAAAAACGTTAATTATAATATTTTATGAATAAAAAAAAATGTAATTTATTTTATTTAAGAAAGAACTTAATCGACATTCATATTTGATCATTTTTGACAACTTTTATTTGAATATTGAGATTGTATCATTTTGCAATTTATAATATCTGCCAATTAATTTATCACAAATAAGTTTACTATACAACCTTCTTGAGTTGGTTTCAAGTAACATAATATTAACTATTAAGCATAAGAAATTTTAATTGATTTTATATAGAGCACAATTAGCAATGCCAGATAAACAAATATATATAACCCAAAATAGGTACTTAGAAGTTTGACCATTATTAATCAAAGATATATTAAATATCTATTGATAATTTTTTACGCTTGTCATTTTTTATATAACATAATTTAAATTGTATTAAATTATCATTTAAATTTTAGGTATTCATACAATTTAAACTAAAATTCAACTTTTTTTTAGACCTTAGTACATACCTAATTCCTTCATAAAATGTAATTTAATAATTTTACTTAGAATTGCTTCATTAGCATTTTATTTAAATTTTAGGATGATTTTTTTCGTCTTTTGCAAATAATTTACCAATGGCAGAATTTTTGACACTATGTTCTCCGAAAACCTTCCAGACCAATAAATTATTCTTTTCGTTCAGAATATTAAATTAAAATTAATTTAATAGTACATTATATACAAATATCTCCTTGTATTTAGAACTAGAAACTTGAAATTTTCGGAGAAAGTTTATATTTCATGATTTTAGAATCTAGACTATATTATAGAAAAATGAGTTGTGTAAAATTCAACCTTTATAAGGGATGCAAATATAGGGGACTGAAGATTTATAACTTATAATGAAGCTCTTGAACCAGCTGTGGATATAAAAGTTTTCAATTTAATATCGTTTTATTTTTATAAATAAGTAATACATTTTTGAAAGGGTAAAAAATAAGTTTAAAATATATTATAATCTAAAGATTTCTTTTCAATTGAATTATTGAATTATATACAAAAAAAGTATTTCTACGAATATATTATGTACCTGCGTAAATAATTTATATTTTTTTACTTAATTTTATTCTAAAGTGTAAGTTTACGGAAAAATTTAAAATATATGAAAAAAGGCACTTTTATTAGAATTATTTCAAATAATTATTTAACGCCGTTGAATTTAACGAAATACCCCGTAAGCAGTTTGTGTCCTGTCCGTATAGCCATTTGCGCATAAACGTTTAATATACAACATAATAATAATAATAATAATAATAATAATAATAATAATAATAATATAATATTTATATTGATACGATATTGGAAAAAAGTAATAAATAAAACGTACAATTATTAAAATCGAAAAATAAAATAGTTATTACTTTTTATGCGGACACATAATATATTATTTGCCTTTACGTTGTAAAATGCAATAATATTATATTGACCGGCGTGCACATATTTTGTGCGAGTACTCCGCGAGAATCCGATTTAATAAACGATATTATGGTGCACAAATACATAGTCTGAAAATCGAAAGAAATGGAAAAAGTGAAAAAAAAAAAAAAAACGGTCGTTTTATGTTTAGGTAAATGTTATTTTCACATACTCTATCGTCGTTTTGAACGACACCATCGCGCCTAACCAATTTAACACACGTTTCCACTTTTCATTTTCATCTGACGAATATTTCCAATCGAAAACCCGTCAAAAACGGAGGCTGGCCGTCACGCGAGAAGGTTTTTTTTTCTTTTTTCTTTTCCCCGCCTGCCGTCTCGTCATCCGATTGAATAATACGACGTTATTATTATTATTATTATTATTATTTTTTACCTCCTGCACTTTCGCAAAATTAATAATGACAATTTATTGATAATAATAATGACTGTCAAACGTACGTTATGCATCGTGAATAGAGCGCGCGAAACACATAATATATACACGTCTCCGCGGTGTGAATGCAGTGTCGAATTTATATGTGTTTTACGTCTGTCATCGATTGGTAAATAATATTTTTCCATCCAAGAGACACGGACAGATGATAGGGAAACGAGGCCGTGGATATCGTCGGTCGGGACAGACGCTGGTGTGCTGGAGAGGGAGAAAAAAAAATAGTAGGGAGTGTTAAAATTGAAGCAGACAGATATTTCCGACAATAACCTAATGCGTTTTGACTTGTGGCCTCCGCGCGCGACAACGCCTTTGTAGTTATAATCGAATTATTTCCGCAAAAGTTTCGCGCGAAAAAAGAAAATCCCATACAATCGAGTGTCGAAAGAGGAAGACCGAGAACATGTAGAACGAGAAACGACGTGCATATGTGTGTGTTATATGTGAAATGAAAAAAAAAAAATTCGATGTGTGCAGTAATAGACGTTTTTCAATGGAACGTCGCATATTATGTTATATTTCATAAAATATTAAATATGTACACGCGCAGAATGTCGTAGTAATATTTTCGCGTTTTATTTATTTATTTTTTACAGGATGTTTAAAAAATAAAGTAACATATTGTGATTTCTATTGAGTTGCCGCTCTGGAGCATGCTTATAATAATAAAATTCGTAAAATCAGAAAAATCATTAAAAGACAGTATATGATTAACTTCCAGAGAAAAACGTCATATCGTCTACTTTTTCAATACCATTGTGTATATTAAATATTATATTATAATAACCGTTACTTGGGATAATTAAAATGGTATAATAATAATCGTATTATACAAAAAAATTATCGCTTAATGTATTTCACGATTTCATATTATTAGTTTACAACATTTTAACACAAAACATCATCAATAATGAACGCAAATCTAAAGCGAAATAAAAAATAAAAAATACTACGTCTACCCATTAATACTATATGTGACACGAAATATTTTAAGAAATGGGTATGCCAATCACCAATCACTAATCAGCAATCGCATATTATATTTAACGAACACCGTAGCGAGCGATAATTTCCACTCTGTGTGTCGCGGTTGACATTTCTGACGAAAATTGTCTAAAACTAGTTTGCCGTTATTTTATTTTATTTTCGGTAAAAAACCTACAAAAACTCATTACAAAGTTTACTCGTTAAATCCTATATATTTAACGACTGGACTATTAATTACTTTAGTTTCGCTAGAAAGTGAGAGCGCCCCCTGAAACGTTACATTGTCGGAGAATAAACAATGTTTCGTAAAACTCTTCTTTTTTTCTCGTTTTATTTAAACCCCGAGGTTCTTACTAACGAGCGTTTAATTAATTTCTCGCTTTTCATCACCTCCGCCTTGTTTATTTTAAGTGTATTTTTTAGATTTTTTATAATAATTATTATTCGTCTATAGTGCAATGTTAGGTCGAATACTACAAGTATGTTAGAACATTCTATTATTCTATAATTAACATTCTAACGTGTAGACGTTGTCCGGTATTTAGAACTCTTTTAGATTTCCAACAAACATTGGACAACTTATAGTTCCGTTTTGTCCATCCATCTGTCCATACTTACTTTTAGAATGCTAGTACATACAGTTACGAAGGATATTATTGATTTGGTTCCTAAAGGGAATATATATAATTCGTAATGTTTTATAGTTATTTATATATTTTAAACAGTAAAGAATTAAACATTATTCGAATATTTTTTTTTGTAATATTTTGATTTTTACTTAAACCCTATAATGAATTAATTTTTCCATATAAAATAATATATTGGTATATTATGTATTAAACATGGAATTACGTTTTATACATAGTATTAGGTACACTAACAGAGAATAATTTTATAGAATCTTAATAATTCATCAATATATACTTTTTAAAAATAAAAATACATTGCACAAAATATAGCTTATAGATAAATAATTTAAATAAAAATATTAAAAAATATTTATTTTATTTTAACATAAACTAAAATTGTGCAATTATTTGTTAATTGAAATTATTGAACTGTAAATTGTTGCACGGTATTGAATAATTAACGGACAACATTAAATATTAAAATGCAATTTATCGGATAGTTGTTGTTGGTGGTTTTATCAGAAGATTTTCAAATGGAAATTTGCATAACGATACTGTATACCGACTAAAAACGCAAGGCGTAACTTAAATTATTCTTTCATTAAAATGAATTTTAGTTTTTCGACATAACGCGACTACGTTTCTCATAAAATCATAAATATTACTATAAAGGGTGAAAAAAAAGACAGTTAAAATATATTTTATGAGACCTTTAAGTTCCCCCTCAGTGCACTGTCATAGAAAGTTTACTAATCTAAAAATGAAAATACAACAAGTTTAAAAGTAATTTGCCTAGTCTCATTCCCTTATTGTTTAATCGATGACACTTAAAAATGAAACAACACACGTTTGTACAACGAAACTCTAAAAATGTAGTACCTATAACTATGTAAATCAACTATAGTAATATGTTTAATTATAATATACTACATTAATTACTGCTATAGAGTAAATCTTTGTTTCGAAGTTGAAACTTCAGACTAAATAAAATTAGTTGCATGTTATAAATATTTTATTTCATTAATCTCCTCAAATCCCGAATAAAACGTTTTACTCAACCTAACTAATATAGGTACATAGTATTTAGGATCGTAGCGTTATCATATTATTATAAATTATGTTATACTTATATATTATGCGAGTCAATAATTAAATGTTACTGACGAAAATGCGAAAATAATCGAATAGTTATATATTAGCCATTTTATATATTATTGGCTCGATATAATAATATTATAGTACAATAATATATTGTCACCATCACGCGCCGCAACAAAACCTCGTTAGCGGTAAAAGTACCTGTCAATAACTATAATTCGCAATTCTTATCCGGTTATGGATCGATGCTCGGCTAATTTCTATAGCTATATTATGAATATACACAATACACGAGGCTCTGAGACCGGATCGTTAAAATATGCAACGTCTAAAGTTTCCGAAGTTATAATAATAATTGACAGGTCCGTAGTGGAGCTAATGATTGGTGTTCGTCCCACTATACACTAATACAAGTCAATTATTGCATTTCGCAAACCATCGCAGTATTATTATTATTATTATTATTATTATAATCGTACTTTTTTATTTTACAAATATCCATTTACACGGCGAGATGACGCATATAAATATAGATACTTGAGTGGGAAAGCACGTTTTCACGATTTTTATACGTTTTTCGTTTTGGTCTTATCGATAAAAAATAACTTTGGTGCATATGATTATGCATTTTACAATATTGCATACATACCAAATATTATAAAACGTAAACAACTGTCTGGTTGATATGTCACACAGATTTGTACCGACTTAAGGACTTTATTTAACTTCAACAGATGCAATTGATGCAAATTGAATACTTGCAATTTCCAAAGGAGTGAGTTCAGTCTACAATAATATCCAATTTATTCCAAAATGGAAATCTCTGATTAATTTTAGACGGTTTAAACCTGGATTTTTATTTAACAAACTGAATTTTTTCTTTGACTGTCATTCCCAAATTGGTCCTTGTATTTGTTCCATATACTTTACAGCTTTTTTTTACGAATCTTGAACTTTGAACTAAAGTCATTTTTCGTGATTTTAGTTATTTTATTATATCCTCCAAAAATCCAAAATTATACAATTTATTATAATATATCATTTATAAACCGATATATTAGTTACGACAAATACAATTGTATATTATCAAAATAATTGTGTGAATATTTAGGAAAAAACGGAATTGTTAAGACACATGCAGAAGTATGTAATATCAAGTATAGCTATACATTTTATTATAAATCATTTGAAACACATTTATCATCTGTCTAATTAAATTATCTATACATATAGGTATGAAGCCGAGCACTAGTCAAATAATAATATGCAATCATTGGCATATTTATGGATTTATGCTTCCGTATACAACAAACCATTGTACGTTATGAATCACGGATTGTGTTATGTCTATATTTAAGTTATAAATAAATAATACCGTTGATATTAGTTACCACAATGACTGATATTATAATGACGAATGGATTGAATATTATGATTCGTGTAAATAGCTAAAAATTAATTTCTCTGATTCTACGCCGCAATCCAATAATTTCATTAATTATCCAAAATAAATGATTGCGATATTACAGTTATCACGGGGTAAATAAAGCGCAGACAATTTCGGTAAGTATGCGGTAACAAATTTTATCTATACAGGTAACCACGACGACGATATTTTGTAGGACTGCGAGGTCTGACAGACACGGACACGTGTGGAACAACGTAGTGCGGTAGATTCCGCGTAGTCTTCAAGTTAAATATATTATCCAGTTTTTAAAATAAACGCGTAGCGATTAACGAGCCATGCATTTGGTTTGATACACGCACACATAATAATATCTCGTATTTACATAATATTGTCAATGTTTTTTCTCCGCAGGGACACAAATAAAGAACACGAATTTACTAATGATGAATAAAATATATAAATCAGCATACAAACTGAATGTCATTGTGAACGGTGAATATAATTTTATCAACTCGGAGAAAAATTATGAATATTATTTAGGATATTTTTTATGTATAGTCTATGGTTGTATAATATATACGTGTATGTAGTTGATTTTTGTGTGTAAATGTTAATGATTAAACAATCATTAAAAATATAGAAAATGCGAATGAAATAATAATGAAATTACTGAACTTTAATAACATAATATATATTATTTATTAACAATTTACTTTTTTATATACAATATTATATATTTTTTATATGTAAAAAAGAAAATAACACCATAAAAGTCCACTTTTCATAGACGGATCAAAACCCTCGTAAAATTTGACTACAGTTTCATACAATGTTCAATACACAGCGTAGGTATAAACTTTAACTTGAAAAAAACCTTTTTTTCGATCTATTCTTATAGTTCGATTAAAGTTATTTTACCACCGTACAATGGGTTCAATAGTGTAAAAGTATGTAACATAATACTTTGTGCTTTGGACATATTCTTAACACGTCCAATGCGAAAAACTCGAAGTAAATTCTGCTGCTTTTATTATGAAAATATATTTAATACGAAAGTTTAACGTAGTCACGTTTACAACTAATAGGAATTTAATTTCTGTAACTCGTTTTTCGTTGTAAACGTTTCCGTTTTTCATAATATGTATCGTATTCTAATACGTTTAAATAAACAATTTTTTTTTTATAACTCTATATATTTTTAATCTTAATAAATATACTCTGTATATAAAACGGTGAAACGATCAATAAATAAATCAAGATTATAATATTATAATAAAATTATATTTCCATTTTACTTTTATCGAGTTTTTATAGATCGTATAGACTGTGTACCTACCTAATTATGTTAAATGTTTAAAATTTAAATTTCCGCATACGAAATATTGGAAAATTATTAAATAATTTTGGAATGTTTTTTCGTTATTTTATACGTTACGAAAACACTAAATTTAGAAAAATAATTCTAACCAAGCGAATAATGTATTATATTATATCTATATGTATTGTTTTTAAATTTTATCAACGTCAACTTTATGTTTATACCTCTAATATAATATATTCAATTCGTTGATAAATATAGTTATTCTATCTTACAATATAATACACGAACCGAATTTAAGTGTCATATCATTGAGATGATTTTTTTTTTTTTATACCAAAGAGAATGTGTCACTAGTTATATTTGTATTTTTCAGTTTCAATTTAAAAATATGTCATTCTTAATAATAAAAAATAAAAGTAATAATATATTATTCATAACTTAACCATATAAAACGAACGAAGTAGTAATATTATTTCTCAAAACTTATAAAACGTTTTTACTTAATGTTTACATAATGATGACTTATTTGAATTTGTATAATTAACAATTTATTTTAAACGCGCATAAACAAATTGCATTATGCGTATACAATGTTGGTACTATTCGTGTATATTATTCGAATCTCACATACTTGTTTAACAGTCGAAGCTTAAACATTTCGAACGTTGAAAATAATATTTGGTTTTATGATGAAATTATACTGATTACACGAATTCAATGCGTAAATGTATTATTTTATACATTTGTATGTTTCATTTCTATGGTTGCGCATAATTTCATTTTATGGATTTCCTCTCAAACCTATCCGTTTGGCGATATTATACTGAACAAAAATATCTCTCAAAAATGTAAATAAATTATAATGTAATCACTTCAAAGTTCAAATTATTAACCTTTGGCAAAGTGTTTATCGTTCTTATATTTGTTTTATTTAAATAATTTTAATTAATATTAACAAATCGTCAGTTGGCAAAAGTTATTGAGGAAAAAAAAATGAATACACAAAAACAATTACAAAAACTAATCATAAGTATAAATACAAATTATTTTCTAAATTGAGATTATAGGTATCTATTATAGATTTTGATAATTACATTTTAATTATGTAATAATAACAAATAATACAGTAACTGTATTTGTATAATTGTTATATATATTTAAACCAATTATTTTATAACGATATTTAAAAACGTTATAAGATTTCAATTGTTTTTTCAACTGAATTTCTAACAAGTAAACTAGGTAAAATAGTAAACTATTTTTCAAAAGACATTTTTATTTATAAAATATTAAGTAATATTTTTCGGTAATAATTTAACTGATGAAAGTTTTTTTCAATTTATTATCATTACTTTTAACTAGTGCAATATTATAATACAAGTATATAATTTTAGTTTAAAAATATAATTCAGACGTTGTATATAGCACCGTGGCTTTATATTCAAACAGAGGAGAAAGTTTGCCATTATTACCAAATATTCGTTTTGCTCGTTCGACTTTTACTTACAATTGGTGTTTAGTTGTTTCTTTACCATTGTCACTGTTTACAAAAGTTTTCCAGTAAAAGAAAACTTATTTTACTTCCATCATGAATACAAGCAACAAATTTATGTCTATATTATATTGTTCTAGAAACGTTCGAGTTTTCGACAACTTATTTCTTTCTGTTCGAATAATGCGTAAAACAGTCGAATATTAATTATTATATAGAAGGAATTTGTTTTTAACCCGCAGACTATTTCGTCGAGACGTGATTATATCTCCGGACATCATCATTCTGAACTATTAAAAAAAAATATGGAAAAAAATTGGCACCAGTGCTACGGTGGTTAGTTTTTGAAATTTAATTAGAGCATAATGTGATAATCACGGAAATTTATCATCCGGCGTATATATACAAAAGCTATGTATTATGGTTGCCAACAATTATGCGTTTTCATAATAGAATCCGAAATTACACAATTATTATGATACACACGAACGAGGTGCATATGTACAATGCGAAATATTATGTATATATCTTTGTTATAAATATAAGTTTGGCATTTTATTATTTTCTAACGAGTCAGAGAAGCGCCGGAGTCTATGGTGCCGCTCGCCGTCACTTTTGCGAACAAAATAAAATAGTGAACAACAGCGTCAAGAAGACAAAAATAAATGGACTGAAAAGTTTTTATTAAAAAACTTTCGTTTTCATATCTTTGCTATAAACATACAGTGTTACTGTCCAGCAGTTAAGTAGCACGTTTTTTTCTTTCTTTCTAAATATAACTCGTGGTCGTAAAGTTCATTATAGTTAGTTATTCGTTTAAACTTTTTAACCAAACATAATTTGAATATTTTATTTCGAACGTTCGAAATCCATAAAATGTAATTTAGTTTAATTTCAGTTTAACCGTAAATACGTGTTAATGTTTCACGAAATCGTTTATTGTTCGTAAAAAATCATAATAATAAAAAACAACGATATATTATATTTGCGGTAAACAATAATTATAAAACAGATTAATGTCATACACTACGTTTTTTTGCTGATAAAATTGTAACACATAATGAAAAATATGGCGTATTTGTGTTTTTTATTGGGGGTTGTCATTTTTATAACTATTAACATCAGAAATCGATGGATTTTGAAAATAGTAACGGTATGAAATATTATATTAGGTAAATTTTTTTTTTAGTTTTAGACTCTGACTCCACTTGCAGGCTTTTGTTCTAAAAACGATGACACTTATATAACCGAATACTTTTCACGATGCATATTTCGTGACAAATTTAATCGCATTTTGTTGCCGGACGATCAATCTCAAATACGATGTTTACTATACACATAACTGTAAACAATGTTTATTATTAACAATTATGTTATTGTCTAGTCCTTTACGGCCCCGTTGTTTCTGACGGCATAGCGCGATTACATCAACTGGATTGTTTAAACTTAGTGATTTTCGTCATAGCGCGTAAGTTTATGTTCAAACTTTACTTCAAATCCGAGTAGATATGTAATCAAAAGTTTCTCTATTTGGAGTGGTCTGATAAACCGGGTTGTACTAACATCAATGAGTCACTTTCAATGTGGTATTAAACTTCTGCGTACCTAACCTCTTGCCGGAATAAAAGCATTCGTGTGTACTGTTTAATAATATTTCGTAAAAGCAACAATATTGTTATATACCTAAAGGTACGTAAATGATAATTGATTGGACTATATACGCAGTCGATCAACAATTTCTGAACGTGATAAACGTTTGTTACGGTTTAAAGATTATTATTGATTATGACATTATGTTATACTATTGTTACAACACAATAATTGAAGAAAAAAGTACGCTATACTACATAGCTATAATTGTAATATTTCATAATATTGATTGTATTAATATGTTTTATTGTGAATCTATAAAACTTAATATTATATCATAAATGCGGGTTAAAAAACAAATAATCATAAAAAATAATGTCGAAAATAAGATAAATAACCTTTTAATTTTTTGTTGTAAAATTCATAAATGATTCGATTATATTATAAAGATGTTTATTTGTATTTTTGTTATTTTATCCACACGTGTTTTATAAAAAATCCAAAACACCACTAAAATTTTCTTTTAAAACTTTAACCCGATTAGGAAAATCGTTAAAAGCGCCTGCGTTGTTATGAGTGTTTGTTAGTGTTTTGTATGTACAAATCTGTCCGTTCTGTATGCGTGCAAGATTTTCTTTTTTATATATTTTTTTAGTCCTAAGTACTTCGGGAGGGACGATCGAAGGGTAGGTATATTCTTAGAGATTTATAACAAACTTTTTTTTACGCTCTTCTATTCCCCTTCAACCAAAATTCGAAGACCTCTGAATAACGTAACATTTCTTGGAAGTTTTCTCAACTCCCGCTTGCCGATTGTTCCATCCGTTTCCAATACATTAATTTTCGCTTATTTTCTCAAGTTTTGTATGCAAACGTTTTCCGTTAAGTCTCAATTGTGCTTATCAAACATTTCGTATCCCATAGAAATGTTCTACCCGTCTTTAAACACGAAATACCTACATACAATATAATAAAATCACAATAATAATATTATATACTTACCTACCTACCTACATATTCAATTTGACTATTTTTATCTGTTGTATATTTAATATAATAATAAGACATAACAAAACATTTTATTATAAAATTTGTTACAAATCATAGAATAACAATAATAATAGAGTATTAATTATTTATTTTGTTGCCGTACGATGATTAAAATCTGTTTAAAATTTAAATAATATTAGTAAACAATATTTATTATTTTAATTGTAAACTACAACCATAGGCATAGTCAAGTATCCATCTAATTAATATTTTATTATACTTTAATATAATTTATTACTTTATTTATTTTGAAATTAAATATAAATTTACTTTTACAAGTTTATTTTAAGTTTATATTTTAGGTAATTAAGTAAGTATTTATGAATTAGGAAAACTATCAAGTATCAATAAACATGAAAAACAGTTGCAAAAACAATGTAATTTATTTTACATTTTTTACTTGTAATTTGTTTGATTTTAAAATTAATATTTCGCACTACATATCAGTGTATCCTTATAATAATAATATATAGTTTGGATAAGTGAGATACAATCGTATTATTAGACTATCAAATTATATTTTTTTAATCTGTGATTATAGAAAATTATCCAATGAATGGTGGTTATAGATTATACAATAAACTCGCGTACATATTTAAATAGATTTAATACATGTTTATAATAAGAGCAGATCCAACATCTATATATGGTTGGAGCAATTAACATAGGTGAATTCAAGAGGTTAGATGGCTTAGGCTTATGCCAAAAACAACCAAGAGGTTTTAAAACCAACCTAATTGTTTATTGTAGATTTAATACTCAATAGTCAATTTCTCATTACAGTTTTCAATAATAATAGTTTTAAAAATTATAACTTTTTTTAATGGGGGTAACAAAGTTAGCACCAGTGTCTTCCCTTGGGTCCAATAATGACAAAAAAATATTTTAAAAATAAATTGTGTAGGTTTAAATTTATAGTTGTTATTTTTAGTATGTCATAATATTGTACTTTAATATTCTCAATCTTGATTAATTAAGAAAAGAAAAATATATTAAAATTTAAATACTTATAATTTATCAATGTATATTTATATTATAATGCATAACTTTAATACAAAACATAAAGAAAACATTAATTTCATTTTTCAAAAATGCAATACTAATATTTTAGTAAAATTAATGCAATATTACTATAGCTGTTAATTTATCTATGTATTAATATTAATATAAATTCATTCAGTACCTAATATAGAAATGTTTAGAATCTTTATATATAATTTATTTAAGCCAATAACATTTTAATTTAAATACAATATTATTGATGTTTGTTAATAATTGTATTTTACTGAAACAATTAATAATATGAAATTTATATTGTATGTATATATATATATTATTTAAATTTATAGTTAAATTGTTATATAGTTACAATTGATATTAAGCGTTTATTATCATAATTCTACGTCCTCAATAGTTCAACTCAATTTTCGCGTATTGGCGATGTATATGTAGGTGTATGATATTATTCATTTAATGTTTAAATGTATATAATTAAATTATACGTCATTTTAGATCAATCAAATAATAACATAATGTACAAAAAAATGTATTAAAATCGGTAATAGCTTTGATTTATTAATACATTTCAAATAAAATATTATTTTAAGGAAATATACTAGGGTTCGTAAGTATATGTTTATATCGATGATCATTAATCTTATAAATATTATCCCTTGTGATATATACACACAGGATGCGTATTAATAAATGATAAAAATGGTATTTATTACATTATCGATTAAATGTACCTACAATATTATTATATAGCTCCCCAGTGAGCATGTGTCGTGTGTCGTGTGACGTGTGCAATATGCATATTGCATTTTGATAAGAATATCTATTGAAATCGAGAGTATATAATAATAGGTAATTAAAAATAAAACGTGTGATATATTTATTTTTAAGTTAATCCACAAAAGTTTACGATTACACTGTTCGCACACGTGCAAAAGTCGTTTTGTAATTACGAACATTTAGTTTTATTCCTCGCAAAGGGTTTCGGAGGAATTCTGGTTAATATCGCGAACTTTTCGGGGCGCCGAATGGTTATAGAAACTTGCCCCTTCATGACAGATTTATATAATTAACGTTAAAAACTTTATTTTTGGTACATATACACACAGCAGGTCAGTTTCGAAACTTCTTACAGCTCAATGTAATTATGTATTTTGTTTGTCTTGCTTAGAATCGCGAAGTTTATTTTATTATATTATTTTATTTTTGTTTCATATTTCTCCGAGTCACCGAAGTTTCTGACCCAAATAAACTGCAAAAGTGCACTCTGATGATGAACACGGAAAAACGAATGTCATACATTAAAACAATTGTTTCACCCGTTGAACATTCAAAAACTTTTTATGCCGCATATATACTTTAATGGAATTGCGAGACTTTCTTTATTTTCGCATAATATATTACGCAGTGTATACCCACCTACGCTGCTTTTAGTTTGATCAATTCTCATACCGTATTATTATTATTATTATTGTTATTACACTACACCTACCGTAATGCGAACGAAATATAATATCATATTTTAACGAAACAAATATTCATCATCAAAATGTAAATATTATATAAGCTTAATCATTCTGAAGACGCGTATTACACATACTTAAATTATACCTATAATACATGCATGTCAGTACGCATTACGTATTATACAAAATTATTTTCGTATCTAGATTCTAGACAACATTTACAGAGAATGAAATTATTTTGATCTGCTGTTATAAATTGAGTGGTAGGGATGATGTACTTAAATGGTACATATTCAACAAACTATTCATGTTTATCATAATATTAGTATATTATTCCCTATTATATTAAACAAAATAACAAAATACAACAACAACAATGGAAATTCGCGTGCGCAAAGAGAGTTAATTACGGAATGTTACGTTTAGTGTGCGTAATTTAGGGATCGCAAGGGGTTGCAATCCCTGATCACACGTCGAGGTCGCAAAACAATAATTTCTAATTTATATATTGTTTTATGTGTTTTCGTGTTCATTTTCACAGTAATTTGTACCAAATTATACCATTGCATTAGTTCATATGTCATAAGGATCATTTTATTGCAATCAATACTTTATAGATATTCAATTATTATACTTTTACATAGTTTTATTAACAATTTTTTTTGAAATAAATCATGTTTAAAAAATTTAACGTACTCATAATAAAAAAAATCAGCCATATAACAGCAACTATAATATATAATTTATGTGTAACTGAATACGTTTATATGATGGTTTTTATATACTATACTGACACGTAGATTCGGTTTACAATTTTTATTGTGAAATTAATTTTAGTTCAACAGTTGACATTTGGCAAGTGTTTATGATTTATTTCATTTACAACTTTTGATACTACGATCAGTAATTTTGTTTTATATGCGTCACAATAGGATTGTATACATTTAATATTCGTCAAAGATTTTAATTTTAGTCTTAAAACTTGATATTAAATATAAATTGTCATGATTGTAAACATTATAAACGTAATGCAAAATATGATATTTAGATTTTTAATATATTTCATCAAAATGTTATCACTTACTCAACCTAACCACAATTTCTGAGTTATAAATATGATGATAAATTTATACTATGTTAGTATTAAAATATTTGTTTTATAGTTTATCTTAAACAACATTAATTAAGCAATACTGTTTCATTGTTTTGTAAGCTTTTTTTTTAAATTTTAAATTCAATACGTTTTGTCCTAACTATATGAGTATACAAAATGTTGGTTTTACAATAAATTAAAAAGATTAAATTATGCTTAATAATAAATGTGATGAAAAATACTACGTAGTATTTTATTAATAAAATAAAATAACAGTAGGTAGTAAAAAATCAAAATCGATTTGATTTATATTTTATTTCGTTAGGTATATTTATGGCTTTCGGATAAGTAACACGATAAGCTCTTAAAATTTGTAGTTATATATTTTCTTATATTTTTTAATGCATTTTTTTTTTTAAGGCACGTGTCTTGTTTTTGTCGTACTTTGCAGTGACGTCAATATGTTTGTATAGACCAGCAAAAATGGGAACGTCTCTAGAGAACTTTCTACACACTCGCGGAATAAACGTAATATACAACAATAATAATAATGTATCCTCGCGTCAGAAACACGTTCATAAAACAGTACGCGTACGGAAATAATAACGAGATTAAATCGTGTGACACTCTTTCGTTCTTATTGCACTAATTTTTTTCGCATCTAATTTCGCATTCAATGGCAAATTGCGATCGAAACCTAACGTAAAACAATAGTAAAAAATAAATAATAATAATAATATTAAACAAGAAACAAACACGGAACTCGCAATCCGATAAACTGTACGACGATTAACCTTATAACTATTTTTCGACGGGCCAAAGAATATGGTACTTAAATCTAAAGGGATGACTGGTGGTGGACGGGGGTTTACGCGATAAGTTTTTCTGTTCAATCACAACTGACGCTGTGGTTTTGTCGTTTTCCGCTTGTTCGTGCGCGCGCGCGCTCGTCGAGGTGAACTATACGTACATTTACAGACGCAATATAAATTAACAGGGACACGCGAATTACTATTCCAGATGGGTCGACAGTGTGTACACTTTCTGTGTACAACCTAAACACACACACACACGCGAGTCCCTGAACAAACGTTCTGTACAATCCCTTCGGAAATCTACCGACCCAACCCTGCAATCCGTGATTGCTTCTGATGCTGCGTTCTGTGTATCCTAACCACCGTACCCGCGAACACCCGTCGTCGCGAACCGCGGTTTCTTCCAAACCACTCGCATTACGTTCTTTTTTTCGTGTGTTTGTTATTTGGGCATTCTCAACCGTTTTACTCGATGGCGGAAAAGCGGACATTTTCTTATCAAATAGACATATTTTTCAATATAAAACGTTACGTAACAGAATTAAAAATAACACATTATTACTATTGTTAAAAGTGAATTAAACAAAATGATACGATGCGAAATTCGTGTTACGCGATTCGATTCGTAATTTCTCTATACGTGTTTCAAAATTGAAATTATATTATAATTTTATAAATAGCCTTCACTGAACAGTTCCATATATCTCTATTTTTATACCACCTCGAATTGCTGATTGAAACTCCCTAAATAATTGAAGTGGTGGGGGGGGGGGTGCTACACCGCCCTCTAAATCCAACCCTGACCTCGATTAGAGACTACATTTTAAAAATTATATAAATTATGTATAGTGTATACTTTATTATAATATAGAACCAATTGCATCTGTACAATTATAATCGTATAAATTAACCAATAGAGCAATGCTATTAATTTATAAATGATAAATATTCAGATATTTTTAAGAAATTCTTATAATTATAAACATATTTAATTTATGCTTGCATACTTATTATGTTAAAATAAGGTATAAACAATAATTTGGTTATGTAAAATTGAGCTAACATTTACAGTTGCGGAGTAATGTTGCCTAAATCATGCGCCGTTTACAACGTTATAATGATTATATTAGATATGACGTGATTTTTATATGAGTAATTATGGACTAAACTATTAATTGGGATATTCAAATTTAAAATTTTGAAAAATAAAATGTATATTTTAGATTCAGAGTGGAGCGAGAAATGTATTGGTTTTACAAAGATGTTTTTTATTTAATGATAAAGTACTTAATAAATATTTAATTAGCACGATAACACAATAAGTGTTTTTAAAAATTATTTATACTAAATTTAGATAAAATTTAAATATTTCAGAATTTTAAACTCAACTCAAACATTTAGTACATCATTACATTTCACTAATATAGGTTATTGTTAATTTGTATGGACTTTACTTTTAAAACCCATTTTTTTTTTAGTACATTTATAAATATCATGTATTTGAAAAGTAATAGTTCCGGTGGAAAACGTCCTAAACTCACGTGTTGTTCGTTTGGATCCGGCTCCTAAGTATTCATAAATCTCGCGTGACAACTATGGACCTGAGCTCGTGTTTTAATTAGAATGTAACGAATAACGATAGAACCGTCGTCATAGTCGATTACAATAACCGGCGAACGAGAGTAGTAGTTATACTTTCGGGTACTCACGTGTCATTTCGCTTTAATGGATCTGTCAAAATATCGTCGATAACACCTATTAGCACACGTATACACACAGAAACCGGGAGAACGGTCGACACGCACCACCTGTGGGTCCAGACACACCGTGAATAATATTGTATAATATATAATATTATGTTCTAATAGGGAAACGTCCTTGTGTACCCCGAACATATACATATATATCCACGTCCGCCACAGTTCTTTACAATCGAAAGATTCGATTTTTTATCATTTTTTTGTAATTTATTATCATTGTTTTTTTTTCTTTTTTGTATTTAATTTTATTTGTATTAATATATGGGAAGGAACGGAGACACACGACGAGAAGTATACATACACATTTTCTCGCATCTTTCTCTCTCCGCCGTTTTTATCCTCGTCTCACTATCTCAATTTATAATATTAAGGTTTATCTGACGCTTTGCCGAATGCGCGGCACATTACACGTGCGTCTAACAAGGTAGGTGTTGTCAAAAGATACTTTGACACCCGTACACGTCGTTATTCCACGGTTATATACGTACGTTCGCGGATAATGATCGAAATATTGTTTCAGAGTAATAATAATAATTTGTAATTTGTCACGACGAATTCGAAATAGTTATTTTACACGTGTGTGATATCGTTTTAAATAGAATTACAACTTCGTCGTAATAATATCATATAGGTACGACGTTCACATTGCTACCAGTTATAGTCGTATAAAATTAATTGGATTCGATTTGTAAACAACTCATTTCCATAATCGTATAAAATATATATATTTTACGATATTTTATTATATTAATTTTGTAGTTTTTACAATATTTTTATGGTATGTTTTATTATTTATTTTCAAATACTTATCTGTTATCTTTATTTTTTAACTATCAGTATAGTTATTATTTCAATTTATTTCAATTTCATTAATTTGTCCGCCCATATATTTTATTCTCGAGTCTTTTTCGAAAATTTTATTTTCTACGATAATAGTTTTCTTTAGACAACCAAAAATCATATGTATATAACACTACATAATAATTATTAATGGTTTGTTTTTTAATATTTATGTATATATTTATTTTTTATTTGTATGTGTTGGTCATCGGAACAGTAAATTAAATACTACGATATGTTTATTTTTACTAGTTAAAATTATTTTTTAAATAATATTGTAAATATACAAAAGTAATTAAAATTTAAACTTTTAAAGGCATTGCAACAGTTTATTAATTATGTACATATTAGTGAATTGAATGCATTTTATTGAATGGTCATTACTTTACATATAACTATTATATATTTGATATGTTATTAAATATTGCCATGGGTACTAAAATAGACCCATATAAAACAATATTTGAATAAAATCATAGATGTTTAATAATATTATGTAAAGTGTAATAAAATGCTATATATCAAAACGAACTATTAAATTGATAAATTGTAATCACAATGAATTTCAATTAAAATTATGTAAACGGTAGAGTAAATAATATTAAATTCCAAATTGCTGTAAACAGAATACGACAATCAAATATTTAATATATAAGAACATTAATTTAATAGCTTGTTTAAATATTCACAAAAAATGCAACTTGGCTCTTTTCCATTACGCATATAAAACGTTTTAAAAACAGTAATAACTTACATGAATTTTTAATTTTAATTTTTTTTTTTTTTTTTATAACGAAACTTTATACATTTTACTGTCGAATTTTATTGTTATTGTTAAAATAGTTTTAAATGCCAAAAACTATTATTTTTCATAAAAATCTAAAATCTAAAATTTAAAGTTATATTATAGATTATGATTCAAGGTTATGTAAATGAAATAGAAGTCATTGTTGTAAAGTTACAAGAAGAAAAAAATCTCCCTGGGGACCAGGATAGGAATCTGAAGTTATTTTGCATTTTATTGTTAGCACCGATTCCGTACATGGTTATCTACAAAATAAACTAAACAATAGACATGCAGTTATTTGAACAGCATATAGAAAAATCAATGCCATAAAAAAGCAAAATAGTTTTGAATGTTTATACATTTTAAACCAAACGTATTTTAAATAAAATTATCTAAACAATCTGAAATTCTGAATACAGTATAATATTATTATAGTTTTATGATTACAATGGTCAATGCTTAAATATATTTGATCGACAGTAACACAATTTTTAATTGTTAATTATTACCAACTATTGTATAGTTTTCGATTTATAATAAAAACGTATAATTTAAACGTAATAAAACATTGTTGTAGTTTTATAAATCATTTTATTTAATTTTAAAAACTTTTAAGATAAAAATATAGAACGATGTATTTTTATTTTTTCTAATTATATAAATATTATAAAAATATTATGGTACCATTACTAATAAGTTGTAAAACTATTTTCCGATACGGAGATTTATAATATTATAATATTTTACTTAAAATTGTTAACACGACGAGTTATAAATTTCAACTTGTTTAATCGAGTTTATGGAAGTAATAATAAATAGTTTTACTGTTAAATTAATTGTTATTACGTATAGAGTTTATACGCAATTAACATGGCAATAGGCAATTTGATAAATTGTATAATATGTTTCAGAGTATCCTAAATACTTTTACTTACTATTGTAAGTTATAGTTTTGGAAACATAATATATACGCTGATCGTGACGTGTTTAGGCACATATTTGAGGGGAGGAGCGATAAGAGCGATCGCCCCCCTCCAAAGACCGTATGATACTATAATAAGGTGAAAATTAATTTGATTCTAATATAATTATTAAATAAAAAATAAATAAATTCTTAAATATTAAAATAAATTTTAATTTCTTAAAAATTACCCCCCCTTCCCAACAATAATAGTCTATACACGTGCCTGGACGTGTTTGACTGTTATTTTCGATAGACAACCATTTAATTTAATTAATTATACATATCGTTCGATCAGTTACCACGATTCGTTAATAAAAAAACGAACGCATAGTAATACGTAAATTAAATAAATTTTCTAAGAACATTTTACTACTTTAATAAACTCCCGATAGGGCTGTAAAATTTCCGTCTTAGGGAATTTAGATTTTTCATTTGCGTTCGCACTTTATCGTCAATCCGTCATAAAAGTGTTAGGTCAGGTTAGAAAAAAAGGGTTAAATTTTCATTAATGATATTGTTATAATATGATAACTTATTTGCGATATTAGTGTGATATTTCGTCTTACAATTCAATCATCAACATTCGGTTTCATTCAATTGTTGTTTATCCACGATTGTGTATTTGCGCCATGTCAAGAAAGACTTAATAATATCGTAAGTAGAAAGCAATATTTTAAAATTTATTTCGATTATACGACATTTAGTTTTATAAAAGACTAGTCGCTGATGATAAGTTTAACTGGCGTTTAATATATTAAGCTTATCTTATAATCTGCGGTTAATGATGTTAAGTAAAATTTTAAAGAAAATTATGGAATGCATAAATCCAATGAAAACAATTTATTTTAAAAACGATTTAGCGTCATTATTTTTATGGAAAACTATAATTAGAACACGATATATTTTGATAAAAGCGTCGCTTGAAATACTTTTGCGTTGTATACCGACGACATTATTATTATTGTAGGTAATGTTTACAAAAGTCAAACGAACAATAAATACCCGAAGCGACGTCGAATTAATAATTTTCTTTTGTCTATTCGGTGTACATATTCTGTCATCACGCGGCACGAGGAATTTCCAACTCTGTATACTTACAACCGAGCGCATTGCATACGCTTAAGTGCTCGTTACGAATGCGCGGTGAATATTAATGCGATCGCAATGCAAGTTCTGACAATGTATAATATGAAAGCTCGAATAATGTGTTACTCGAAATTGTCGAACGGATTTGTTAATTAAATAAGATTCTATATAAAGACGGCGACAGGATTTAATTCAGAGATTTATTTATCACGGGAATAAAATTCGAAACATATCTAGCAGCGATTGCGGTGGCGGTTGGGACGTGGGATTCCACAACAAAAATTACTTAGGAATTTATAATAGTATTTTGCTATCGGTGCCGGTTTTTGACACATATTTTTTTTTTTTGTGTTACTTCAACAAATTACATATTTCATATTGTTTTTTATTGTTTTGTTATGTGATTTTGTTAATTTGTTTTTTTTTTTGCAAATCACAATATGAAACGTACCTAAACACAATTTGATTTTCATAAAATTATATAAATCTACGATATAATAGATAATCGTCCATGAATGCAATATAATAAATATTATTTATTACTGTAGAAGAATTAGGTATCATAATCAATACATTGACTACATTATTGATAAAAAACTACTTTGAAAATTGCATAGGAAATAATTTACAATTTATGACAAATTGATAACGATCTAAATATTATATGTACAGAATTCACTGAAATACGAGAAAAAACAAATTAACAGTATTTCTCATTAAAGTATCATTTTAATTAATATTTTAACGTTCAACAAAAATATACATTAACATTCCATTAGAATTATTAAACGAGAGTTCATCAATTTCAAATTTTTTTTAACAGTCAGAAAAAAAAAACACCAATTACACATTAAAAAAATATGAATTATTTCAAGCTCTAATGAAAAATATTTAAATATATATATTTTCATCTCATAAATTACAATAGATTAAAAATCGGCTTATAAATATTTATTAATAAATCAATAAGTCCGGATTAACTAAATAACTAAAAGTTTTGCATTTGATATTATTTTTGTGAAAACAAATATTGATTCATTATACATAAAGTATAGGAAAACTACAAAATTACAATACATTATATTATAATTTAAACATGCAATAATGTACTGATGTTATATTTCGAGTATTCTACGCATTTCTTTTAACCTTTACATCTATTTATTAATTTTCTACTATAGTTTAATTGTTAATTAGTATATTTATATTAATTATAATACATTTTGAACTGATGTTAATTTTAAAATAAATACAATCAATTTATCAAAATATTTAATGATGCCCATCGACGAAGTTTAGTAGGTTGAACATCAAGGATTAGAATTTTAATGAAAAACAATTTCATTTCTGGTTTTAGTTTTTAATATTTTTTAAAGTTTTGTATTCAGGTTTTATTGGTTTTTAAAATTATTTGTGTTTCTGGTATTTGTGAGTTGAATTATTATTTTACAAGTTAGGTTAATGTAAGGCTAACTATAATTAGCTTTATATTTAAAATACAATTTTGGTACACTAAAATATATACTTTATAACCAATCTCCAGTTCTGTTTAACTATAATATCCACAATTATATCTTCTTAGCAATGCTAATTTTAAAATAAATGATGTTTCCTGCAACCTTTATGCTTTCTGCAATATTTAAGCAGTTGGTCCGGGTATCGAAGGTGATTTTTTATTCAAACTTCGTGACGGTCTCACTGAGTCTCTTTGGCTACTATTCAAGCATTCATTTAATTTTTGTAACTTTCCATTTATTTTAAAACTGGGTTTGATTAAGCCTGTACTAAAGTCTGGTTATCCAACTGACATCACTAATTATCATTCTATTACTATATTACCACATTCATTGAAAAAATTTGAAATGTTTGTACTCAATTCTATTCGACATTCTATAAATCATGTTCTAGTTAATGAACAACATGGTTTTCGTCTCGGTAGATTAACTTCTATTACACGCAACCTAGTTATCCAAACTTATATAATTGATTCCTTTAATGACAAATGTAAGATTTATGTGATCTACATAGATTTTACAAAGGCTATTGACCGAATTAACCACAATATGCTAAGTACAACACTATTCAGTATATGTATTGGTGAACCTCTCCTCTCATGGTTTCTTTCTTATCTAGTCAATAGCGACCAAAAAGTATCATATGTTTTACAATTTCATACCTACGTCTGGCATATTTTAATCTGCGGTTCTTTACATATATATATTTATAATAAAAATTAAGATAATAGACTATTCAAAATACCCACTATAATATTTCTCAGTTCAACAATCTGGTTTTGGTTTCACATAATTATTATAGTTTAAACTAGTGGCGAATTGAGTAACGTGACTTTGGGAGTGAAAATCTTTAAAAACTACAAACATTTTTAATATTTATAAATACATTTTAAGAAATAGGTAGTTACTTATTTCATTATTAATTGTAAAATAACTAATAAATATATTATAGACATTCTTAAAAGACAATATTTTATATTATAGTATTAATTAATTACCTATAATTATCTATTGTTAAATAAAATGTCTCTCATTAAGTGAAGTTCCGATGACTCCATAATTTTACCGCCCCTCCATCCTCGTTATCATGAGCTGTATCCACTGCCTCTCGGATGTATGTTGGAACCACCTATGAGTTTAAGTATACTGTTTTTTATTTTAATTTTATTTTGTGGTATTTTTCTATTTTTCGCTTAGATATCTGTGATAATATGACATAACATGAACGTAATATAAGTTTTTCCATAATCAGCTAAAACACCCTATTTTAATTATCTAACAATAAAACAAATGTAGGTTTCGAATTATCTTGTCCGGAGGACGGTGAAATGGCCATGAAAAATTAAGCGCATATACTATATAGTCTATATTCGGACAAGAATATTAAATTTAAATCAAACTACAGTGATTATATTTATAGTAAAAATATACATAATATTGCATGGTCATATTCCGAGGGGGAGGATTTGGGGTTCAGGACTCAAACACCCCCACCAGAAAATTCTTTGACATATTATATAATATATTTTCTAAAAATAAAATAAGATTTTATTATTACCTTATTAAGGTTTTTCACCTGTCATACTTATGCCTTCCCTAACCCAGAAAATTAACTCTGGATACTCCCGTATAATATTATATTATGATAAAACAATGATACCGAACCTAATGTATAATATATTTCGTAGTTTACCGTAATAACATCACGATGTCATCCGCACAAGCTGCGTGTTCATAATAGGAGCAATATTATAGAACACGCGCTCGGGTAAAACGTTCCACGCAGTGCGGTCGTCGTCCCGCCACGGGTAACCCAGAGAGATTTTTTTAGTATTTTTAGTATTTTTTATTATTATTATTTTTCTTTTTTAACGTCAAACTCTCCCCGGTATCGTGTTATATTTTGTTCGCGCGTGCCGATCGTCGCGCAACCATATTTCCATCACCACGTCGTCGTGACGTCGCCCCCGTTTCAAGGATTTTCCTCGACTTGTTCCGTCCACGTGATACGTCTTAGGCCTCATAATATTATCATCTATACGTGCACAATCTCGGAATCGTGCCCTAATTCTCTCGCTGATCCTGGTTATAAAACCGTGGTACGTGGTCTTCGTGGGCATTGGATTCGCGATTCCTTCTCTAACGATAACCTAACCTATAACTGGGTCGCAGACTCTCACTGGCGTAAATCGCTGACGACCGTTTGGAAATAAGAAAATACTATAACAGTATATCGACGAGATTTTGGATCCAAAACGATTGCTTAAACGACAGTATTAAATATCATATTATGCACGGGGCCAGCTCAAGCAAAAATAGCGCACTAAAATCAAATTTTGCCGCCCCTAAAATAATATTAAACTCACTTACCTTCCTGAATAATTTATGCAGTAGGTACCTGCTAAAAAATGATATTTTCTCCTTTTTTGGAAGGTTTTCTCTTCAGTGCGACACGTTTTAATCGATTAATTTTATATTTATATGTATACACTATGTCAGTGGTGGATTTAGGATTTTATCACTGAGGTGTAGGGATATTAAATTTGTGTACATATAATATATATAGGTACATTTCATTTTTATTGACAAAAAATAACTTTTTTACCTACCAAGGGAATATGACCCCCCCCCCCCCATAGATCTGTCCTATATATATTTAATTATTAAATTATTACTATTATTATTATATTGATAATAATAAAGTAAATAAACAAAAAATATATATCCATGTTATTATGATAAAACATTTTCAGCACATATTTTACCACATGTTTAATCATCAATATTGACTCTGTAGGCCAGTGTTTCTCACCTGTTGGTCACACGTCAGACAGAAATAATTAAACGTTTATGTATGAAAAAATCTTTAATTTAAATTTGACACCTGTGTTTTGTGACAAAGTTCAAATTGCTATACGTAATATTTGCACTTTCGAAATGTTTTCGTATGCTAGTTTTTTGTTTTATTAACGATCCATGATTTGTAACTGGCAAAACAGATTATTCGACTCAATAATTAGTACTTATTATAAGGGTGTTGTCAAATGACTGACTCTAATTTTTTTTACCTATTTTTGATACTAAGAAGAAATAATGTTGTAAAAAATGTAGTAAACTAAATAATAAGATATCTAGCTAAAAAAATTATAATACAATTATATATTACGTAAATATACGTATATTTCACAGCTATACCTGTTTTTAATTAAAATAATTTTTATGTTCATCCTATGACTAGGAACTAGGTAAACAAAGTTTTAAATGTCTCTCAATTTAATGTAATAATATTATGAACAGTTGTTAGTAAATACAAGTAATGAAATTCCTAGAATAATTAGAAGTATCATTATATCTTGTCTGGGATAATTATATCAATGTTAATAAACATCAACAGTAGTGACAATAATTTCTCGCCTACCAACATTTTATTGTTCGTACATTTTTTTGAAGGCAGAAAATGAGTACTTTATAATGATAAGTTGTTTTTATTATTAAGATTATTATTTTTTAATCATCAAAGTTTTTTTTTTTTTTTGTGTCTTTAAGTCTTTATGTAGTTTGTTTAATGGATTAACATCCTGATACTAGCCATTAATATTGCATAATAATATTCTAGATGTTTTATTTATTTCTATATTATTATACAGAGTATATTTTATAATGTATTGCGAATTAATTTAGAAAATTGTTTATGTTTATTTTTGTTTTTTAATTATTCATCACGTTTTTCATAATTTTGATAAACCAAAGCATATATTGCGGTTTTGGTACATACCTTTTTTTATAGATAATAGTTATGCGATAATTGTTTACCATTTCATTACCTATTATTATTATTATTGTTGTGGGCTGGTGATTTATATTTTTCAGGTCAATTATTTTTTTTTTTATTAATTTTACCAAACAAAAATAAAATAATTTTTAATTTAATTAACTCTAAATTCAAATTTTAAATTATTTGTATCGTATAAATTATACCAGTTAAATTAACCTATTACTATTTCGATGAAATATAATGTATACATATCAGCTACTTCATAGTTATTGATCTTCCTACGTACACTATTTTTGTATTTTCCTAAACATTGTAAATATTTGTAATAACCCCTCAGTAATGAAACAATGTATAATTATTACTAAATATGTTATAATAGCCGTGTCTGCTTTAACCTAACTATACTGTATTATTATTGTATATCGTATTACATTTAGACAGTTAATTATTCGCATAACCATACATAATATGTAGACGTAGTTATGCAATTTTACGGTACTTCAAAGGTATACCCCGTCATAAAATATTTCAATAAAGTTATAAATATCTGTTTAATATTACTCTCGTATCTAATTTATTCGATAGAATTTTCCAGTCGACCGACAGACAAATAAAACAATATCGAACGAATCAAAACGTATTGGCTTTTTTTTTTTTTTTTGCGTGTAAATCGAAAGGTTCGTTTTTCTTTATATATTTTTTAACAAAATATTATTATTGTTGAAAGAAAACTGTGCGAAACGTTAAAATGTCCCGAGAGAATGTAGCCAATTGCGCTTACAAAAAATATCTAGATTCTAGAGCCGTGTTTGGATTGTCGAGTGGTATTTTAGGTATTGCGCGGACCCGATGAAAAATAATAATGTTAGACGGACAAACTGTAGGGTGAAGGGTTGATTTTAGAATCAAGTTTTCTCCTACAATGGATCCACTTGTGTGTAAATTTTCAACGAAATCCGTTGCTTCCGCCGGAAATGGTTAACGTATATTATTGTACAAAAGGTATAAACATATATGGATTTATTATTATTATTATTTTTTTTTTATTCTCGAATAACGTGCATTGAACGCGGGGAATCAATTTTGAAGTGCACAGAAAACTCTTCCAAATGACATATTTTATCCGACGCGGGGAAGTTGAATAGTCGTTTTCGAGGTACAATACCCTATATACCAACATAATAATAATAATAATAATATACGTCCCGTTGACGTATAATAATAGATTTCTGAGGACAGGAAAAACAAATTCCAGGTATCCCTGCAACGACCGTATGTGAGTTCGATGGTCATCTCTAATAAAATATTCAATTCGATACCGTTTTATTTGTGAAGACGCTGTGACGTTGTACGATTGAAATTTTAGATATTTAGACACACTTCAATTACACACAAGTGCACTTCCCACGTAGAAACTATTCAATAAACAATAAAAACATTTGGAATTTATAACACTGAATCCATTACCTATTTCTCTTGTGCGAATACATGTTTGAAGGCGCCAAAAGTTATCTCAGTACATCGATGTTGGCAAAAAATTTTCGAACTCTAACTCATAAGTATATTTTTAAATTAATAGTAGTGAAAAATATATTATTTTATTTATTTATTTTATTATTATTATTATATAACGATTTATAATATTATCAATTTTTCTACGCAATATAACTACTCGTAATGGTTTAAAATAATATTAATTTTATAAAAATATTTGTTAAACGAATTAACATACTTAGGTGTAAAATTATTATCACCTAAAGATATTCGTCTGTAATTGTATTATTTTATTTTTATTAATCCATAATATTTTTCAGATTCCGCAATAGTTTTTCTTTGGAAGAATTAAACTACCCCAAAAAATGGTGGAAAATCGGAATAATTATGGTTTCAGTTATTTTGATTTTATATATATTTCATGACAATACTAATTTATTTTTGGTTTTATGGACTTGTACATTTTTTTTGAGTAATCATATTAGTGGTTTACAAGTGAGAAAAAAATTTGGAACAGATTGGTTGTTTTTTTACTAAATATTGAGCTTTGAAAGTTATAAAAAATGTAATATATTGCCTGCAGTTTTATGTTTAACAGTTTGAAAATTTTATGGGAGTCTAACACTATGCATTACTTATATATTTACAAAATATTTCGAAAATCGTATGTTACAATTATTTTTTATAAAATTTGAATATTTAGTTTTAATATTGTAATATTTTTTGTGCTTTTATAAGTTTGTAAATATTTTTCGAGTAGAATTAATAGTCCGACTTTTACAAAATACAATGTATGCATTAGTAGCAAATTGCATTTACTTAGTACTTTATTTAATTAATTTTTTTTAATTTTTCAAATTTTTTCCTTGGGAAAAGAAAAACTACCAAAAATAACAAGAAAACAGCAAAATTTACGGAAATCGTAATTTTAACGAAATTGATCTTAGATTTTTATGATTACTAATATAATTTTGAATGTAGGGACTTGTTAATTTTTTTGAGTATTCCTATTAAAAATTAGGACCATTAAAAGTATCAAAAGATTAAAATTTTGGAATGAATTATCAGTATAATATATTGTATTATATTGAGTTTCCCAATATACAAAATTGTATTTTTATTTCTCTTGTTACTCATTTGCACTCATTTATTAATCCCCCGGGAAGAGATTTTATCTTTAATAAAGAAAAAATGTTACAGTTTTCATCTTAAACTTTGACTAGATTTATGAATTTTTCAAGAAAACATCAATGTTGTTTAACGTAGTACCTTCTTCTTTCACACCCTTATACTTAACCGAATACAAAATTGGCTCTTATCTTCTGTCAACATTCATAATTTTATCGTTTTCAATAATTGGAATTGATGAGCATGTTTTTTTCTTTTCTATTCAAGCAGAAAATTATTTATTTATTTTTGAAGATGAAATAAACATTCGTATTATTATAATTGTTTTTTTTTTCTTTCCTTGTTGTTGTTATTTTAATGATTATCATGCGGAACATATTTCTCCTAGCAATTTCTAAATATCAGTTAACTTCTACGAACTTTACTGCACAATTTAAAAATAAATTGAAAATAAAAACTATATAATAAATACCGTTTATTGAAAAATAATGACATACCTACTTCAGTGCGGAATACGCTTGAAATTGAACTTAACGTTAAACTGTTCCAATTAGAGTGTTTTCAAATACCTAAGGAAATACTGCTAGGAGGTGCTCAAGAGTCAAGTTTCATGTTTTTTTATCGAACGTTTACATGAACATTTTATATTATTATATAATAAGTATATTATATAAGTATCTACATGATATGTTATAAATTCGTTTAATGATAAATTCAAGCTATTACAAACGAATGGTCTCTGGTCCAGAGTTCAGTATTTTATAATTAGTTTTTTAATTATAATATCGTTATAATTATCCTTTGTAGATTTTATTCAAAATTAATTTATACGAAAATAATTTTGAATAAAATCTATAAAGTATAATTTATTATTAATACTTTCAAACGATATGCATAAAAAAAATATTGAGCTATTAAAAATGGTATTAAATGGTGTATATTTTTAGCGGTGCAGTGGAACGAAAGTTGTTCAAACCGATGTAGTTATTTATAACCACAAAATAGAATATCTCGATTGGAAATGGATATTTATGTTACGTAATAAACAGGAAATAATTAGCGGAACGTTTTAGTTTATTTCTAGTGATTTCACAAAATCCACTAACTGTGTGTCACGTTTATTATAATCTAAACTTGATGAATTATAATTATTATAAGAAGAGTATACTTATATTCATAGTAAAAACAATATTTATCAGATTCTGCACAAACTCTTACAATTTGTTTATCTTTATATACCCAATAGAATATTATATTTAAAATAATTTCGATTAATCGAATACATACATGCACGCCGAGTTCGCGTTCGCGTTTATGAACACCATAATCGATTAAGCTATTGAAATACCAATCATATATAGGTATAAATATATACACAATAAATAATAATGTATAATAAACTAATAATAATGTCTACATTATTGTCATAAGAAACACTATAACATACTATAATTATATATGTTCAGAATATCAAAATTATGTGATCAAATATGTATATACGCCACTGAGTATTATATACTTATTTTACATCTCTAAACCTATTATTTTTAATTTAAAAAAACACATAATTTGGTATTTAAGTAAAATGCGTTTGCCCAACTAAAAATTGTATTATTTTTATATAGGTACATTATGTTAGCAGTTTATTTTATCATAAATTACTGAAAGATATTAAAAAAAAAAAAAAAAAATTAAAAAAGGTTTGTTAAAAAAACATAATAATATATGAAATTTATAATCGATTTAAATAAGATATATGACCCTTTTTGGAACACTATTCCTGTGTCTCATAAAAAAAATGTCCACAAACACCTAAAAATAATGTATTATTGTAAAATATGCAAAAGCTTTTTCGTTCTGTTCAGAATATAACCATAATAGATGTAACGGCAAACGTAATAACGTAATGGAATAATTATTGAGTATCTATGCTTTACAGTATAAATGTTTAGAATTTATTTCTATAAATTTAATATTTAACAAGCGATTTTTATTAGTTATTTAGAAATATAATTAAAATATTATAACAAATACGATTACTATTTTGTTTATATTTTAATTATTAAATTTATTACTCTTAATATTGGTAATTTATTATCAAATAATTCGAGTTCTGTACAGATAACCATTTCTTTTGTTTCTTTATATATATTAATATACTACATACCAAGGTTTGACTATGACTATCTTACATAAAACATATTAATATATTGTAACAAATAGGTATAGTTATTTAAATATTGCATATTATGCTCACTTGAAATTGCTTCCTTATATTTTATATTAGTTTCGTTTCTGATTGACTCGATTTTAATGACGAAACTACAAACGCATCACGCGAAATTATTTCGTCGGTTTGTGCGTATTTCGTAGATAAAAGTTATTCAAACCGAGAGTGAATAATACACACACACAAATATATTGCGTACACCTGTAAATTATCATAATTTTAATCAATGTTTATGTTCTATATGTTATTACAGAGTTCATATGATTGTGTATGAGTTATTATTAAAATTATTGTCGTCGTACGCATACTATTGTCATGTGTGAACCGTTGAAGGCGGTTGAAATAAAAAAAAAAATAAAAAAATACTTGTTCGAATTGTATAATACCATTGTCAAATCGTTATATTACATATTTTGTATTACCATAATATTATAATATTATTCCTATGCTTGTATTGATTTATTTTGTTTTTATGTTATAGGTTTTAAATATAGGAGATTGATCGATCTACGAAAAATTATATACTATATACGTTACCAGTGTAAGTAGTAGGTAAGTACTAATATTATTAATTCATTATATTAAATTGTAATGCTCAAATAATAATTTATTTCGTCAAAAATCAATATTATATATTGTACCTTTTTATATTTATATAATTGTTATCATTTTTTTGTGAATTATTTAACTGTTGTTTTTTATTAATAAACTTGTTTAATTCATTGTTTTATTGAGATTTATGTATTATTAATATTTTTATAATTATTAGTTTTGTTGAGCCAAAGAAGCTAATCGTCGATTTTATATTCTATTATTTGTTATTTGAATTTTGTACATTATATTTTATTTATTATTGTTGTGCCGACTAAGTAATAATAATTGAGTAATATTACACATATTATTTAACATTTCTTTAAACTGTTTGTCCTTACTTTATAGTTTATACACAGGCACAAAAAAAAACCAACTTTGGATTGGTGGTGTAAAGCATTTGGGTTCGTGTCCGAGCATGCGTAATAACACTTTATGCACTTTATTAAGTAATGCATATAAAATTAATTTCACGACTTAATTGTATTTCAATTAATCTAATATTCTTAAAATACAAAAAAAATATTTGCTATAGTCTTTTGAGGAAATTATTTTCAAATTTTACATAAACAATCGACACTGACATATTTTTTTAAAAAAAAATTAAACCATTAAAAAATGATTATTTCTAAATAACAACATACGTAACGTCAATGATGATTTTCAGTGATTAATTATAATATTATTAGAAAATCTATAATTCGTTTGATACTCATAGATATTATATAATTTGAATTTTCATAAGTATTACACTATTAGTTTAGTTAGTTGTCTACATTTAAATATTAACGAAAGAGAGCCAAAAATGATACCTGCTGGAGACGGTCTTTTCATTCTGAAGCATGAATTTCCCTAAGGACCTTCTGGAAAGTGGCCAACAAATACCGGACGTGTTTTCCTCCATTACCGTAGTTATTCGCCAAAATTGTTTATCGTAAAAAAGTGTTCTCATTATTTACAAAAATCGTGTGATGCATATATTTTTGTTTTCCGCCAGATCATTAAAGATATACGCTATACAATCATTAGAACTGGGACACGTAATTTTAGAAGCATTCGTCATCATTTTTTTCAGAGAAATTTAATGGACATAATGTGTATAACCTGTCCATCCGTATGGTTTTTGAGTAGAATAAAATGAAAACAATCATTCGTTAAACACAAATCGAACGTTTTGGAAACCAAGAGAGGAAATAGTAAAATCTCGTATAAGGTAGATGAGAAATAATAAATCGACAGAAATGAATTAGGCGTTAGATAATTTATCGCAAAACAAAACTTTAAGAAAAATCCATACCGTTCTAAACATAAATAATTATTGTTGATGTGTTTACGCTTATATTTGTTATTATTTAGATAATTCGTATGGGTTTATATCGTACTTACTATAGTTGTTATCATTTCAATCACAGAATACGAATCGTTAGAAAAGTGTATCACAAACATTATTACGTTATGTTTTAATGAATTAAATGATAAACAATAATTGTCGTAGACGCTATCTGTGAACATTTTAGTTGATTCCTAGTGATAAAATGATAAAATAATCTTTACAACTAGTCGACACTTTGTCCGGAACCGTCCCTGTAATACCCAAGACTATAGCATTTTGTTTTAAAATCGCATTAATGAACAAAATGCGATATTCACTTTTCGTCCGTATCGCAATTTTATCATGATAAATATTATAATATTTAAGCGCACAATTTACCGTCAGTTTCGTGACGACCACAAAGGAACGGGGAAAATAAATCGGATTTCAAGTTTTACATAGAAAACCGCCGACATGTGAACTACGAGCTCGAGCCTACTTATGCAAATCGTACCGGTTTATCGAATGGTTTTCCGCCATATAACATAACATAATATTACGTACGTTATTATGCGACAACAAGGGTTATTTTTTTTACCGCACCGTTTTGTTTTTGTTTATCACCTCGATCCCCGATACAAAAATGTGATTTAAATAAGTAACGTGCGTTTTTTTTATAACACTGGTTAACCACTTACCATTTTTGCGGCACCTTTACGTTTTACGACAACAAATGTCCGCCCGAGAACAATGTGTGTTAAACACGTCCTGCACACGTGTTTGACGAAGACAAATGCAAGGCTTTATGTTATACCGACGTTTTAAAATAACTAAATTGTCATTATTTTATTTTTAAATATAAAGATATTAAAACTCGTGTTGTAATATGCGTTATTTAAATGAGAGCGGTTGAGCTATTTATTATAATATTTATACAAGGTCCGAGAACATGACGCGGAACAAAGAATTACAATATAATTTGGTAATTAGTCGTTTTATAAAACCATAAGAGTACTATTAAAAATATGAAAATTATTGTTTAAATTACCAAAAAAATAAAAAGCATTTATTCGAAATAAATTCAAGTGAAAGTAGCCTAGCCCGATGTCACTCAGTTAGTTTTTGTTAAATTTAAAATTTGTAGATAACAAAATTGTTAGGTTAATTAAAAAATTTTAAAAATGAATTTTATAAAATTACACGAGTAATTTATAAACATATTAATCACATAAATGTCACTATTTAATAGAGTTATATTTATATTATGTTGAATAAAGCTTCAATAAATTAAACTTATTTTAATTTTATATCGTTCGTTAATAAGGAAATTAGAAATTTGAAAATTAATTTTATTATGTTCTGTTAATTTAGTTAAAAAAGTAATACATTAAAACATGTTAAATCTAATTATTACATACTGAAATATTAATTTTTTTATTCATTTGAATAAACATCCCACCAAAGTGAATATAATTATTAATTATTACAAGTCCACATGAATGGTAACATTATAATTATTTTGGCTTTTTTATGATATTATTATGTTGTTTTATAATTTACAATATATTATCGTATGTAATAATATAATGATCTATACAACGTAAAACTATTTAGCTCATTCTTGTTTCAGTCCTGTATTGACTGTAAATTCGTTTGAGAGTTGATCGTTAAACTTAATCATACAAATCAAATTTCGTACTTATGTTTTTATCATCCTTGTTAGTTTTGCTGGATCTCCAAGTTTTTCCATGACTTTCCAATATAAAATTTCCCGAAGATGGGAGTCAAATGCATATAAATAGTCGACAAATAGCAAGTATATTTCTTGGCTGTGTTCATAACATTTCCCCATGATTTGCTTGACAATGTATTTGACCTATAATTAATTTTACTTTTTTAAAACATTCCGGTTCTACAGCTATTTCTCGTCTTCGCGTGGCTTGAGATTATTAAAAAGGACATTTGATGATAATCTATATGACGTTTCCAATAGTGAGATGCCTCTGTAATTGTAACAGTACTATGGAGGTGTGGGATTAGATTGGCCGCCGACCGAGTTTATATTTTAGTTGGGGAGTGCAAAGCGATGTAGACGGGTAAAATTAAGAAGAAATTATAAATATAAAATGAACAACCAAATATTTAAAACAGTTAAAAACGTATTAATTGTTTTATACATAAATGTATAGTTAATTAAGAATAAAGTGAGATAAATAAAATGAAATTGAAATTATTGAAATGTTACAAAATTATATATTTTATAAAATTTTCAAACACATGACTAATATAAAATTAATATTTTGTCTGAGAGTTGATAACAATAAAATTTGTAATTATTTTCTACAACATAGTGAAGTTTGTAGGCATATTATAATATATTTATTAATTTATAATTTCTTTTATGTTGTAAAATGTATTATAAACGTATTCTATTTAAATCATATGCAAATCCAATCGAAAAATGAACGGTACATTCAGAGTACCTACTATGTAATTAATAATATATTATTATTATGCCTTTATAGGTAAAAAACAAAATATTCGATATGAAAATGAATTCATTTGGCATAAGTGAAGATCATAAGCTTGTTAAAATATTGTAAATGTCTATAGAAATTCATGTTATATAATAATAATAATAATAATAATAATAATAATAATACTAATAATAATGATAATAGTAAAAAAAATAAATATAATATCTTAATTTTTCTTATTATTACTACCTACAAATAAAGATCTCATTTCATTATTCATAATAATAATTAAAATTAGCTACAACGGATTTTTTAGTTTTCCAATAGGACTTTTTCATATTTGTATGTTGTAGCGTTTTATATCATAATAGTATATATTTTTATATTAAAAGTTATTTTATAATATACACAATATTTGTATTAATTATAAAAAAAATATATTATAGTCTTTGAAAAAATTAAATACTATTACAACGTTATGCAAAACAAATGATAATATTAGATGTTTTAAAATATAAAATGAAATCGTTGCAATTAATTTTTATAATATAAAATACTTTAACTGCTGAAATAAACCTTGTTAGGTTTCTAATTGTGTTAATTAAGTTAACCACAAAAGGTTTAAGAATTAATAATTCCTTTACGTTGATTGTTTTCAAACAATATTAAATAATTAATTTTAATCATTTATTGATTTTAACATTATATTTGTTTTATCTATCTCACGTTTGGATACATTGGAAAATATATTTTAAATAATTATTATCCTTAAAAAAAATAATGTATATTTAAATTGTATTTTATTCATAATGTAATAATTATAATATTAGTTTATTTATAATTTAAATGAAACTTTGAACTCTTAACCTAAAAATTAATTATTTTTTATTTACTTTATGTTTAAAAATTTTATTTTTCATAGTTTGAAATTAATGATTTTTGGTTTGTTGCCGTTTTTTTATACCACATACCTAAAGGGATTATATAGAAAATACGTTTTAATTTACGAGAGAGCTATTGAATAAAATAAAATAAACCATACTTTAGGTTATTTATTTCGTTAAAACAAAACAATATAATAGCATATAAATAATTATTCATTTTTTCCAAAAGATCATTTTTTCATAAATGTTATTTGCCATTAACTAAAAATATGCTTTACTAAAATAATAATTTGCTATGATTTAATTTTAATTGTAACTATTTCTATAATAACTATTAAAACAAATTAAAATAATAACTTGCGCGCATAGTCCAATTGGACGATCATTAATCAAAAGTTGAGAGTAGAAAAAAAAACTATACGTTCAAGTTAAATTTATTTTATAAATTTAACATAGAGTAGCAAAGAACAAGTTTAACCGGAAACATTGAGTTTGAGTAAACATGAGACAACGGGATTAGTTTTGTAAATTTATATTTGAAAAATCAACACTAATACAATACATCAAACTCCATCACTATCACATATATATGTCTGTTCAGCGGACGCTGAACAATATTTCGGTTAAAAACTTTTTGGCATCTAGTACAGCTCCGCACACCATTTAAAGTTTAATTTAACGATTATGATAAAAGTTGAAACAACTATGATTGATGACCACCGATAGATTTTCAGACGATGACAAATAATTGTCAAATTTGCTTTGGACCATGATTTTGGTGCACACTACATTATATTATTACGTCGGTTTATTATGTCCATCATGCCCTTCGTGTGATAAATTTAAAGAGATTTACAAAAGCCGTACACACTAGATACAGTTTTCACGTCTTGTATGATTAAACTTTTAATGACATTTGTTTAAAATCCAAATCTAATTATATTTAAGCGACCCGCGCGACTTGGAAGAAAAACCAAACAAGTGAAGCAAACTAGAAACGAAATTTTGAAGCGATGTAATTAATACGTTTGTCATTTACTGCTGTTGATAGTCATTTATTGTAAACTTGTTGTTAGATATAAACCATAATAACACAGTGGTGGTATTAGAATAAACGTGAACTAATAAATTGAAATAATTATTATATTATAAATTATAATTGTAGTAAATCAATGAAGACAACAGAAAATATATTAGAAAATATAAAGAGAAATACAATAATATCATCATCGTATAATATTCGTTAAACAAATATATTTGTATAATTGTCATTATTTTTTTTTTAAAAAAAAAAAAAACTATAGAAGTTTAGAAATAATAATCTGAAGGAAACTCAACGGTAATTGATATTCATGATAATATTGATATGACATATTATATTTTGACGGTAATAATGTGACACGCGACATCAATGTCTATAATATATTTTCAAATAAATATAAATGATTATTACATCAATATATACAATATGATTTATATTTTATATCACAGAGTAAATTCATATGATCCATATAATATTACGTATAAATATATTATGCATGATAGTTAACAAAACGTAAATTCAATTAAATTTGCACAGAGTATATATACTTATATTTATATTTAACTTTGAAGCAACATAACGCACAATATTACTAAACTGATGAATAATATATTTTTAAGATTTCTACTGAAAGTACCCACAGATTTTTTTTTATACCGTCTGTTTTTATATAATCCGTTGTCGTGGTAACAAGCACAATTTATTTTTTATTTTTTTGTTTTTGGTTGATATTATCTATTACAGTTTAATTACAGATATTTTAAAATTATATTCACAGTCAAGTTTACCCCAAAAGTATATAAAATGACATACGCAGAGTTACATTATGTTCACTCAAAATTATTCGCTAATCTAGGAAAACAATAAAACATTAAATAAATAACCCAAATAATATTATGGCCTATGTTTTGTATATTGATATTTAAGATTTAAGGATGATTTAATATGATAAATGTATTTCGTTATACTTACAAGTTACATTTAAATTTTGATGAAAACATCGTTTAAAACTATTATAAAAGTATGGGCAAGTTCAATAATGTTGTAATATATCTTTTGATCAATTTTTTTTAAAATTAAATTAGGTTAGAAAAAACGTGATTAACATAATATCATGGATTATTAAATATTTTGTTTGTATTAATGCTAAATTTATTTCTTTAGTATCAGTTTTCACTTTTGAGTTATTAATCGTATTTTTTTTTTATATTTTGAATTTTTAAATTTTAAATAATTTATATTTATATATGTTTATTCAAAGACGATATGTGTACTTAAAATTGTTTTGGACGAAATTACAAAGCGTAAAACATTTTAATATATTTATTCATAAGACATAAATGTTAATGGATTTAAATACAAAAATGTGTAAATTGTTAAGTATTTTAAATAATATACAGTATTATAAAACATATGTATACTATGTGTTTAAATACCGTGTTCAAAATAATATATGTAAATTCTAAAAGTAACAGTGATAAAAAATATATTATTCAAAAGAAAAGAAAAATATGTTTTAAATTACGTATCGAGCGAGTGCCATTTGCATAATCGTGGTATTTTATTAATATATGAATATTAGCCATACCATTATTTTCAATATTTTACAACACGGGTTAAATAAAAAAATATGTCGCTAGAAAATGTAATTTTTCAATATCGTTAACCGTACCTAAGCAAGATTTTTTCAATTGATGTTTTAATTTCCAATTATTTTATTATTACTCAAAGTAAATATTATATGTATATAAAATAAAATCACGGTTGAAAATATACTTGAATATCTTTGTACGACAGAATGTAAAAATATAAGTTAATTTATTTCTTAATGTCAGGTGTACAAATGTATAATTAAATATTGTTAAAATGTATGCATAAATATTTCTAACAATCTTAACTCAACAATATTGGGAACATTGTTAAAATAACAAAATATTACGTTTTATATTTTATTAAATACAATCATTTGAACGTTTGAGTACACAATTATGATTCAAAATAATATAATACAAAGCTGAAGTTATAAATAATATAAGTTAAAAGTCAGATGTTGAAGTTCGTGTTTTTTTTTTTTTTTTTTAGAAAATAAATGTTACACAATGATGTTTTATTTTATAATATATTAAGTATCGGTGCATAATTTGTACGTTTTATTGAATATCTACCAATATATTATTGTTATTGGCTTATAATATTAAATTGTATAGCCTATAGGTATGAGTTATGTTCCAAAAAATTCAAATATTGCGTGTCTGCGTCTAAATATATTTCATGTCGTATAATGTGTTAGTGTTTTATTTATATTTTATTCGATACGATATACGAATATTGTTATTTGTGAATGATTACGTTAGACTTCAAAGTGAATAACTACTTTCGTTTGTAAAATAAATTATAACCATTAAGTTGAACTTTGGTTTGGACGTAGCACGTAGGTATAGTATACAATGGATGATTATTAGTAAAACGCAATAAAAATATTTATACAGCCGATAAAAAATATATGAGTGCTATCAACTTTTGAAATAAAAGTACAACTAAAACAGTTACCAGAGTGTCTAAAATTGGAATGGAAAAATTATTTAGCGTTGATAATATTTTTAATGTCAAGTATGAATATTCAAAGAATCTCGTGCAAGCCATAAAAAGTACAACGAAATATAAAACTATTGTAGTAACAAAATGTAAACGTGGAGAACACTTAAAATATAGTGTATGTATTACATGCAGATGTGAAATGATTTACAAATTAAACGTTTTCTGTTTAAAACAACTATGGAATTTTTATAATGTTGAAAGTTTTTCATTTATATTCGATTCGAAATTATTAACCTTTTCCAAATGTATTAATTTGAATTAATTCAGTTGTAATTAAATTTCTATATACGTTATATCATACTACTATAGATACTTTACTGAAAATAGTTAAGTCAAGTGGAATTTGTTTAGTACCTACAATATATTTCCATTGAGTGAGCACATTTTTCCATACTATCAATTTTATATCACAATATTATTGTAACAACTATCAAAATTGAAACTTTCTAACGTTCAAATCTAAAATCTAATAAAAATTTAAGTAATTACTCGCAATATTATAATATATTAAAAACGCGTAAAATGATATCATTGTTAACTAATAAAAAAAAAAAAAACCAAGAATATTATACAATGAAAGTTTTGACGAAATGTAATATAAGTACATTCTAACATATACTTAAAAATGATAATATATGCTATTAGAAGAAACTTTATAATATAAATACTATTATATACGACGTTTTAATTAGATCTCATTCCTCTGAATCCAACACCATTTATAATATTAAATTATCCTTCGTTTTGTTTTGGTAAATATCTACGAACAACTTCACTTATATTGATTATTTTCTTAAAATAGATATTGTAATTGAATTATTTTTTATTGAAAGGATTATCAAATAATAACTCCTATTATTTCTTCTATTCGAAAATATCCTTCGTCGTATTAAAAAATATTAGATTGTCTTGATTCACTCACTAGGTACCTAAAAATAAATTGAAGAGAAAAAGTTATCTTAAAACTTTCTGATTTGGGTTAATTTTAATACCTATACAGACCTCTTTTCAATATGAATATCCATTCTGATTACGTTAATTTAATAATAATTCAGTTATTTCATTACTTACAGGCATTGTATATAAAACGTTTTGCTCAATAAAAATATAGTTTCTATATTTAATTAAAATCCATAATTTACATTTTTTAATTTTATTTCAAATATTTTTAAAAAAACCTTTCAATTTATATTTTTCGATATCAGATATTTTTTTCCAAATTATAGATAATGATAAATGAGTGTCGTATGTGATCAATAAAAAAAATGTTGATAAAAACAATGGAATGTCATTGTTAAAAGCTAACCATAATGTACTATGTATTATATACTAAAAAAACATGCAAAGAGAAAACATAATATTTTATTATTATTTCATGCAATAATAAAATCAGTGCAATAGTAACTATAGCTAGTTTAGAGCCCTAAATGGGTCGATTGGTTTTTGTATTATATGTGTATAATATTATTACTATTATTATATTACGAAAACGAGTAAAATCTGTTTTTTTCCATTATGTAGGTAAGAACGTTATTGTTCAGAGACATTATCCTAATGTTTCTTTAAGTCTACGTAATGTTTATTGACATTTCCTTTACTGAAACGACGAAAATATTAAAATACCCAGTAAAAACGTAATACGGACAAAATAATATATGCAGGACAAAAACCTCGAATATGTACTATTTTACTAAAACAGATTATTGAAAAATGCTTTTCCCTAGTTTTTTACTTGAGTGGTAAATCATAAATTTAATCGCGTTCTAAAAATAATGGTTTTTTTTGTTTTTTATAAATAAATAAATATTTTATTGTCAAAACCATAATAAATTTTTTAGAGTTTCACCAATAATTTTTAATACGTTTTAAGTAAGTTATAATAATTATACAATTTAATTTTTAATCTTAAAATTTTCTATTAAATCAATTTTTATCTCTCTATATTTAAAATATTCAAAAAGAAAACAATATATTATACAAATAGTTAAGTCTTAAAGAAATGTTAATAAAAGATGTTAAATAATACGATTTATTAACAAACATTTTTTTTTTTTTTTTATATATTATTCGTTTTTAATTTTTTAAAAAGGTAATTTGTTCTTATGCGTATTTTGAGAATAATGGATTTAAATTAAAAATAACAAGAATATAGATACCAAATTTTTATTGGTCGATTTTTTTTGTAGATAGTCAATAATTATAACATGGCTTACAACAATTTAGTTAGTTAGTCGAATTTGCATACATACATTACTGAAATATTTTATTATTTTATTGACATATTGGATTAATTTAAATGATAAAAAAAATAACTAATTAGTGACATTACTATATAATTATTAATTTATAATCAATTTGCGAATTACTAATGATTACATGTGAATAATGAATGAATTATAGAAAGTAATGCGACAAAGGATAATTTAATTAACTTCTGCATCATATTCTTTGGTGCATAATTATCAATCAGATAACATTAAATTATAGTTGCCCTATAGTATTTACTCAATTTCGTGTATTTTTTTTTTTTTTTTTGATAATAATATATATAACAAAACATAATTTATTAAAAAAGATTTTTTTTTCAATTTTATACATATTTTAATAAATACTAATTCTAAGAACAGATGATTTATTGTTAAAAAAAATTTAAAAAATATATATAATTATAATAATAATTAGTTCATATGAAATTATTAAATATTTTTATTTTTAAACCTGAATATTATAATTTTATCGTATTATCAACTGTTCATAATTTGATTTTACTGTATTTTGATTAGACATCAACCTTGTTTTCTTTATAATGTTTAATATTAATTTATTATAGAATGAAAAATATTTTGAAATATCTATTTCGTTCTATATCAGAAAATTTAATTATATACCCTCGAATATATGTGTTAAAAATGATTTAAGCTGATCTATTTTTTTTCACATATTTAAAAAAAAACTACATATTTGTAAAATAATTCACAGCATTCGCTGCATGTAGTCTGTGATCGAAATATAATTAAATTTTTCCTCGAATATTTTAAACAAAATCTGTAAATTATAAACACTGTTATTTTTAATCTCATATTCTAAAATCATTTTATTAAAATACTTTTTAGTTTTTTAAAAATAATTAATAGTTTCATTATTTAATTAGAATATATAATTTATGAAAATGTAAATAGCTATAAAGTAATATGTTGTGGATTAAAATTGTCAAGAGATCACTCTTCTTATCAAAAGTTATATACTTATATTGAAAACTTATTGATTCGATCTGGTCAGTAAATAGTAATCGATATAATATATTATTTTTTAAAGATTAAAATTACGTTTAAAACCCTGTTTAAGTTTTTAACATAACAAAAAAGTTAAATTTTGTTTAATAATCTTTGTAAATAAAAATATATTATTCTTTATTGTGATTGTAATATTATATTATATGTTTATTTTATTGTCATTGATATGTTATATATTATATATCTATTTGTTTATTTTTAATAATATTTGGTAAAGAATAATAAATATTAAAATATGTACAAGCGAAAAGTAGGAAGAAACGATACAAACATAATATATTATTTTGATAGGAAATAATTTTGAACTGTCGTACCTTGCAAGTTAAATATTGCATTGGAAAAGAGACTATGTAGGTAATAAAAAACAACCGTTTGCCATTAACCGTCGAACTAAGGACTCGTGCATTTGTTTTATTGCAAAAACTATAATCGTTAGAAACCCATTGGAATAACTTTTATTTGTGGTTATGCAGTCTTCATGACAATTGAATATATTTTCATTTTCGAACAATAATTTGTGTATACCGTTACAAAAACTTCCGACATTCTGGTTTTGTTGACAATTTAATATTTCAACATTTTTTACTAGAATTAAATATATTTCTTTATGCATTTTTAGTATAAAAACATAATTAAATTAAAATGTATAAGTACAGACTATTTAATAAATATGTAACAGTGCACTTTTATTGGCTATTAATGTACATTTTAACATAATAATGTAATGTGCATAATATTATGGATGCAAAAAAATATATTTTATTAGTTTATAACATACTTTTATTTTTTAATTTTGACAATATTGTGTATACATTATGATAATTTTTACTAAAATAATTTTACATTTGTTATCTTTATTAAATTCATCGATAGTTTTATACATTATGTTTATTTATTTATTTATTAACGGGCTTGGAGCCCAATTGAACAGTAGAAGATATATTTTAATAAAATATTTAATTCAATTTTAAATTATTATTAATTAGACCAATATAACAATCATACAAAAATACAAAAACATATAAAAATGGTATAGATCAAAACAAATTATAGGCTGTCAAAAGAAAAAATATATATAGATAAAAAATACAAACAATGTTAACAATACAATTATTTACATAATAAATTAAATATATGAGAATAGAGAGTCCTCATTAGTCAACTTTATAATACGGTTGACGGGTTTGTTTTGCAGATAATTAGTGGTACAAAGTGGTATAAGGAATTGGATTTTGAAACGTGTACTGCGAGAAGGAATTTTAAAGATAATTAGAGAAAGAAGAGTTAGAGAGTCAATGGGTTCTGAGGTTAAATTACGTAAAAAGGAAAGATTAATCTGTGATACAGCATCAATGCCTTAGGAGTCTTACACAAGTGAATAATATTCAAAGATTGGTCGTACAAGAGCACAATAAAAAAACTTTATAGAATTTTTAAGCTTAAATTCTTTTGAGATTCTAGTAATAAGCCTAATATTTTAAGTGATCTGCAAGGTACTTCATTAATAAGCGTGAGGAAACAAATGTAAAACTCAGGTTCCGTAATCATCTACCTGCAGGTAGGAGAATTTATCTTTTATTAGCGTACAGGAAGGGAATGGAAGAGCGATTTTTTAAAGAAGGACATTCTTCGACACTTAGATACGTCCAATGCCAGATCTAAATTTTCGCCACATGCAACAATACTTGTATCTTGAAGAAGATGGCAATTTTCTAACGAAGTGATGCGCATGTACAGCTTCGTGTCGTTAGCAAAAATATAAAGAACATAGTGACACTGTTTACAAATAAAGAGAACAATAAGGGTGAACTGTGCCCTCTTTGAGGGACCCCTGATGGAGTAAAACAATATCTGACTTAACTGCAAATAATTTGACCCATTGTGGCTGGTTCTCAAGATAAGATCGAAACCAAGATAAGAGTGGATAGCCTTAGCCAGATGCTTGAAGGATGGCTATAAGTGCATTGAATGCCTTCGCAAAATCCGTATATATGACGTAGACTTGGGATCTATCTTTATAGACATTAAAATGGAAAATATTAAATTGTACGTAGTTGAAGAATGACGTGGACGGAAGCCGTGCTGTTCATCAATAAGTATAGAGTTCACAGAGGGCTGGATGGAATGAAAAACGATGAACTCAAATATTTTTAAAATGTCGCTCAAAATTAATATTGGCCTATAATTTACGGTTTCTGAATACCAATTCTCAGATTTGAGAATAGGAGTAATCGAGCAGGAGTAATATGATCTGCCATATGTCGGGGAAAATGTCTTCATCCAATGATCGGCGGAAAAAAATCCAAAGGGGGTAAGAAATCTTTAAAAAAAAGAGGGTACCTAACCTAACCTAACGAAATTTTAGTGGAAGCTTTTTCCCCCTGAACGACAAGAACTATATACAAATTCAACACTGATTATTTTATGTTTTATTATATTTATTATATAGGTAACTTAATTTGTTTATTCTATAATTAGCTTATTTTGTTTTTAAATTTAATAGTTTAGATCTGAATCGAATCATAATATAAATACCTTACTCGGTAAAATCAAGATTGGTATAACGCATTCATTCGAACAATAATCTAACATAACCATAATTATGTTGTCACGTAAAAAGATAGTAAATAATTGTAGGTAATATGATATATTACATTTACTATTATTTTTAAGTAACCGTCTATAAAACTGTCATTAGGAATAGACTTTTATTTGGGTTTAAAATGAAAGCTTTTATTATCATTATTTTTATTGTCTTGACTTCAAGATTCAATGTTTAACGAAATAACAAAAACGCGTATTAATTGTCTGAAGTGTTTGAAAACTTTGTTTTGATTGATAAAATTAACAGGCTTTGGCATACATTATTATCAGTCAATGATATTTCCAATCATCCTGGTTGACCACAAAGAAATCAAACATGTTTTAAATTCTTCAGTTTTGATTGATGAATAACATTCATTCGCATACACAACACGATACCTAGATATGGATATTATAAATCACATATATTATACTATTGTCTATTACACTTCTGATAATCTTAAATGTTCTTGTATACGTGTTAAATTATAATATTATATTCTACATTGTTTGTCGAGGCAATTGAGGTTTAGATGTACCAAAATCAATTATAATGTCAAATCAGGTGATTATAATAATATAAGTTAGAGCAGTTTCCAAAGATTAAAGTGAAACTGATTTTACAACTTCCTATTAAACAAACACGATTTCAGCGGGACATTTCACATCATTGATTGATGAATCAATAGATACTATGAATAACTATTTGCTATTGTACAATATTTGTCTCGTACAATAGCGACCAACAATTCAAAATTAATATTGAATCTGTCGTACTTAGACGAAGGATATATATATATATATATATTGTTTGGTGTTAAAATTCCAAAATTTAACAATTAAATTTACATTGAGACAATATGTTCTCAGAAATCTTTTAAACGAGATGCGTTTAATAATATTATTGTAGTGCAAATTATTAATGCATGTGTTGTAACTGTGAAATAATTTTAGGGACTGAATCATTAAAATAATAATTATATTATTACATCTTAACCTGATTTTCAAACATAAATATAAATAGTCCATTATCTAAAGACATAATTGTGTATGAGGCTACGTGTTTAGTCTTGTATGTCACAATAATTATCATATTGTATATTAAACTAAACTGCCTCGAGTAGAAGTAAATTCTATAAAGGGACCGCATTTTGGGATTTCGGCAGTACATAATCGTGTCATTTCTTTATTTCTAATTAAGGAATGAGATGTTTAACGAACCATTCGCTATTTATTTTATATGCAATATAATATCATTGGAATGATAGATGAATAAGGAATAACTTTATGTATATAATGAATTTATGAACAATACGAACTAGTTATTACGAATTGTTTGTTTGTTTTTCGTGAAAACTGATAAAAATCGATAAGATAATATGTTTCTTATTTTTCATTTTATTTTAAGTTGTATTACTTAGAATTCTGTACATTATATATTAAATAAAAAATAATAACAGAAATTTATAAAGTTACAAAGTTATTGATGAAGGAAAACACGATGAGATATTTTACCATGTGTTTTTCTTGAAATAATATATTATTTTTTTTATAGAATAATAATATTATTTTATTTCGCAATTTATATAGCTACCAATTATTCGAATAAAATTAAAACATTGAAAACATACAATTTTGTTTATCACATTTATTTTTGTAATTTCTAGTATACTATCTATTTATTTCATGTTATATGTAAAATATTCATAAATTTAAAATTAAAACTGAATATTAAACTTTTGTTTCCATCACTTAAGGTAGACGCGTTAGGAAATACTATTTATATGCACATTCATTAAATATTTAATTGCTTAATAATTGAAAATTAAAAACGCACTGTTAAAAATATGTATACAATATAAATTGATTTATTATTAAACAATATTTCCTTACATATAATGATGATTTATACTACAAATTATAATTTATAATTTACAATCAATTATATTTTTCATTTTACTAATTAATAATAGGTACTTACATTTCAGTAATTTACGTAATATATTATAAATTATAATTTAAGATTAAAAGCTTTTCTAATCATTTATTCCCAAGTAATATTGATTTATTTATTACTTCCTTAACAGTAAAAGGTCCCTCGATGAAAAAAAATAGTGTTGTAATTTATTACTCGTAATCACTAATAACTCATAAATATAATGTCCAGTGTACATATTAAAATCGAATACTGAATTAGGATAAACGTATTGATTTTACAATGATATTGTGTAGTTTTATTTATAGTTACTTATAAATATATATAGTTTAAAGATTTTTAAAATTATTCATCGGTTTTTTTTTTTTTTATATAGTAAGAAGAACTATTCAAGAATTATGATCAATCGGAGACTCAAATATAATTTAATATATATTTTTTAATAAATAGGGGAACATGTGGCAAAGCGAGGTACTGGGTTAAAGCGGGGGCACCGTAATATTTATTTATTCAATGTATATAATGTATGTTATTATTAACTCCCTTAGACGTCTGAGAAAGTGTGATAAAAATTTTGAAGCAATTTACCAATTATATTGCGATTTATCGATTAAATACCGCTCATGTGCCTGTTATCATTTGCTTGATATATTAATTTGATATTTTGATTTCAATATATCATAATATTTTGAACGTAATTTTGAATATATATATATATATATATTTTTTTTTTATAACGAAAAGTATATGTTGTAAACAGTGTAAACCGTAGATTGCTTTTTAAATTAAAATTTTTTAATCAAATCAAATTAAAGACTTACGGTAAGTTAATCAATTGGGCAAAGTGTGGTACCTCTATGTGGGGAAAAGTGGGGACGTCCCTACTTTGCCTCATATAATGAAATCTATTTTTTAAAGTTTGTATTTATTTATTTTTTTTTTTAGCTATTTATGTTATAATGTACTATAATCATGTTTTCTTTGCTTTTATTATTATTATTTGTATTTTAATATAAAAATGTATTAGCATTATTTTGACATTTAAAACGAAATGTCTTATATTATACACAATAATAATATAATGATAAGTTCCATGACAACTACATATGTTTTTAGGAAATCATTATCTGTAACCAATAGTAATAATTATTTCTTATTATTTGTCATATCAACTTGTTGTCCTACTTCTATGATTCATTATGTTTTCTTCGAAATTTAATATATGTTTATCTGTTATGTGATATATGTAGTTAATTATTAATTAATTACATACTTAGAAAGATTAATATCTAATTAATAAGACTTAAAAATATTTAGTGGCTGTATTTTTGATTCAGAACTCATTCGATCTATAGTTTATAGTCTTTCATCGTCATTTTACAGCGATATATATTTAGGTATAGCGAGCTACAATGAGTCAGTCGATAGGTAAATACAGTTCATCATGTGCACAAAATGGGCTCATTGCCTTTGTGCTGGAATTGAAGTTTGTCGAGGATACATTTATACGTGAATTTTGTTCATAAAAAAGATTTATAATCTAAATCTTGTGTTTACTTTATTATTAGAATATAAATAATATTTTATTAAAAAATAAATTAAACTTTATAGAATTTGAATACATTTTATTTTATGTCGCCGCTTTGCCCCAAGTATGGGGAAAAGTGGAGTAAACTGTACTTTTTTTATTTCTTTATTAACTGCAATATAAATTACTTTCATACTTCATAATATAAAATAAATCAATTATCATAACCTATAGAATGTGTAAACAACATTTGAAAGAAAAAAATGTTTTTTAAGTGTATTTCAGATCTTTTTACGTTAGCGTCCTCGCTTTGCCCCATGTTCCTCTACTCAAATTTAGAAAATAGTTTATGATTGAATTTAATTTAATTTAAATAAATGTCAAAAAATGCATTTTTATAATTTTGATGATTTCAATTACTTATATCTATTTTTTTTTTTTTTTTTGATCTAGATGAATTTGATCTTTTATTAAATGTAAAAAACTTATCTAATTTCATACATCTATAGATACGTATATTATGTACTTTGATTTTAAAAGTTTAAATAACCATCGATTCGTGTGTGATATATGGAATTTCGATCCATGAGCAAAATCGAAAATTCAACTCGAACAATATATTTATACAGTTGGCGGTGACTGTTTTCGATGTGCGACGAATACGTATAATTTACTAGATTTAAATGCGAATAATGTGTTGGTAATAATATTTAAATATTAAAATAATCTCTCGGACGAATAAAATGTGCATAATTCAGACAACACGTGCTCGCCGTAAACACACCTAACCGTCTTAATCTCGTTGACGGCAAATATACAAACCACGTTATACACGGCGAGATAATACGT
>CM023358.1:3721298-3834072 GCA_013282895.1 Eriosoma lanigerum | reverse complement strand
AGGTATCGTACAGTCTGTAATAGTTGTCAAGAATAAAAAAAAAAAAAAAACATTTCTTGATTTAATGTTACTACGGTATACACGGTATACCATATTATACCCGTGTATAGGTATAGAGGTGAACTTAACCATTTATTAAAATTTACGCGTGTTCTTATTAAATCAAATCACAAGACGTACGATATAATTTAATACATACGATAAAGCAGAGACGGTAGGAAATATTATTAAATATATTATACCCACGTAACCTTTGAGTCGTTATTTACGATATTATTTTTCGATATAAAGAAGAAGAAAAAAAACAGACGAATTATATATTACGTTATATTTCTGTACACGCTCGGATAAATCAATTTTTTTTTTCTAGAAAATGACTAACTACATTATATTATATAAATTACTAATATTAACACAAAACTACACGAGTGTTTATTACGAACGGTTTTGCTCAGTTTCTACGCTTTAAATTAGAGGTTATTTGTCTATCGAAACATTACTTCGGTCCGAGCGACACGTCAACACGTGTGAAAACAATTATTTTTCCTATCATTGGAAAAAAAAAACATTAAACGGAAACTATTTAACCCCGTCGAAAGCACAATATACAAATACATATATAGATAAATCGACGTAAATTATTATCACAAGTAAGTAATCTTAAAATTCAGACACTTAGGTATATATAATCGTATGTATTGAATATGTAATACTATGCGATTATGAAAATGTTAGTACTAGGTAAATTTTTAAACAATTAAATAAAAAATTTAATTGAAAAAATATAATGTATTTTTAATGTACTCGACCAAAAATAATTAGGACAACTAGGCTTTAACAATAACTTATAGTTAAGTAACTGAAATACATTCGCTTAATATACTAAATATTTATCAGTAAACACGCTTAACATAATCATCAAATAAGAATATATTGATTAGAATATTTATATAAAATCAATAATTAATTCTTAATAAAATTAAGATATTTTAAACTATTTATTATTATATTTGTTTTAAATTACATTCATATCTACGAGGAACAATAAACTATACTAGTATTATTAAGTAGTTGGTAGAAATTTTATGTTCGATTGTTGTACATAATATGTATATCTTATATATATCTATATCTTATTATAAATATTATATTTTCGGATGTTTAAATAATGTTTTGTTGATAAATATTATGAAATTACCTACGTATTAGATAAATTAACTTTAATTTGTTCTTAATTTAGTAGCAGGTACAATAATACATTGTATGACTCAAATTTACTTCATTAGATTTTTGTTTGGATGTCACACGAGTTCGTTCAATTTACATTTTAAATAAAAACTTTCATTGTATCATGAACACAAAGAAAATTAATCAAATATGTTGACTACTTCAAACAGATATTTTTTTAAACTTTTGATTCAAATAAAAAAATATTGTTTATTAACGTGTGGGCATATTTTAGGTAAATTTATTTTTAGTCCTATCAACGGTTCTAACAGATGAAAGTTGACCTACTGTTTGATGTTTACATATAAAAAAAAAAAAAAACAAAAAAAAACATGAAGACTAATGATCTCGAATTTAATATAAGTATTTACAGAATGATTTAAATATAATGTTAATAAAATTAATGAAAACCAGGGCTGGATTGAGTGTATTCAAGCTACCGGGATTTAATATTTTACCAGGTCATCTTTATTAAATTATATCTTTTAAATGTACTTATACTCTTTTTAATTTTTCTAACAAATTATATTTTGACGAACAACTGCCGTATCACATTAGTATATTGATTTACAATTATTTTTAACAAATTTCCCAAGAATTTTTTTACTGGCCCACCGTGATTTTTTCTAACATGGAATTCTAATCACTCTGTATATCGAATAGGTGTTATAGTCGTTATAGGCGATAAGATATATTTTTGAGCTTAATACAAAATTATATTACGTTTGATAGTTTGAGAGAAAAATAAATGGGTCGACCGGCCTTCGATTTTCGTTAAAAATGAATATTGAACACAATATAATAATATAATAAATACGTTCTGTATAAGTTTCTGTAAATGTTCGTCGCACGCGATTTCAATATCGATTAAATGAGGGAAGAATGTTGGTCGCCATTATCTGCAAACTCTGGAAACTCCGTAATAACATTATTTAATATTCTGCAGTAATCCGATTAAAAACAATTTTCCAGCGATTACGGTGAAAATTTAACATTTCTCGTATAATCAACGTCGCCCACGAATAAAACGCGCGAGACGACAATGTAGTCGACTAAACAGGCCGCCATTCAGTCCCTTTGGGAGAAAATTTTCGATGAATACGTGCGAATGGTTAAGACGATGTCAAAATATCTGAAGTTCGTCATTGACAAATTATTTTCATCGAAAATCATCGGTACTAACAAGACCCGTCAGGAAAATGCTGTCGTTAAATGAAACTATACGGGTATACAGGTATTTGTTAAATTAAGTATCATAAAAAAAAAAATAAAAAAACGGTTGATAATATTATATTATATCGTTTTGGATGAACACGCTGTAACGATCATAAATTTATATATTATTATATTTGTACGATAAAATAATATGTTTTTGGAGGTACGTACATCTACGTTGTTGAATATAATAATGTGGTAGAAATTCATTTTCTAATTCAATAAACGACAAAAACTATATATAATTTTTATATTTGCAAATTACAATTTATATATAAACTATAGTTGTGCCTTTTACAGGAGTTTCGTGAAACATTTTCACTTTACCATTTCCCATGTTTTGCAATTCCCTGGCGAAAACAATATAATCAGGTTAGGGTAAGTTATGTAAATGAGTTGCGGACAATCGTTTCAAGTTGGAAATGTGGACCAAATTGACTTTTCAATCATTTTACTACGAATGGGTAGAAGGTTGTATACATAAAGACTAGGAAATATTAATTTTAAACGATTTATGTTTATATGCATAAATACAAGTTATAAGTAGACATTTACCCTAATATTCATAATGTGAAAATCTAAGCAAATAATAAAGTAAATAATAATACATTAATATGTACATAAATGCATTCAATTTATTTTCTGTTTTTATTTATTTATTTTTTTTAAAATAAAAGCTAGTATAGTTTATCAAAGCATCGAACGAGATCGATTTGAGTATTTTCTAGTTATTTGTCAGAAAGTATTACCTAGAGAGTATCGGGTAAGGTATTATATTATATATATATATATAACATTGCAGATCTGGGATCATAGTAAATACAACAACTATTATTATTATTATTATTATTATCATCGGAGTTCCGGATGAAACGAACGTAATATTATGTAATAATATATTTTTTCATAATGAAATATAGGTATAAAAAATAAATGTATAATATTATGCCAATAGTAACATGTTCTTAGAAATTCCATAATCATAAAGTCATAAATAAAAATAATAATAATAACGGTATTATATGAAAATTATATTGTGCTCTGTTAAATTGATTTCATTTTATTTTGATTACAATTTTTTTTTTTTTATCATTTGATTAAATTGCAATATATTTATTGATATATTATTATATTTCTCATATTTATATAATATTCTTCAATTTGGTGAGGCTTAATATTATTGCAGCTTAACCATGGTATCAGTACTACAATACTGTTTGTATTATTATAATGTCAATCATATTATATTTCCGGGAAGAGCTTGGATACCGTAAATTATAAGTAAATACAAAATCATAAATTTAATTTATATGCAGTAGATTATATTAGATCATCTAAATTATGGTCAAAATACCTGCAGATTAGTCGCTATATTTCCCCACCCACTCATTCAATATAAACATTTAAAAAATAATATAATCATACAAATATTAAACATTATATTGATATAAAGATAAACCTTAAATGTCACAAATTAAAGAGAAATACTGAGGCGGATTCATTTTTCTAAAACAAACGTGTTGATAATGAGTTATAGTAGAGAAATAATACATAAAATAAGATAATATATTAAAAATCAACTAAACATTTCTTGACAAGAAATAATCGAGAAATTCAATAATTCGATTGTATGCTTAATAGTTGCATTATATTATAGTCATATTGATGAAATGATCTTCACAATTCACGAACTGATGCATTGATGATATAATTTTTTCATCTTTTTGCCGGACAATTGAAGATAATGCAGTTTTTTTTATTAAATTATAACTTAATGGAAATTTGAAAGCTTATAACATAATTATATTATTGCTTTAGAATGTGAGAATGGTCACAATGTTACTATCTGATGAAAAGTGCTGTTATGGTGTGGTGGAAAGCGCTTAACATTTGTTAATCCTAACAATAAATTATAACATTATGATAGCCAAAAGCTTACACTTGATTTATTAATTTTAATATTATATTATGTCAAAGGGTGAAAATATACTACAAGTTAATTACTACATTTTAATTCTTGTTCATTACAATTATTAAAAGATAGTATTTAAAGTTTCTGACATAGAATTTCTGATTGTCATATAAAATATACGTCAATGATTTGAGAATAATTATTGGGTCTGAATTCATACAAATATCATTGTTAAACTGATCAATAAATAAATTATTTTTTTACTGAAAATTCTGGATAACTTTTACCAAATTTACAATCAAATCATTGAAAAATTTAATTAGTTTATTAAAATTAAATGTGCTTATTTGAAGTATTGATTTTGGTATTTTATTACAAGTTGCAATGTTTGAATCGCTCATATATCTAAAATGATGGACTATTAAGATTATTATTATACATTTTGGTTGCAAATTGCCATTTTTTAAATATCGTACCGTTATTTTGATTAAACGGTAGTACGAAATTGTATCACTTTAAATTACCTTCACTACAGTATGATTAAAATGAACAGCACCCTTTGTTATAATTGGATAAGACGCGATCCGATGACTTCCAATCCATAATGATAATAATAATATTATAGAATGACGTGTATGGTGTCACATGTGCTGAAAATTGATAATTTTCAGATCATGAAGTCCAATAATTTTAAATGAAGTTGTATTCTTAATGTTTTATAAACTTAAAATGTCAAATTACTAATTTCTATTGAATATCTTTAATGATTGTATTTTAACTCAAATTATTTCAAATTATTTCGGAAATAAAATTATTTTTTTAAATATTAATTTATGAAAAAAACTATCTAGGGCGAGATTAAGTTTAGAGTCATTAAGAGGTTTGTAGAAGAAACTATATTTGAAACTATGGTTCTCATTATTGTTGGGACCATTTAAGAGGACGTTTACCTACAAATTATACCTCTGTCTATTTAACGGGGAATATAGAAAAATAACAGAAACACAGAAGAATTTTTTATGTTTAGATTGAAATTAAAGCACAAGTATTGATTAGGAAATTTAAAGAGAAATATAGTTTGAAGGAAATGTCATGTTCGTTTTGTAAATTATCATCCGGAAATGAAGGTATAGTGTATTAAGTTTTTTATTTTTAACGCGCTGCAACTTCTTTGTCGGGCGATAATTTACAAAACGGATATGATATTCCCTCCGAAACATGTTGCTATTTAAATTTCCTAATATATATTTATACTTTGAGTTCAACCTAAACATCACAATTTATGTTCTGCGTTTCTAAAATTTTGCTATATTTTCCGTTAGATAGACAAAGACAGCATTATTGAAAAAGATTTGGCTATAATATCCTTTGAATACTACTATAAATTATGTTTCAGTTTTTGTTTTTTATTCAAAATCGTTAATTATGAATGTAATCAAATTTTATTTTATATATTTTATAGAGAAGTCTTGTGAAAAATTGGCTGTCAAAAATAGAGTTCTCTGTAAATTAACGATATACATAGCCTAATATAATACATTTGATCTTTAATTTCGTGACCTTTCGGTCGTCTATCATTGAAATGGTTGACAATGCACTAAAACACTAATTTGCCAATCCTTGCGATTTAAAAAAAAACGGGAAGGTCAATTCTTAAAAAAAATTAGTGGTTTGTTATAATTAAGATTTGAATGCAATGATATTGCACTCGAAAATACGATTCTGAGAGAAACTTAGTCAGGTATACAATATATTTTACTACCCTAACCGTTTCAACATTTTTCTACGTGTGTAGATTACCTATAAGTATACTCAAAAAAATGTCCTTACGTTCAAAACTGCATTAGTTATCCTAATATATTTAAATTCGAATTCACGGGAACCGCAATTTTGCCGATTTTCCATAATTTTTAGGTACTTTTTTATATCCCAAGGGGACACTTTTGAAAAAATCGAAAAATTAGCTAATAAAGTACCAAGAAGATTCAATTTTTTACCGAAAGCATATTCTACTTGTTATAATCGGAGCATCATTTCTACCCAAAAATATGTTTTCAGGCAACAAAAATAAAAAAAATATCTTTGTAAAATCAATACATTCCTCGCTTCGCTCAGAATCTAAAATACAATAGATGTTATGAAGAGAAATAAGTGTTCTAGGAAATCAGTGGATATTATTTTTTTTTCTATATTATGATAGTGTCTATAATTCTAAATTTATGGTTGATTGTAATTAATTTAAAACTTTGCTAGAACTCAGATCACTGATACTGTATAATATACATGTCTATGACGTAAAACTCCTAAATTTTAATATATTAAAAATCTTGAAATTATTAAAGAAATATACATGATTATTATTATTATGTTAATAATGATGTTATTGTTTCAAAAGTAATAAACTGATAGAAATTGCAAATTTACTCATAAAATCATATGAAAATCTACGAATTATGTAAAGTGTATAATACATTTTATATAATGTTTATTTTTATTTATATTTAAATCATTATTTCAAGAATTTGTAGAATTAACAAAATATACATCATAAAATGTTATAAATACTAGTGAAATAAATATTGATCAGAATTATTATTTCTCTTCCTACAATCACAGACTCTGTAACTATATTAAATAACTTGGGAGTAAAACTAAAAATAAATTGTTCAACTTGTATATTATTTTAAATCATTATTAATTAATTTAAGAAAATGTATTTGGCCGTAATACTTTAGTAAAATTTTAAAATAACATCATTGCATTCTAAAATATCAAAAACGCTAGTGAAACAAAATATTTCTGATTCTACAATTATTAAAGAATATGAAACTATACCGAATGACTTGGAAGCAAAATAAAATAATTACTTACCTAGGTAGTGATTTTTCATTTTATTTTTATTCATTGTATAATTTAGGATAACCCTTCGGCTTATAATTCTTAGACCAATTAATGATAATTTACAAAATCTTTGTGATATTATACTTGATATATTTGTGAATATTATGATTATTACTTTTACATCAACTTATTTTGTATAATTTTTTTCTCGAAAAACTTTTGAAATTTATTTATATTTGGTAATTACCGGTTGAATAGTTTCAAACATTTTATACATCTTAAAGAAGAAAAAAAAAGGAAAATTAATGAATATTCCTTAGAAGAAAAAAACACATTAGTAGTACATAAATAGTACTGGAATATAAATAACACATCTAATGAGTATTCTACATATTATTTTTAAAACAAAGGTATTCAAGATGTTATTTTAATCAATAGTAAATTCAGTAATAAGGACACGATCATTAAAAAAAAAAAAAATTAATCCGCTCTTAATATTATTTTCTTCCGTCATGTTCAATTTGTATAGAAGAATATTCGAATGATAGAACTTTAAAATTGCAAATTTCAAATCTTTATTTTAAATATTTGAAAAAAAAATTGCATTGGTATAACATATTAATTTTATTTGGGGATCAATCAGAGAAATGTGGAGCCTCTAAAATATCGTTTACTACTAAACTATTAAGTGGCAATGTCTGAATCCTTCGTTGTAAATTGCTGTATTTAAGTAGTAAAATATTATCGTGACGATTAGGTGTAGATTTAAAGTGGGGAGGGGCAACTTTACGAAAGCGTTTAGTGTAGGTAGCTATTTTGTATTTCATTAAGAAAAGATAACCTAAACACGCGGAAGTCGCAAGACTTATAAATGTCAATTTCTCGGACGTTTATTGTTATTATCATTCGTGTCTCGGGTCCGTTGGATGGTTTCCGAAAATTTACGTTAGTTAGTAGGAAAATATGGTGATATACTCGTGTCGTAATTGTCGACAGTTCGTGTGAACTTGTGGACACGTTGTTCTTTCAATTGACTTTTCCCCGCCGTTTTTATGTTGCAAATCGTCGTTCAATGATGAATCGATTCTGGTACGCCGTGTGTACGCCCAGCGGGCAACGAGTCAAAAAATATCACTGCCGCTGTGGCTGAGACACGGTAATTTTTTTCCTCGTTTTTCCCCACTTCTTTTCATTATACCGAATAACTTGGATGTCAAATTCAGAAAATAACTTGGCAAGCATATTTTTTTAATTTCCAACGCCCTCGGACTAGATTTTATTTATAAACAGCGGACAACTAAGGTGAAACCAGACCAGGTGAAGGCACCGATTTCGTTTAGTCAGTTTTTTCTCGTTTTTATTATTATTATTATGTTTCGTCGTATTTCGTTTAATCCCCCCGCAGCGGTCCCGTATATCGCCGCCATCTAAAAATCTGAGACTTTCTGATGTGCGAGTAATTTAAATCGGAAATGTGTTTGATTTGTTTGAAAAATGAATAAAAAATAATAATAATACGATCGTTGGGCGGCTGCCAGTTTGCCTATCTGTCTATTACACACGTTCAGGATATAAATAATAATAACCTCCTGGCACTCAATGTAGGTAAATTAGGTACAATACGGTCCAAAATAACGTCCGACTTATCAGCCAGCTTAAAGTCCTTATTCGGAATACGGTGTAAACTACATGTTTACATAATTCGCAATTTTGGTTTATCAATTCCGTCTGTTTATTCCGAAATTTAATCCTTTTCTATTAGATCAATATATTTATATTGAGAAATTATATTGCTGAAAATAAATATTATTAACACAACGATAAAGAAATTGTGTTTAATTATTTTCTATTATCAACCCATATATTAAACTTATACGGAAAATTAATAATATCTTTCCATGAAGTATTTTATAACTATTCACCTTAAAACTTCAGTTTTATTTTTCTATACATAATGATAATATAATTATATATATATATATATAAATTTGTATTTTAGCGTCACAATAGCTATTTCATTTTTATAATAATATTTTAACGAAAAAATGGTAATCAGTATTATTTTTATTATTACTCTATTCTTTATATATTATATGATTAAATTAATAAAATAACACATATATTATGTGATATGTATGTGTGATTGTTCAAAGGGTTAATTGTATCATGTGCTTAAAACTTTCAAAGTAAGTTTTACATGGTATTTAAACTAATATATATTTTATGGAATGAATTGTACATCAACCAAACTTTCCATTTTCAAGTAAATATTTAATTAAATATTAATAAAAACATATTGCAATTTGAACAAATTAGACAGTTAATAACTATGTGTTTAACAGTCTTGTAAAGTACTCGAATAAAAGTACTTGAATACTAGTATTTAAATACATTTTGAAGTATTTTTCGATATTTTAAATACATTTTTTTAAAAGTATTTTTTAGTATTTTTAATACATTTTAAAAGTATTTTATACGAAAAAAAAATACTTGTATTAAAATAAGCACCGATAAAAATTTTTTCTTTGCATTTTATTTGTATAGGTTATAAAATTAAGTAACTATGAAAAATTCATAATTTTTACACATTTCCTTGCCATTTTTTAGAAATGTACATTGTAATGTACATCAAGACCGGGAGGTTATAAAAATAACAAGTATTTTTCATGTAAAGTAACTATAAGTTATATTCAATTGGGTAAACTTAGTAGATATCTTTAATTTTTTTAAACACTAGTTCACATATTTAATATTAACAAAACAGTATTTTTATTCAAATACTTTAAAATTTTGAAAGTATTTATCAAATACTTTTTTTTTAAGTATTTTAAAAGTATTTAAAATACAAATTTATTCCAATTTAAATATTAGTATTAAAATACTTTTTTAAAAGTATTTTTTACAAGACTGGTGTTTAATAAAGTACTTGTTATACGAATAATAAATTATTGTTAAAGATTTATATATAAAAAAAAAATAGTGAAATTAATATAATTATTGTGATTATAATAATTACCTATATAGCTACAGTTTTAGATGAAAAAAAAAATATAATAAAATCAAAATTATGTTACATCAATAATAATATTATATTATCCAACTATTATTTTGATCTTGGCCCAAACGTTCATTAACATTTAATTAATTTACTTCATAAATCTTTTAGTAAATTATTCACATGTAAACATATAAGATTAATTATTTTAGACGATTGTATTTTTGTTTGAATAGAGTATTATATATTAAAATTATTTCCTAAAAATCACGAATAAATGTTTTAAAACATAGTAAAAAAAATATAACTAACATAACACCGTATGAGGTTTCGTTTATTTTTAGCTTACATGTTAATGTGTCGACGCTTAAATTTATAATGAAATAATTTAAAAAATTAAATCTCGAAGCATAAAATAACATAATCGCATAGTACTTTGTCTTCCTTAAATATATTGCAATATATTATTTTCGTGCCTTTGATGGATTTATTTGTTAATAATATGTTTAATACAACATGTAAACAACCGAAACATAAACATGTTGTGTTTTCATTAGGCCTATTTATCTATTTGTTCTTAGTTTCTAACTAATTGTTAAATTAATTTCCGATGTTTTAATGCACTTCAATGTTGTTTATTCATAATATACCTAGATCTGCTCTTGAGACGTATTTTCGATCAGACGCGAATCCAATGTTATAACATTTTCAAGGAGAATATTCAAGTGTGTATATACGAATAATATAGTATATAATATTATGTAAAAATAAATAGTGTCGACGTGATCGTATTATTATACTATATTATAATATCAACGTATTCTTATTGGTGCTATGATTATGATGACGGTTTACACCTTCGCGACGCCGCCGTCTGTGTTTGATTTATAAACCTATGTAAACTTTCCAAAATAAATATTTAGTAATATAGTTATTATGCATATTTTATTTTATTTTGAAGGAATTGTGTTTATGTACGGGGCGAGACGGATTTCAATCGATATGTAAATGTGAATATTTAAAGAAATAATATAACCTTACGCGTATTCAGGGTCCCGAATTGTTATTTATTTATTTTTTATGTTTTTTGCCCGTCGTGTTTTCAAATATTACTTATTATGTGTGGTATAATATTATACGTAGTAACGGTTGCCAAAAAAAAAAAAAAAAAATGTCGACTTCGGTTCTCATTCCATCACAATGTGTACCGTGTACGAAACGAACGGGCGAACTAGCGAGTATAACTGATGCACTTCTACGTCATAGCCGCTGTAAAAACATCGACCACGACCACGGTCGGGGTTTCAAAAGCAACCAAAACTGCGCTGTGTATATAATATTATATGTATTATTATAGGCCTGTATAATAGTAATGAAGCCATTGACTGTGGTCCATTGTTCGACGAGAGTAAAAGGACGAATAGTTCTTCTTGAATATATATATAGAGATGACCATTAATACAGAATTTTGTTGGGATCGGAGAATGTTCCGAATGAAACCCCTCCGGGATAATTGTTCTTTTCCTTCTATTCCGCTTGACGGTATAGATCAATATAGCGCTCTTAAATTCTGCGAGTATAAAAATATACCTATTTAATGCATAGTAGAATATCAACGTTGTACACTAATTTATATTTTATAATTAAATCGGCCGTTCTATATCCAAATAAACACGATAGTTTTATCATTTCTCTTAACACATAATATATTTTGTTGCAGTCATCATTTGAACTTTTAATTATGTAGGCTGTTCTATTTTTTCCATCAATTATTTTATACGTTTATTATGATTGTTTTCTTCGAATCGCTGACAAATATTACTACGTTTCTATATTGTCATAATAATACAACGTCCAATTTTCTTATTCCTATACATTTGATATATTATGTCACGATACTTTTTTATTTTCTGAAAATATAAAAAATTTCAAATTTAACACGATGGCAAACAATGACAGGTCATTTAATACATCCGAAGCTTTTTACGACGCGGCGTGTTAGTGTATTCTAGTACACTGCACAAGTTATACTGAAGTTATGAAATTGAATGCGAGTATTTTTTATTTATTTTTTAACTGTTTGATATGACATATTATTGCGATGACCAATGCACTAGAACGCCATTAATTTAATTTTTTTTCACACACATTCTTTTAGACGTATCTATTTTTTTGCTTTCGGTAGAGTTAAACTGTTAAAATAAGTACTCAAATTATACTTTTATATATATATATATTTATATAAACAAATACAAAAAGATTTATTTTTTTAACCATGTTTTTTGTTAAAATATAATAAATATAATTTTTATTTAGTTTTTAATTTTAACTTGCTATTTTCGAAACATTAAATTCTGGTTATCCTGTATAAAATTCGGGTTAAAAACTTTAATATATGTGGTACCTTTATAGTACAACATTGTTAGTTTAATCAATTATTTAATTCAATTTGTTGTTGTGCGGAGAATGATCAAAACGTTACGACAAATAAATTGTGGCTATTATTATTTTGTTTATTTTTTTGTATAATAAAATACTTAATACAGTTTCGTTCCGTTCGTTGTTGAACGTAATCATGTGTGATTAGGACCGAAAGGTTTCAAAAGAAATACAATTGCTTCTAAAACACATTGAAGTCGCCAGCAAACAATATTATAAAAAGCTGTCAAACGAATCGTGCGTATTATTCTGGTTTAGGTATATATATATATATATTGCTGACGAATCCCGTTTTCGAAAGTTTCCAAACAGTTCACTTCACAATGGGTTTGTTCAGTCGTTATTGTAATAGTAATAAATAATAATAATTAATAATAATCAATAATCATAAGTTTGGTTCCCCGGTGAGTTCATCCTGGAAACCAAATATACTTATGCCAATATCGATGTTGTCATTTTAGTGAATTTTTAGGTTATGGCGATGTTAAGTATATATAACACAATAGTATACAAGTTTTGTTTCGTTTGAAGATTTTCATTGTCACCGTATTTAAATAAATAAGAGCCAAAAACAGCCAGGAATTATGTGAAAAATATCTCACTTTAATAATATTATCGTTCATTCTGGAGGTCCACTGACGTTATTCAAAGTTGCCTGGATGTGAGGAGTTTAAGGTAGTAGACGACCATATTGGGTTTTATTAAAAACAATTAATTTAATTAATTTAATTAAATACAAATTAATTTGCATAGTGATCTTGTAATTTAAAATATCCATATAATAAGTCACATTGTTATAATAATAAATATTTAGAAACCTTACATATAGCATAATTTATATTCTATAACTCATATTCGAAATAGATAATAATAAGAAAAATGCGGTAGGTCGATTCTGGACGTTACTCCTTCGTCCCTGCGGTACTCGTATATTAGTGGTTTGTTACAATTTAGATTTGAATGCATAAATACGAGTATTGCCTTAAATATTAAAAAATACGATTCTGAGCGAAAATATATTATACTGATGAGCCGTTACAAAAGTTTACCACGTGTGTAAACTACTTATGTGAATACTCAAAAAAAAAAAATGTCAAATCCCTATGATCAAAACTCAATTAAATAAATATCACGAAATAAAAAAACATTTAAATAACGGAAACCATCATTTTGCCGATTTTCCGCCATTTGTTGGTAGTTTTTCTTCTTCGAAGGAAAAACTTTTGAGCAATTCAAAAAAATGAGCTAAATAAAGTACCAACCAGATATAATTTGTTTGGAATGGATTCACTATTCGTGGTAATCGGACCATTATTTTTACTCAAAATCATGCTTTAAGATCTTAGAAAAAAAACACCATTGTAAAACTAATACATTCCTGGCTTCGCTCAGAATTTAAAAATAGACCATGAGAAAAAAAAAAATTTCAAAAATGCAATAACTATCATTGACTAGTTAGTTTATCAGTTAATACTCAAATCGTTTTGCAAATGTCATGATTAATAATTATTTTTAAGAACATAAAATGTCGAGGGTTTTATATTTTTATTTTTTTAATCACACATTAGTTTGTAATAATTTCTTTGGGTGAGTTGGTGAATGTTATAGAAGTTACAAAGATTCCATTATAACCATGTGTGATGTACTGATGTGTCATACGAATGTTCCATTGCAGGAAGAAATTGTTGTCAAATGTGATACTATAAATAGCAGTTTATCATATTCAATAATCAATATTTAATGTAACGTACTATTAGTGTAGTGATTCATTAGTAAAAGAAAGTCCGTCGTATCTATAGTGAAATTCAGTGGATATAGTTAGCTATTATTATATTATAGTAGACAATTTATTAATGAATTAAGTTAATATTTGAGAATCCTTAAAACATATTATTTTATTGAACATTGTAATATTTTATGATTATTAACAATTATTAATTATTTATTATGTTATACGTTTTAAAGTCAACATTAACTATTGGTAAATGTGATTTTATTCTGTACATTTAAGTTTTTGGTTTAGTTTTTCTAGATACTGATAAATATAAGGACCATAATTATATGCAATAAAAACGAACAAAATATGCATACAAATATGAACTATATGAAAAATATGCAAATATTAAGGTTAACTAATAAATTTAATTAATTTAAAATGTAATAAATAAATCAGTAAATTGAATTATTAACTGTTACATCGAATTTGTGAAATCAATTAATAATATCGATATATTCAATACCATATCAATACACGTATTAAACTTACAATAGATAATTATCAATATTTGAGCAAGTCAATCAGTGATGGACCTACTGGTGGTTATGACATATCCCCCCCCTCTCAATAGGTTAAATAGCTTTTTGTAATATAAATTTATTATTTTATGTCTATATTAATAAAGTGTACCCATACATATTTATGTATACAATATTATACACATATTTAATATCCCCCTCCCCCTCAGTGAGAAAATACTGGAGTCAATATATGGATAAAAATAATTTCAAAACTACTTCAATTTATGAAATTCTTCTTTAGTATCTAGTAGTTATTGTATGAATTTAATAAAAAATATCAAATATCAAATATACATAAGAATTTAAAATGTTCAAAATAATAAGTCATAAAATCAATTCTTTATACTCAAATTGAAATATGCATCTTACCCAGGTACCCAGTCTCATAATAATTGACAAACATATTTAAATGCATACGAATCCTGGCTCTACCGATAAACCAACGTGGACATAGGTACCTATTACCCGTCCGACACATTACTTATCATAGATTTTTATTCGTGTTATCGCGTGGTCCGACAAAACACATTATCGCCGTGACGAGACGTTCGGGCTCCCTTCCTCGGCCCGTTTTTTTTTGGCCGACACTTGTTTTCGTTTACCCTGTAGACGACCAACAATAACGGGACGCGATTTAATATTATAAAATATGGTCTGTAACCTGCAGGTTCTTTCGACGACGATACTTTGGTGGGGAGTCGGGGGGGCTCCGGACCCGAAACCACTACCCCTCCGGCACTCGCACCGCGTCCCGGAAGAGGAGATCCTGCGAAACTGGGTCACCGCGTCCTTGGTTGGCGGCTTGGCGGGTCGTGGCGGCGCACGCTAAGCGCGCACACGCCGTGGTTGCACCGCTAGACCGCGCGCGCGTCCCCGTACGGCCACCGAAGGACGTAGCGCGCGCCGCGACAACCCGAGCGTTACCGGCAGTCTGCCGCGGACCATTCATCCCTGCCATTCGCCGTGCCACGCGTCTGAAACGCCGTCGCGCGCGCGTCGTCCCGTTGTTTTTCCCCCCTCCCGGTTTCCCAATGCGCGAGATTTCCCGCGTGACCATCGGTGGTAGTTCGTGTGTTAGTGTGTGACTCACGCGTCATTGAAATCGCATAATTATTATGTATAAATACAATCAATATATTACACTCGAGGCATATTATTATTGTACAGGTGTAATATTATTATTATAATCATAAAGAAATAATAAAAAAAAAAAAAAACAAATCAAAAATCAAACCGTTTTCTCTCATTTTTTCTTTCTCTCTCTTTCTCTCTATCTATCTATATATATATATATATCTCACGTTATTGTTAGTCGTTTCGTTGGTTTTTATATAATTTATTTTCCAAATAATTGTTCTCCAACACACTATACAATTATTAAAAATCTCTTCTACCGAATAAACTTAATTCATCTTCTACCGTTTGTAATCAGCAAAAATTTACCATCGATACCTGTTATATCACGTGATTACGGCTATTTTCCGTGCAAAACAACATAGAGCACTTTCGACCGGTTCGTCATTTCGTTACCGTTTTTTTTTTCGCACAAGTTGGACCGCGTTCGAAACGCAAACGTACGGATTGAATAGAGTCCGAGTTTAATTGCGGTCGCTACGAGAATATCCGTGTTCGTCTTGTGTACACACCTATATGTGGACGTGTTCGGGATACCAACTGTTGGTCGTGGACCCGAAACCGGTTTCGAACTGGATAGAAACGGCCTCAGTGCCACCAACGTCACTGGAACACAGGTTAGTTAGTTTTTCGCGTCTATTCACACTGATGATCTTGATTGACGGTTAAAAGCGATCGCGCGCACACGTGACCGTTTGGGTCATTCATTTTTAAAACGTCAAATGGATTATGATTGAAAAAATAAATAAATAAAAAATAAACCGGAATTGCACACTCACACAATATCGATATTACCCAAATTGAATATACTACTCAGCTATCGGCCACTGACATTTGGACGGATAAGGTTAGGACCACGTGATTTTTTTTTTTTTAATAAAATTTAATATGCACAATTGGTACATTTTATCAAAATTGTATTGTTACATTTTATTACATAAAATTGTTAAAAGTTCTTCAACAGTTAGTTGTCTTAAATAAATAACTCGAAATTATAAAACGATGCAGCGAGTATAACAAATATTTATGTTGTACAACTATTATGACGTAACATAGAATATATAACAAAAAAGTAAACTCTAAAAATATTTACTTTACGTGAAAAATTAAGCGAATATTAAATAAAAATAAATAAATTTGTTACAATAAAAATTATGACTCATTCTCGAAAGAGCAGTCGACATTGGAAAATATTTTTAACATAATTTAAATTACGTAATTACAAATAATAATATTAATTTAAATTCTGTAACCAATTCTGTATTGAAAGACCGTTCGCGATGTAAAACGAAATTCCAATTTATTTATGTTGCACATGGGGGGTGTGTTGTAAAAAGGCAACAAGTGAGAAATTTTAAAGATAACCTTATAAATTTAGCTATCTGCCGTTTTTTATTATTATTGGTTGATCATCACAGTGTTGTATATCTAATTTCAATGGATGATTCAACAATTTATTGATTCGATATAGACTTTGGATGCCAAAATGTTCAATTTTATTAGGGTATAAAATTAAAAATCTCTCTTTAAATTCCACGAGTGTTTGGTTAAATTTTAAAACGCATCATAAACGTTCAGATTGATCGACCATTTTACGGCACGCTTCGCTAATTAGGGCACATTTAATTAAAAGTATTAAAATTAAGTAAAAACAAAAAAAGGTTAATATAACTCAAATGTTTTATTATTATTATTATTGTAGTCACTTATTATAGAATGCACATGATCTGTTTTTTTCAAAGTCTATAAAAATTCTGTAATATTTTACTGGTTTCTGGGTCCCTTCTCCGTTTATTATTATTATTATCATCATTATTTTAATGCACCGGGCGTATTCTTGAGAGACATTTTTATTTCATGCCAGTGAGCGTAAGGGATTTTACGGTCTTGTAATTCTGTACTGTTTCAGTAATAAAGAAAAGAAAAGAAAATGACCTATAAAGTTCTAAAAAATAATAATATAATAAATATAACTAAAAATTAAAACAAGTGTACTTTTATGAATTTTCAAACCACGCGTCTTCTTTTATTTGTAAGTATTTCACATTTTGTTGTTTCCGATAATATTTTTATTTTAGACTTCATTCAGCATTCCATAGCTTTGATTTCATATTGTTTACTATTCGTGTTGATGTAAAATTTACAAATTATTTATTTTATATACATTTTGACTGCATAGTTATTAATAATAATGTTTTTTTCAATCAATGTTCATAAAATATGTTTCAAGAAACTTTTATCCGTATTCCTTTGAATACTAATATTTATTTGTTGTTACATATTTTTGTTTGTCACAACATTATAATAAATATATCTCTAAAATATATCTGATAAAAATACGCAGTTGTTTTTTCTTTAATCATTTTATCGTAAAGAATTTGTTTAAAAGCAAATTTTAATACAATTGTCTTACAGTACCTAGATATATTTCCTATCATTTGCACATTTATAATGATACATGGAATCTCCATGACTGATTTCGAAACGCGTATTAATTAAAGTCAAATATATAATATAATTATAAATACCAATAAGTTTTTCAGAGAAATTATTTTATGTACCTATACACTCCTTGTATTATTATAAAAATAATTATTATATAACCAAAAACCAGAACACACAACGCATTCAATTATACGGCCGACAAAGACAGTGTATTTGAGAACCATCTGTACACTACAAAAATGATTTTAGAGAAATCACACATGTGATGTATAAATGTTTGTACAATGTACACGATGATATTATTACGATACATGTGTTTGTATAAAATGTGTTTGTAATGGGAATAAAATTTTTTAAAAAATCATAATACTTTACGTGCTTATGCGTTATTTTGTTGGGCATTTTTATAATATGCTACTTCGTTTTAACAATAATATTATTAATATCGACATATAATAATAATAATAATAATAATGACAATAATAGTAAAACGTTTAAAACCAAAATAAACAATTTCAATGGATATTAATTAGCTACGAGAAGAATATTGAACTGAAAATCCAGTATCTGAAATAAACGAGAGATAATAAGAAAATGAAGAAATTATTCGTATTGTTAGGGGAAAGAAAATTGTAATTGACAGAGCGGTGTGGACCATTTATTGTTTGGGATTTTCGAATTTAAATAGATATTTAGAAATTATATAGTTATTAAGAATTCGATTACGCAAACGAGATCCTAACCTGTAACACTCGAGGGACACGAAACAATTTTCGACATCATTTTAGAGGACTTTCCTCTAGACGCGTAGTGACGGCGATGACAGAAATAAACTGATAGATATGATTACACGAACCGTGACGTCCGTTTGTGATGTCTCGGCTATTTCAGTTGGCGTACGCCCCCGCACAGCACGTGGTCTACTCATGAAGATGACGACAAAGAAAGAGGGATAGAAAAATAACCTGCAGCACAGTTTAAGAAACCGAGTTTGTGTTTAATTTCTGTTGGTTCGGATCAAAACAAAATCGTCACGAAGTGCAGTCGTAAAAAACTAATAACTATAAAATTTCAACCAGACTCGCGAGCGGCCGCCTAACATATTTCATTTCGAATATTATTTGATATTTAAAATATCTCGTACGGAGTATAAGGATGTCCGTACTAATTAAACGTATATTGTGTGGAAACGAATACAATATTTAGACAAACTCAAACAAATCGACTATAAATAAAAATGTAATTGTATTCATTTACATAATTATACGGTATAAATTTATTATGTAGATGTCTTTAATTCTCGTAACGAAAATTGATATGAAAATAACTGAAAATATATATTGAAAACGTATAATTTTATAATCGCTACGATTTTTGTGACATGCAATTTTTGAAATCTATATGTTATATAAGTTCATTTGTATACACGTATAGACAAAAATATGATTAGGTATTCCTAAAAAATGTATATTATATATAAGTACTTTATCATTATTATGGTATATTTACAATACAAGTCTTGAATTGCAATTTGTTTTGTTTTTTTTAATTAGAATTTTAGTTCTAATTATTCAAAACAGTTATAAAATCTTACATAATTAAAGTGCGGAACACGACAATTTTTTTTAAACATATCATTTTAGGAACAGAAAATTATTGGCACTAATAATAAATTATAGTGTACACAATAATATACGAGTATATTATTATGTTTGTAAACGTCTATCTCTATATACGAAAATGTTTATATATTTAATTTTGTTTCACATTAAACTACTATAAAATTATTTACTTTAAAAACAATGTAAGATAAACGTTATAATTACCTATATTTTTAGGTATAATATATTAAATAAAAACAAATTTAGGTCAGAAAAATATTTATTTAATAGTTTAATATCATTATAATAAATAGCGACTTTATAATTTTTATGATTTTACTACTAATGTTATAAATATAGAACAAATAATTTATGGAGCGAAAATGAAACATTAATATGTTTTTTTTTTAATATTACACACTGTAGTTCTTATAATTTGTAAAAATGATCTCGAATGTTTTTTAACGTTGCACTGACTGTATAGTTGACTATATAAGTAGTCTAAATTTATTTTCGCGTGATAAATAAAATTGCATTTAGTGCGCGTTCTCAAAGAAAAAGAACTTATTATTAATATTTATAATGATGACAGATTATGAATATGATTTGAAATAAAAATATCATTAATATCATTAAAACGTTTATTTTTAAATTCTATGAAAATATGTTATCCAAAATTCGTTGTGTAATACATCAAATAGCAATGTTTGTTTCTGCTACACAAAAATAATTTCATGCTATATTTATTATATATTGTTTTTAAATATACGATAATAGGAATTAAATATTATATATACGTGTTTGTTTTTTAAGCTAACACGTCGCACGTGTGCGTATTCAGTGCTGTTTAATATATGCAGTATGAAAAATTATTAAGAAAATTTAACGGACCAATTTGTTTGATATTTATAATAATATTGTAAATATTATTACAGTTAATATATCTTAACATCGCGCGTGTCTAATGTATGAAACGTACACAAACGTTAAAAAAATGAATATGCTATTGGAAATGTGTTTTTGTATATTGTACAATCAGTATAACTCATCTAATTTATTAAAAATAAACCTGGCGATTCTTACGTCCTGCACTGATTTCAACTGTCAAGATGAACTAGAGGAATTATAATACAGGATTTTTTCAGGGTAACAATAAAGGCATAAAGATTTCAAGTTTGAACCCAGAGAGGCACAATCTTTGAGGGGAAAGAGGTCAAGAAGGGACAATTCCTTCCTAAACATAATTGTCGCTTTCACAAAATTTGTTTTAAAAATTTGGATGTTGGTATCTCAGTGGTTTATAAATCCACATTTTCCTGCTTAACACAAATTCAAAATTCATAAAGGCAATCTATAAAACATAACCGGCTTTCAAACTTGGCTTAATTGGCGTTTGATCCGAACGGACTAAAAACTTATGTGACAAAAAATATTGTTAATGGTTTTCAAAAAACCAAATGATAGGAAATTGCAGCCTAATAATAAATAAAATAAAACAATTCTGAGATTTTTTGATAGTAAAACTATATACACTATTAATATTTACTAACTGTGTTATTACTTAAATATTGAAGTTAAAAATCGTATTTTATATGAAATAAATTAAATTATAAAAAAAGGCACAACATTATTTTTTTCTAATGCCACTCCCTTAAGATTCGGTTTGCCTCACCTAAATATTTGGTATAGCTACGGGCCTGTCTGGAGATGATTTTCCAAGCGAAATCGTATGATTTTAACTGCTAAATTTTCAAATTTTTACGGAAAGGTGCGCCGACTAGCAAATCCCTACGCGTGCGTTTCTCTACGAGCAATTTGTATATAGGAACGAGCAGAATATATATGTTATCATAAAGTTTTTCTCTCGGAATATTGTCGGAACTCAAAATGCGGCGTTGGACATAATAATAACATAATACAGTTGTGGCGACGGAATTTTCGGAAAGGTGTAGAACGGTGAAAATAATTAATCAGAAACCGTTGGCGGGTTAGGTACCTGTCGACGGCGACGGCGGACGGTCTAGTCCAAAAGGGGAATCGCGGTGCAGTCCTCACCTCATATCGTAATGGAAATTGAATAGGAATCTTGCTGAAGATAAGTCTGCGGTTGTTATTGGCCGCGAACAAAAGGAAACTGAAAACAAGGCCGCCGCCGCCACCGCAGCCACCACCACATCCACATCCACCGCTAATATATATATTTCTTTAACCCGCTTTTCTACCCCTCATATTGATTGCCATTCAGCTCACCTCCCCTTTTAACACGGTCACCCTCGCCCACCCGGACCCAGAGACTCGAAACAAAAGCACACACGAGCCGCAAAAATAATAATAATAATAATACGTACACCTAACCTATATATTCATTGTATATGTTGTATCTAGAATGGGTATTCGTTTCACGTCGAAAAATCCAAAGTTCTGCCTCTTCTGCGATCATCTTTCTCGTCGAATGCGAACGACAAAAAAAAATTGTTTGCAAAACAGTGATATCACGTGAATGTCAATCGGACGCATATTATATATTATTTTTTAAACGCTGCAGTTTAATTTAACGGCGCTTTAATAAAGATATATAATACAATTAGAAATCGGGTTAAATTTTCTGAGCACGAAACGCACACGTTTAAGTTACACGCTGTGAAAATTCGTTAACATTTCCCGCCGATTAGTCCGCTGTTTTGTTACAAACGATACAGCGCAAAAACAACAACGTATAAAACAGTATTGACTTACAATTCCAATACAATATACGAATATTACGCTTGTTTGGTTTTAGACGTTCTAAACATTTATACGCACAATACTATACGTTTTTTGCATTGATCGAAACAGTACAGCACACTAAACTATATAATATGAAACACGCGAAATAATTATTACGATTTTATTAATATAATATTAATAACGCCACAATCAATACTTAGATTGAGAAAAAAATCTATCGTTCCATAATATATTATAATACGTGCTAATGAAATAATTTTCTCGAAAACGTAAACAATTTATTGAAATTTCTAAACTATAATAGGGATTTAATTATTAATAATTGCCTAAAAATCTAACCTAAACGAAATAAAATGTTTTACGGAAGTTATAGGATTTGCATATGTAGTAATGATCGTTGATTATATTTTATATTTTGTTCGTGTGTAAGTTAAATAAAAACATTTAGTTTTTTTCATGTTTAGTAAATATACGTTGTTTTTTAGATTTGGAGGTTATCTCGACATTATCGTTATATGGATTTAATGTAATAAATATAAACTAAAAAAATACCTACCGAAAATAAAAATAAATAAATAAAACAACAGATATGTTGTTTTATAATGTTTGCGTGCCGACGAGCTATAATTAGAATATTATTAAAAACCTGAGGGTAGTTTCCGCATATAGTTTTGTACAAGGACAGTCGAAAATAAAAAATATTAAGGCAAAACGATACCTTTCCGTAATTTTGAACACCGAAACGCGAGTGGCGTGCGACCATTAGAAGAATTGCCAATAGGTATGTGCGTTATAATTGGCAAACATTTAGTTTTAATCTTATCGCGTACAAATCTAATAGTATTGATTGGGTGGTCGTGACACGTCTACGCGAATATTAGTCGTTTTATAATAATAATTATAATATTCGTTCTCGGAGAAAATATGAATATAAAATTTATGATCTCATCACTGTTGATAATATTATATATGGTCGAAGTTCATTCAAAACTTGTCAGCTTCGACGGTGACGAAACAAATTCCTCGTACACTCGGTAAAGTTGCAGGTCACCACTTCGACCGGGTTTGGTATCCATTATTATAATTCATTATGAACATCGTATTAGTTCATTGCGCGATCAAAAATCAAGACTAGTATTAAGAGACTTTTCTCGTACGCTGTAAGAACGAACGCGCGCGCTCTAAGTAAACAATTTCCAAAGAATTCATGTGCAAAAGTAATTTATTCTAATAAAGGCGACAAATACGCAACACGAATGAGACGAAACGCACGTTTTAATTAATTATAATAATATTTTACGCGTTTTATTTTATTTTATTATTACAACGACCAGACGATGTGTATTTTCATTTTCTACGTCACGACGCGTTTATTGGATTCGTCGGAAAACTGTAAATAATTCTGTTGCTGATTAAATACTGCGATCTAAAATGATAATAATATATATATTATAATAAATATAATAATCAAAATGTTTATTATACTTTCAAACTCGGTCGCAAACAAAATAATACATTAGGTATATAAGATAGGTAAGGTATACATTGTATATTTATTTTTGTTCGGCATAATACATATTTTTAGACGAACATATGAATAAAGTATTAGAATGCGAAAGTTTTATAATATTTAACATGTATATGTATATAAATCACAAGTGCTGTGTGGTTTCGGTTTTTTGTATTTTTGCATTACTCGGGTTTTGTTGGTGATTGAAATAGTTTGCGGTTTGAACGAAAAATTATATCGTTTTAAGGCATTTCTGTCGTTTACTTAAAGTGTTTTTTCATTCGGACCGCGACAGAACAGAAAAAAAAAATAACAGCAATGCATTATAAAAAATGAAGTGTCATATATCATAGTGTACCCTAATACAATGGGCAGCTTTCAAACGATGAATTATTTGTTTGGTTTTAAAATTTCCGATGAGTTATTCGGTGAATTTCTATTTATAAACTTTGTTATAAAACATTGAATAATACAACTCGATAACTTCTTTCTACATTTAAAAGGAAAAATGAAAAAATTGCACGTGTTTTAAATGGGTTTAATTTAAACATCATATTTCGATATTATTTCCATCTGAGTTGTAAATAAAAGTTAAATCATTATTATAAAATATAATTATACTGTTAGTATTTTTAACATTTTTATTTTAAGAATACAGTTTAGGTAATATTTTAGCACCTGAGAAGGTTTTTTATAATTTACAGAAAAATTTTATAAAACCGTTACGTACCTAACGTAAAAAAGTAATAATTGCTGCAATTATAATAGTTATAATACAATAATAATTTTTAAAAAGCGGTTCAAATTCCAAATCCATTGTTTCAATTCAAATTTCATCGTAACAGAATATTATAATATTTCATCATTACAAAATATAATATATTCCGTTATGTCTTATGTATTATGAGTAGTTTCATGTTATAACAATTAATAGTGATATTAACAGTGATAGATATGTTTTTAAAATGTTAATTTTATTATTCGTCTACTACATTATCGAGACTTTAAAACAATAGCAGGCAATTTTTTCGTCTTCTCTTAATTCAACTTGCCAATGGTATACGAAACCAAACACGATAAACCGTCCCCGAGGACACGAACTCCGGTGACAGGGGTTTTGCGGGCTCAGGTCGAAGAAATACAATTATTTTTTTCCCCAATCTTCTGTCTTATGCTCTCCGACTGCAACAAGTATATAAAAGGGACATTTTTATTTTCCCTCCGTCGCTTACCTATATAAAACCAAACTCCCCCTTCCCTTACTCAAACCCCTTATCCACAGACGTTTCCGAACGTGACGTATCCGGGGATTTTAAGTCCGCAGGTCGGAGAGAAAAAACAATTAGATTTATTGCTATACCAATTCCCTTCGACCACCTCACCTTTTTAGCTATATACCGCGATCGAACAATGAATTTCGAAATTGGATCTTTATTCTCTCTCTATAGTATATAACTCGACGGGCCACAAAAAGTTTTAACCGTATATTGAGTATAGAAAACCACAGAGGTTTGTATTTTTTTTAACTCGATGAAAGTTTTGAAACTCTCAATTTGATGGAAAGTCGAGTGTCGTGATGATGATACATACGAGTAAATGATATATATATATATATATATACGCGCAAAAACAACCAGCTAAAGTAACCTGTTAATTTAAAATTCATAAAGCACGTTTCACCGTAACAGCTGGTTGGTGAATATTATTTCCATATAAAATTTACGGAAGCCATACAATGAAAAACAAAAATAATCAATCATAATATTATAAAAGTTGAAATAATGAACTAAGAAAATGTATATATAGTTTGTTTATTTCTTTATTAAAAACTAATAAAAATGGTAAAAATGTTAGCGTTACTAATCGTGGAAAAAGTAATAGATAGAAAACGATTTACACATAAATAAAATGTCCTTATTTTTTAATATTTTGTTGATGAACTACTTTCGTATCACATTAAATTTAATTATCAGGTTGTATGTATCGGTCTGCGAAATGGTTTCTTTGATAATCTATTTTTACACTATATTTATAAATTTAAATAACGAATATAAAAACCTGACATTTTAATAAATCATATTACTAGGTCATAAATTGTAACGTACAACTTTATTAATATTAGACATTTATATCTGTGCACGTTCGTATGTGCGCAATAATACTAATGTATAAGTCACGTAATCAGATAAAATTGATTTTGAAGAAAAGAAAATCATTTTCACATTCAAACACTTTTTAGAATGCGCGACAGTATATCTTATTGATTTCTCGCCAAAATTCTGTGCCGATGTTTGATCGTTTCCCAGGGGGGTTGCCAACGCGTGTCGAGTTCATTTGGTCCCTCTGTGATTGATAAGATCAGAGGTCGGAAGAATCTCTCGTGGAATGTAATAATGTCGGAGTGAGTGACGATAATTTCGCGTACATAAAAAACGCGATTTTTTTCCCCTCCTTTTCGTTCTTTATTTTATTTTATTTTTTTCTCCTTTGCCTTCTCAGACGTGTGCCAACTGGACTCGGGCCAAACCGAGTCACACCCGCGTGTACCGTGTACCGAAGCCTGCTAAACTTCGTCGTGTCAGAGACGACTGTTGGTCATTTTAAAACACATAAAATGCATTTTTGTCGATAGCAAGACATAGTGGGAGAGAGCGAGACACGGGGAGAGAGAGTGAGTAAGAAGGAAAATACATCTTCGGAGAATACCGAACGCGCGGTACAAATGACCGACAAATAAACACGTAATCCAGAATTGAAAGAAATACAATGAAAAACGTTTGCGTCGATCTCAGAAATCCGTTGTGTCAGAGCAGATTTCGGCCCCCTTATTATAATATTTATGTTCCGTCGAGAAATTTAAACGGTCTGACTTATATGTAGTACCCAATATTTTGGCTGCACGCGAACGTATGAATATTGTGTTTTTATAATGTTAAAATAGCATTTTACTTTTGAAAATCGTCGACGGTCTATCTTGTAAATAATTTAAAAATATATTTATTATGCGCGTTTAGTGGCGTTATGCGTGTAAATCCTAATGTACTTATCCCATATAAAATGTAATTAATATTCATTTTTGAGTACACAAAATGCCATGGGTACCTAATTAAAATAAAACCGTATTTTAAGTACTAGAAATATTTATTTTTTCCTATTTATTGATCGTGATAGTATAAAGTTACTATTACGAAATGAAAGAAATAACGTAAGTATACAATTTATAAAAAATAATAACTTGATAGTTATAAATCAAAAGTGTTCAAAAATAATTATTATCAAATAATAGATTATGTAGGAGTTCTTACTATATTATTAAAATGGTATGTGTTTGTTGATATCCATTAGTATAAACATTTTAAAGTTAGAATTTTATCTTTATTGTTTGTCAACATGAAAAATATATTTAAAAAGACTTATGATAATATGTCTAAAAGTAATTTATTGAATATCATACTTTCACCAAAAATAAAAAATAATTTTATAAGATGATGGGTATCTGTTATATTAGCGTTAAATAAAACATAATTTTAACTAATTTAATTTGTTTATATAATTATGCCATTTTGTGTAGATATTCATAATAATCTACATATAACACGTTGAATAAGTTTGATAATATTATTACAAGCATTTACTAGAAGAATATTAAATCTCTTTTTAAATTTCTTTCGGAGTTTAGTTTTTTTTTTTTTTTTAAACTCATTGTAGTATAATATTTACGTAATAATAAAATATAGCTGATAGAATATATTATTATTATTACAGGAGAAAACCACTTTTTGTCGACATGTAAATCATCTAAATTATAAAAATGAATTTTAAGATTACAGACTATACCGTTGGACATTAGAATGAACCATAATCTGTTTATATTTTAATTATACACATAGACTTAATTTAAAATAGAATTGAAAGGATTACGAGAGTAAATGGGGAAAATGAAGGTGCACGACACTCGGATTGTACTTATTCACTTGGAAGTCATCCAATTAGTTTAAACATAACTTATTTTCGTTGTAAGCTATATATTATAAAAAAATCATAAATATTTTTGACAATACTTGTTTTTAAGGTAAAGTTCACGAAAAAATGTAATTGCCAAATAAATACAATGCAATATAACATTCTTCAAGATTCCGTGTAAAAACGTTATTTTTCAAATAACCTTTTTTTTTTTGAATCTTAACTATTTTAAATTACTTAAGTATTTTACGGATGATCTAACGTACTTTATTTGTTCTCCGACCATTAGATATAACAATAATAAGAAACATACAAGGTCTTAACAAAATAACGCAGGTATTTCACGAATACTATACCATAATGGTCCATCTCGGTCACGAACCAAAGATAATATTATAAGAAGAACATTCGAGGTTCAACAGGCAATTTTTATTCAAACTATTATCTACCTATATACCTCGGTAGCCTGTGGTCCGACCGTATTACGTGTGGTGTTATACTTATACGCAATAGTCAAAATTGATTTTTTCAGACAGTTAGAATTCGAACAACGCAAAATAAAGCTATCAATTTAATATAATTCCATATTATGTACGTACTACATATAGTCACTATAAGTTTTGCGCGATGGGTATCGCGCTTTTTATTACCTAACCTTACCGCATCAAAATACATTTTTTAAAAAAAAAAATATCATTTATTGTTGAGTTAAATTGTTTTATATATAATATCAGTCTATTCTACTAGAAATATTACTGTTTATTAAAATTATTTAATTTAACGGCAAGATATTGGCAACATCTAGAACTCTGGTATTTTTGAAACTCGGCCATTCCAGTTTGTTCGTAAGTAGGTACAGATATTTATTATATATTATGGTTACGGTCAAGGACAACAATATAATATATTTTGTCACTATTAATATTTTTAAAAATTTTTGCAACGTATAGTATGATCAATACTTAAATAGTTTATAAATAAAAAAAGTTGTCTGTGGTTTTTTTCTTGTTTTCCCGTACGAGGAAATAACTGGTTTAAACAGTCTTCCCAGATGTAAAGCTATGTACATGATTTTCTATTTCCTCCATAAAATATAAATTGAATTAAACATGAACATTTTAGAGAAACTTTACCAACTTTGAAAGAGTGTTTAAGATAATATTTTTATAAGTACCATTTTGGTTTGTTTTTTTAATGAAAAAAAATTATTTGGCTTTATAATTTTAAAATTTTATATTCATTTGAATATTTAATATAAAACTCAATATTGTATTGAGCTGAATGATATAAAATACAATAAAAATTAAAAATATATATACTATTATACATATATAACATTTTCTGTGATTTCGTTAAACTTTTAATGCATTATTATTGCGATTTGGTGTACTTAACTTTATACACATAACGCACATCGTGGACGCCAAGTGCACAAAATATCATATTATTATTATAATATGAAAATTGTTTTGTTTGGCACAAGGTATAATATTCCAAACAACAACTTATATTTATGTTTAAATTACGAGCAACTCTTTACGGCATTCCTGGTGATCAGGTTAAATGAGCTGTAGTAGACCTAGGATTTTATTTTTAACACATTCCGTTTTTAGCGACATCGTATTGGATGACAGGGTAAAAAGGCGGTAAAAAAATGGGCGGGCAAATCTTTTTTTGGTTAATTCTGATTTATAAGATTCAATCCGTTTCATTATAAAAGAACTACGTCGTTAAAAAGTATATATATATACAAAACACATATTATAATTTCGTCTTTTTGTTTTTCGTTTTTCTTTTCATTTTCTCTGCCGTCGTTCTTCTCCTTTGATATCGCGCGGTTTGAAAATAAACCTCTAATTCATGTACTAGACACTTTTTACGATTGTCGATTGTGTGTCGCATTATAGTCTATGTTGAAATTTAAATACAGACATGTAATCGTGTTTATAATATGTTGTTATAATTCATACTTTGTATCCATTAAACGTAGAAAGCAATAATGTCGGTGAAAAAATATCAGTGGGAACATTTAGTATGTATAAATCTTGTTCAATACATTTCTGATAAACACTCTTTTTCATATACATATACCTAATAACTATTATTATATTTTTAAAACTAACCATCATAATCGTTGCGTTTTTAAAATATTTAATTTTAAAGCTTTTAATTTTAATAATTTTATTTTATACATAATTTTTATACGAATATATGCTGCAAGGTTTATTATTTAAATTTAAAACGTTTATTATTATTTAATCTATTAACCATAATACAATGCTTGCAAAAGACTCGAAATATTTAAATTAAGTTTAGTTTTATATTATGGGACATTATTAATCTTTTGAACGTTTCACATGGAAATAATTATTATATTAAACATTTTTAATAATAATAATAATCTCTAGCTGTGAATGTCAGTATTATTCATAAAACATTTTTTTTGCATTTGAGTCTCGAAGGTCTTTTCAAACAAAATTAATTTTTATCGTATTTATTTTCAGCGTCGTTGCTAAGTATATAACATTGATTAAAATGCATATAACGAACTTCAATTATTGTAAATGTCTTATTAATTTATAGTTTCATTCGTACTAAGAAAATGTTTCGCTTATTTTTAATCGTATGGGTTCGTGGACTGGCCATGTCGAAAGTAATATTGTTAGACGGTTTTTTTGATAAACCAACAAACGAATCGACGGATGTATTCAGAAACGCTAACCTGTTCCCGTATCGATACCGCAACGTTGACGATGAATTTGTATGAATTACATATTATACGTATATTACATTTTATCTTATAGTCGAAAAATAAGAGTTGGTTTTGCCACATCTAAATAATTATCTCATCATCTTAAGATTCCAATGTTTTATACCAAATGCCATTCTATCTGTTAGCTAATATAATATACTTAGGATAACATTTTATACATAATTATTGCTTTTTATAACCTAATCTTACGTGCGATACGTGTGCTGTGTGTTTTTTTTTTTTTATTCACAGGATCGTTCCAAAAGATCGATATCAGATTGGGAAGAACCTAAGTCCTTAAATAACAAATGGTTTTCCTCAGATCATTGCGACTATAACCTCGTAGCCAGATTAGTGTGCATTTCATTAGCATGTATTTTCATTATAGGACTAATCATTTTATTAGTGTATATTTACAAAAAATATTTCAAAAACAAGTCGTACCAAACCGATGATATAGAATATTGTGAAGGAATTGGCCAAAGCGAAAACGACAGATTGTGTAACTCGCCTTAAGCTAAAGTCGGGATTGATGGGAATGCAAACAGTTATTCGGTTTCGTTTACGATTTGATTAGTTCGTCCATAGTTTGTTTACTAACTATAATTTGTTTAAAAATAAACTAAACGCATGAACATAAAATTTTTATGGATGAATTACATAAATCTAAACGATCTGTATACGACTTAGATTTATTCTAAATTTAGACTATAACGCTTTGTCCTGTACAGGTTCAGTACAAATTAATGAGCTATTAATGAATTAATTATAAACGTTTATACTATTATATATTTAGACCCGAATAAACAAAAAAATACAGAAAGAATTATTATATTTCTGGGTAATAACGCGACAATATACACGGTGTACAAATATAATATGTTTAGGTTGTTCTTACTTATTAAACAAATGACAAGCGGAACTAATTCATACAACTAGATACATTTTTATAAATAAAGATATTTAAAAATAATCATTAGAAAATAGAAAGTATTGTAAGTATAACGGTAAAACATCATATTGTTAAGTTATTAATTCTCTATATGTCGATGCGGACATAATATAAATGGATAACAATAATCGCAAATTTATTACGACAGCGTGAGGATATCTTTTATTTAAAGTTCAAGCTAGTGTGTATACGTTTGATTTTTATTTCATTTAGAATAGTTGACTGATTATATAGAGGTCGACGAACGACTGTCGAATGCGAAATAATAATAAAAAACAAAACAAAAACGCATAAAAAACGTTCCGCATACGTCCCGCGTTTTATCGGTTTTCTCGAGTTAATTTGAAATAATAATAATACTAATAATAATAATAATAATAATAATAATAATAAACCTCTGCTTTTTAGCTCAGGATACTAACTATATTATAAAACTATACGGAAAAGATTTGTGCGCGTGTGTTTGTGCAAGACGTGGCCCTCGATGGATAGACGGTGAATTTCCGACGACGGGACTGATGCCAGAAATAGATTAGAATTTATACGTGCAGGTGGCCGCCTCTGGACGATAATGAACGCGGTGTTTTATTCTCCTATTCGGTTTTGCGACTAAAATAAAAAAATAAAAATAATATAAAAAAAAAACGGCCCAAGTACTCAAACTGAGTACAAGAGAAAAAAAAATGTTCGGTCGAATGTGAACGAATAATATATAGTATAAACTCAGTATAAACAGTATTAAACAGTCCGGTAGTAAAAATCGAGCTGGTTTTATTCAGATTAAATGTATTGTATAATAATATGTGGACGGAAATTAGAAATTAGGTCATTAGAGTTTCGTAGAACGATTTTATTTGTTTTCTATCGATAAAAATGTACGATTTCGTTTAATCGGGAAAATGTGCAATACGAAACGAATCTTTTTATCATTTGTCGATTGAAAAGATTGCTATAAGATAAAATTATATATAAAATCATAATATTTTATAACATGTTCATGTTTTAGAACATCTATATCGTAATGGTATGTAAAAATATCACCTAATATAATTTTGTTATTTTTTGAAGTTATAAACAAATTACATAGGATATAAATTTAACCTAACTTGCAAAGGTATCTACCTAAAAATATTATTGTCTACCATTTTGATATTTTTTCTTTAGTTTGCAATTTATATTTAACGTTTAATACAATGAAATTAATTCAATAAAATTATTAAATACTGTATATAAATATCGTAGTAAAAAATAAGGTAATCAAATAATTTATGTTCGATTAGCATCGAAAGTTGTTTTTGTTATTACTATTAAGTACATTATGAGTAATTATTAAAATAAAAAAAAATAAAAATAGTATGATATATAAAAACAATTACCGAAATTGCTCAATTAACATAATTACAATTTTATGTTATTTTTCCTCACTATATATATATATATATATATATATATATATATATATATATATAGTAATTTTAAAATATAATGAAGAAATTCAAACAATTTAGATGAAAAATTGACTTATATATTCAAAATTAACTTAATTTGAATTTATTACGAGAAAATTAATTCGTTATGACGCAGTTTAATTATGCTTGCACTCGGGATACACAAAATGTTATAACAGAACTCTAGGCTAAACAGTAAATTTCACACTACTATGAAAACAATTTATTAAAATATTTGCATAAATCGCCTAAGCGTTTATTTGTTCCCATATACGATTAGAGACGGACACGTCGTGCGTTTAAAATATCGTATAACCTTACTCAACCTCGGTTAACCTTACCTAACCAATCTTCTCCTAACCTATCCTAAGTGTTTTGCGTTTGTTGAGAATGAATTTCAACCGTGTCTCGGCTAATGTTTAGAGGTCATTTAGGGATCGAAATAGAAATCGGCCGTCCCCCGAGGAACGCGTTCGGGGTCGGTCCGGTCGTGTTATTATTGTTTTACGCGGACCTGCTTGGAAAATCACGAGCTGCGGTCGCGGCGTTAATACTTCGTCCGCAGTTCTAACCACTCGGACGAGACTGCGCCGCCGAACGTTCACATAATATTATAACAACACCCTCGCGCAAAACACATATAATAATAATAATAATAATAATGATAATATGTATATTTACATAATATACAGATCGGCCGCTGAACAACAAGTACAGCATTCTTTCATTAATCACCGCCAGGCGGTTTTGTTTGAATTCGCTTGTGCACAATCGCCGAGGTCGATCATTAAAATTCGATGCGCAACGTCGGGGCTTTCCCTCGCCCCGTCCCTCCCACCGGTCCCTTACTGCTCCTCGAAGGCCGCCGGAAATTTATGGTAATCGGCTTACGGACACTGCCCGTGCCCTCTCCTCCAGCGATCCCACGTGCCAGATATCCTCGCGCTCTTTTTCCCCTCTCGCAGCACGACCCCACCCTTCCGCCGGCGGACGCCTCGCGCACAGACAGATCAACCCCGCGATCAGCCACCCTCTTCAAAACAACGGCCCATATATAATAATAATAATAATAATATATACACATCTACTTTGGTTCGTAAAACTCGACCGGCGCACTCTGCCGTTATATACATTTACATAGTATAATAATACGGCCGAAGAGGTTTACAAACGGTTTTAGAGCGACTGCGTACGATTTTCATCCACGTGAACGTGGGGCTGGAGGTACATCGAAACATTATTAGCGTTTTGACGAAATCGGTCGACGAAATTTTTTAATCGCCAGTCTTATGTAAGCTTACATTCCTACGTTTTGAAATCAAAACGTTGTGATAGAGATATGCATAATGTTTCATATTTATCATCTGAAACAAGGTCCTTATTAAAACCTATTCGAGTTCAGTACTGCAGTTGAAACACAATATATAATTCGTACGTGCGAGATCAAACAAATTATATAAATGTCCCAATTTATCGATCATTTTACAATCAAATGATCTAATTAATACGGATTAGATATTTTAACGCTACCTATCTATCCCTATATTAGATGCAAACGAAATATAAATTATATAGTATTCAAGATAGGTAATAATTGTGTCGTAATAATTCAGTTGATGTCGTTGTTAAATTATGATAATGGACGTTGTACAATGCAATCAATTATGGTAATGGTTTAAATATATTAATGTATACGATGTATACTATACTTATTGGAGAACACTGAATGGTGATTATTGACTTAAACAATAAATGAGTAGCATTGTTTCCAGACAGTTCTGATGCCAATTGAAGAGTATTTAGAAATTAAATTAATTTTATCAGTTTAGTTATAAAATATTTATACTCAGCAAGAAGTATCTAAATGTATATTATAATAATTCAAATATGAATGGGGTTTTCTTATTTTGATAAATCTATTCTATTTATGTAACGTGTATTTTCATAAATAAAATTATGTCTATGTAAGTGAACATTGATATGAATGAGCAAGATCGTTGTTTATGACTTAATACTGTAATATGTACGCATAATAACTTAAATTTAGCATATCACTCATAATTATAGAATTTAAATATTTAATCATAGTTAATTCATTAATTATTTTACAAAAATATTATACATAATACATAAAATGTTATGCAAATACAAATTATAAGTATAGCTGCTGATTGCTTCTGTACTCATAATAAATACCAATTAATTCGGAATAAGTTAGCGATTATGTTTTCAGTATATAACTCATTCCGAAATAAGTATAAAACTGTCAAAATACCTTGAGCTTATAAATATTTATTGAAAATTGAAATTGTATTTTCCGGCATACTTACCAGGTGGAATGGATTTCTATGATTTAGTTATATAAGATTAATTTTTAAATCTCGTGATGTTTGGTAGAAAAATTCATTCATGACTACATTGAGCTACTTATTAAATTTTTTTATAATTTATAAACAAGTCCTTATTGTACATATGTTTTATTATTTTATTTACAAACACGAGTTTTGAGTTGGATAATCTACACAATCATGAATTCGCTAATATGTTATCACTCTAATAATTAAATTAACTTGAAAACAAGTTATTTTTTATAAAAAAAAATGTCGCCAAAACATTTGATTCTACTAAACATTAATATAATGTTTAACTAATATATTATATTAAAGTTTAAATGCACTCAATTAATTAGTAGATTGTAGACGATACATGGTGTAGGTATTTTTTTTCCGGAGAATAATAATGTATTGTAATTATTATAAATAATAATTTTAATTTGTTTTACTTAAAACGTTTGTGTAATTAAGCGACTTAATCCTTTAATACCGATTTTAATAAATAAAAAACAAATATCACAACTAATTTTATATTTTATATCTACCTATAACGATTGTCTGCCTTAGCCCTTCGTTCAGTAGGTACGCAAATTACTCACATTATATTATATAATAATATAATAATGTTATATTATATTATATAGTTTCAACCGTCGAAATTATCATATTTCACACAAACGTTTGGGCGCGCATTGAAATTTCGACTTGCAATATAATATTCCGAAACGAAACAATTCAAACGTGCTTCCTATAAGACTCGAATGTTGCTGCGTGAATGGATATTAACATTAACAAAGATCCCCAAAACGCGGGCCCGTTATATTTTCCAAAAGGATGACACAAAAGGGTTTTAATGCATTTTCAACAATTGTAATGGAATATCACCACTGCCGCCGACTAGCAACCACTATATACTATTATAAGGACTAGTGGTGCACTGTCAGCAGTACAATGTGAAGGGGGCGGCAAAGAATTCACAGAAGCGGAAAAATAAAGAGACGGGTCACCCTTCATTTCGGTCTTTGGAAAACGTTGTGGCAAGAAACATTATTAGAGTGACGGTTAAAAGACTGGTGAAAATATTGTATGGAAGGAAAAGGTATAAAGGGATACGAAAATGACGGCACACCTCCTCGTCCGCACGTGCATTTCTATCTGTTGAAAAGATTTTCCAATTTGCTTGTGTTTTCCTCGTGTACGCGAGTATTTTCCCCATACAATCCACTACTTCATTTATTTTCTAATATATTGTGTTCGTTGAACTTAAGCCGGCGCTTCTAAACATATAATAATATACACTACGTGCGCCGTGGAAATTAAATTGATTTTATTTCCTTGTACATACCGATGAAATGCATAATATGTGCTCAGCGTAAATAATATCATATGTCGCGTTTATTTTTATGATATATTATTTTGAAGGTGGTTTCAATTGAAATAAAATAAAGATATAATATATTGTTTATTAGATAACTGAATGTTTTTTATTATTGTCAACATGAATTTACGATGAAAAAAAAAAATAATGAAAAAAAACCTTTTAATTTTCTATAAAACATTTGCTTCTGCAGTTAATACTAGTACTTATATCCACCTTTATATTTATAATGTAGCGTTTACATGCTTAGTCAAAACGATTGTGAAAAAAAGTAAATGCGACTTTAATTCAGCCCAAAACACTTAAAAAATAAAAATGATGACGATTAACTATTCAGCTCTCATCTTTAAGTTGCAGACACTGACTTTAATTTGTTTCTCAATTGACAAACCCACCCCGAGGGAAATGCTCTAATTACATTACGTTAACACAACAAAACGTGACAACTCGAAGAATGGTAAATCTCAATTTTGTTTTGAATAATTGATATATCGCGTAATATCGTGCGTTTCCTTTTATTCGTTACATTTCTAGCAATCAAAAGCGTCGGTGGTTTTTAGCGAACTTAAAAACAAACGAGTTAATTTTTTATTCATACATTTTGAGTACGTACATAAATTAGATTTGCCGCGGAGTACTTTAAACGATGATGGTTGAAAATGTACTAAATATATTATGCACTCGTATAATATTTTTCTTTAAAAACACTCACGACGCGTACGCACACGACCCTTTTATCCGACTTTTACCGGTGTGAGTTGAATTTAATGACTTGTCTTATCTCATTATTGCTGCCAGAGCTTACTCGCCCCCAGACTGTTATACTCTTCACCGTTAACGTAATCTTGTTATTTTCACGAAATTTGAGCCCTTCGAGCATTTTAAATTAACACAATTGTTTGTGTATCACGTCCACGATACGAACGTGACGCATTGTGTCGACGGGAAATAGTGGCGCAGTCGTCGGAACAAACAGAAGTAAAAAAAAAAAAAAAAAAAAAAAACTATAATGAACAACTTACCTGAAGGCGTCAGCTATTTTCGTTTTTTTTTTTAATACATTTTCTGGTACCTACATATTAATCGTTTTATCACCAGTCGTTTATAACTGTTGTTGAACGATATTTGATCGACGGGTTAAATACGCCTCTTTGATGTAATTGGCTATGGATTGTTTTAATCCGAAAGTTTGGTTGTCAAATAAATATACACGATTTCGTCGACTATAATCAAATATAATATCATTTAGTGTCAATAAACATTTTAATCGCTGAATACTGTATAAGGGTGATTTAAAAAACTCGAACAAAGGCAAAAATAATTTTTTTGATTTTGATTTTTTATTTAACGGAAATATGTATTATTGTACTGTATTGGACTTTATTGAAGTTAGTTTAGGCATTGAGAAAACTAAAATATTAAGTTTTTTCAATATAAAAATTTAGTATATATTTTATATAATTGTTGTGTAGTAAAATATTGTTTAAAAGTAAAGCTCAAAAAAAAAACTATTACGATACTCATTATTAATATTTCAAACAAAATATAATATTTACCTCCTACGCTGTTCGGAACAATTCGATATTTTTGTCTTTTTCACCGAGACACTATAGGTAAGTTAATATAATATATTTTGGACGTTAGCCGAATATATTCTAAAAACAAAACTACTCATTTCTACTTTTTTTCATCATAAAGTCGGGTTATTCAGGATCTATAGTTACGGTGGAATTCGAGTCCCTGTTGGAAATTCTCTTTCTGTTGACAGCAATGTGACAGCTAACGAGCAGTGCTGCACACCAATATATCGACCTTGACAAAAACAACATAGGATTTCTACCGGAAGTCATTTCAAAAATTAAATATTTCTATTATTAATTATTCAACACATTAATTATTAAGATAACATGGTTTTACATACGAATACACACTTGATAAAGTTTGTTATATTTTTAATATAAGAATAAAGAATAAATATATTGAGATTAATCGAATATAATTTTTACAAATTAATCACTGGTTAAGCAATAACGGTTTAATAAGTATAAATAAATATATTTTCGAAATTTTAAAATATTATTCAAAAATAATTTTTTTTTTTAATTTTTTTTTTATTGTTATTGTAATATAGAAGCTCAATAATTATCTTTACAACTATATTATTGTAAAATATATATTTTGGGTCTTCTTGTATTCGTTTTAAAAATTTGTTTCCCTATAAAACAGTAAAATTATTATTACAAGTCCATTTTACGATGAATTATTTCATTATAAACTGACTGTATTATATAGTATTATTTATTTTACGATTATACCTAAATTAATTTAGTTTAATAAATAAATATACAATTATAATGTAAGTTCAATAAATTTATTATTGAATGGAATTACAAAATTATAATATAGTAAAATTCATTTTTTATAAAATACCAACATTTACGAATCACAAGTATTAAACAATTATTTGAAATATATTAATTCCGTTACAAATGTTATTAACTAAACATTTACCTATACTTTTACTAAAAAAAACAAATATATTTGCCATTTTTCAGTTAGTTTATAAAAGTATTTTAAATATTTTTATGCATAAATAAAAAATATATATTCCATTAAATTGTATGGGTCTGTTTTCTATGTTTTTTAATATATTATTACTATTATTGTTATTATTAATATATCTTATAAAATTTATAGGTTAGGTTAGGTTAGGTTAGGTTAGATATTAATCAATATTTAATATTAAACTGGCATTGTAATTTTGTTAAGTTTCTAACCAAATGTTTGAAGTCTATTTCGAAATTAATTCTAAACTTTTTTCTTTAATATTCGTTTACTATTCTAAACATTACCTTTGTTTGAGTAGTCAACATTGTTCGATTATTTTTAATTATTTTCTAAAAAGATATATTTTTTTTAAAATCAATCTGTAAAAATATAACTACCTATTCAATAAGTTAAAAATTAAATATTATGAAATGAACAACATAGTAATTGAATTAATTTCATGACATTGTATACATTTTGGTATTCATTTCAAAGTTTTTATTATAATGTATATACATCGTACATATTGCAATAAAGCCAATGCCCTTATTAGTTTTTCCAGTCGCTCGAGCATACTAGAAGGGTTTCTAATTAATTAGTGTATCCGTCTGCCGGACTCGATGACGAGAAAATATATTTCATTTGGAAGGCTTATGATTTCGGGTATAATCTTATAACACTGGCTGTGCTTGTGTTATTAGAAACCATGGTAACCATGGTAACCATGTGCTGGTATAATGTAAGGACATCAAATAGTGCGTTTTGGGGCTCGAGATGTTATCGAGAGTGTAACGGATCGTTGCAAAAAGTTTGGTCATAAATGTGAAATGACGGTGTATATAGAATAGTTTTGAAACAAATAAAAACCAAAGGCGAACTTATCGTTTTATCCGTTAGTCAACTAAATGGTTTGAAATTGTTATTGTTGGTGACGCTGTACTTATTATCATAAACAATAATATATCGTGTATAATATTATAATTATTAAATGGTATCAAATAAAATATTAAGTAATTAAAAGTTACCGTACCATCGAATGTTCTGTGATAACATGATCCATTCATAAATAAAATTATACGTTAGTAATTGAAATTAGACATGAGTAATTTTTTATTAGAATTTTATTTGTACGATTATCAATTATTATCGAACAAAAACTATAGTATAACGATGACCTAATTTTATAAATATTGAGAAGTATAATTTTTTACAATTAAAAAAAAAGAATAGTGTAATTAACAAAATTATATTGAAGTATTGTTTTTTATTTTTATTTCAGTTGTTATAAATCCTATAAGAAAAATATAATTTATCATAAATATTAATCTGACAAAACTCATAATTTACTGAGATCAACAATTAAAATGATAAATATAATACTTTTGAATGCATTGTCAAATGTCTTTATTAAATAATAGTATTGATTAAATGTTTTTACGTTTGGTAAATTATAAATAAGTGACAGATATATTTATTTTATATAGAAATATAATAAGTATATCATAAAACATATGTATATATTATATACTTTATTTTTACATTTTGAGGATTGAAATATTTAATATACATTAAATATAAATAATTTATTTTTGGCAAAATATTGTGTATATATTATTTTTGTTTTACAGTAAGTAAATTCTATACGATGTATTTAATAATATGTTCTTTGTTTATACAAGTACTCAGTATATGTTTATATAAAAATCCTAAAAACACATAATATTAATGAAATGGAAACATTTTGTTATTTTTTTCATATTCCTGATAATGTATGAATGTACACAATTTGTTGAAAATTCAAATTTTTTTTTTTTATAGCAGATATAATAATATAACTTAATGTGCGAACGTTATGAGTATTTAAATTGAATAAGAATAAATTAATGACTGCGTTCTATAAAAGAGCCGCGTACAAACTCTATATTTACATTGTACAAACACTTGATGACGGGACCAAAACTGATACCGAAAGAAAGTTAAAAACACGACCCAGTGGATCGTTTTTATGATGTTATAACAGTTCAATAACTTGAAATAGAATGATAATGTTAATAAACATGTCGTTTTAATTATAGTAACTTAACAAAATACCTAATAATAATAATGCTATTATGACGGCGAATATTTTACGCGTCGTTTAGAGAAGAAAATCTATAGTTCACCACTCGTCACTGCTACCCGGAGCTATGAGAGGGTACTTAGCTGCAGTCGTTAAGTGCTATTGGAGACAGGGTAAATTATGATTAGCCCGACGTGGTGTTTCTATGATGGGCAGGATAAGTCGTTTTGTAATGCGGTTGTTTACCGTCGGCGCAAACAAGAACAAAACGAGCGGCGGAAAAAAACGCACTTAAGCACGTTCCGCACCTGTTCGTGCAGTCGTATTGCATCGGTACCTGTTGGACTTGCGGCTGTGATATTGTGGTCGCAGCAGTAATCGCAGCAGGTAATATAAGTGACGAAGTTGCGAAGAAAGAGCAGATGCAACGAGGGGGGAAATCGAGTAGTAGAAACACTTGGTGAAAACAAAAACGAACCGATCGAGATTAGTTATTAGGTTATAGTTTTGTAGAAACGACAGCGTCACAGAAACGTATCGGTCGAGTGCGTTACACTCGGAAATTATGTCTTCCGTGAGCGAGGTCCAAATGAAAAATGATTGGTGTGCGGTGACGAAATCGTAACAGTCGATAAAATTAGTGACAGCGCGCGCAAAAAAAAAAAAAAAAAAACCGCGAGACCTTGCCTGCCGTTCCGAGTATACAATAATAATAATAATAATAATAATTATTATTATTCCATTAAGTCGTTTGCATTTCGGAACACGTAGGAACCGCATTCCGCCAACTCCGCAGTGGCGTTAAACTTTTCGGGGGCCTAGGGACGCGAAGGAGGATTTAGTCGAAAACCCGTTGCGAGAAAGGCCGAAGAACATTTTATCTATTATTCATAATCCCATTTATACCGAACATTTACTTAACCCTCTCGGCTCGTACGCAACTTTCTTACAGTTAACCGGTAATTACATTACGTTTAAAACGTTAGACATAAACTACCGAAACAACGTACCTGTATAAGAAGTATAATATTATATTATAGTTAGTTTATAGAACGCATCCGCCGACGTGCGAACGGAGCTTATTTTAATGGTAGACATGCCGGCGCTAAGACTTACCAGACAAAGGCGTCCGAATTTTAGTTATTGAACGTGGTTAGCTCACATCGTCGTTGTTAATAAACTAACGAAAAATAAACACAAAAAAAAACGGATATAATAATTATTAACTTACATAAAAGTCCAACGATAATGAATCTAAAAACACATAACCGTATTAACAATTTTTGCTAGTGTGGGTTCTAATAAATTTACGTTTAATACTGGTTATATTAAATTACCGACGTAGCGAATAATTTCATTAACATCATCATCATCAAAGAATATATTCATTTCTATCGAGATCTTTTCAATTTAATATTACTCAATTAAACGCGGTGTGGGATTAATTCGTTTTTATTCGCATAACTTAATTAATAGAAAAATCAATAATCTACATATACTTTTGTATCGTATAAAAGTACCCATTAATAAGTAGCAAAACGATGTGTAGAGAAATTAAATAAATTTATATCGAAAAATGTTCCACCGTTTTATTATAATTTTTATAAATAATATAAAAATAGTATTCGTAGTATACGTTAAATTAGTCTCATTAACAAACAAACACATGTTTTTAAATTATATAAACAGTAAACAGGATGTGAGAGATTTAATATTTTGTGTTTATTAAATTACTATGAGGATTGAGTATTATATAACCTTTTCATGAATTCTATAATACATTTCTATATCTAATAGCAAAGTTATGGAATATAAAGTTATACTTTTCGTAGTTGATTTGAAAATAATTATTTCCCCCAAAATTGTATATAATTTACTTTATTTTATTTACCTTATATTTATTATTATAATATTCATTGTGAAACATCGTTATATAGTTAAACATTAATAGCATACTAAGACTGTTATTGCCAACTATTTTCTAAGATAATTTAAAAAAAGCGATGTTGAATTTAACTTTATATGACCGTTGTTTCTATTTCCACGTTATTATGATACTTACTTTTACATTTGATGTGTCTTGTAATTTGTTTTGATATTCTCGTAATTTATTTCAGATTGAATACGATTTAGCAACACATGTTGGCGCCGGTTTCAAGGTGAAAGAGATGACAGCAGTAAATACTGTAAGTATTCAAATTTGTTTTTAAACGTGTAGGTAAATATTATTTTTCAACTATCACGATTGCTATTTCAACACTATGAAACACATTATTTTTTAATCTAAAGAAAACAACCGTTTGCTAATATTTCAGTTACCAGAAAACGTATAAAACTGTAGGAAATAAATATCATTTTCGTGTTATTATTACTGTTGAAATTCATTATTTTTAAAAGAAAGCTTTTTAATAATATAAAAAAAATAATTAAAATATGTAATTCTTAATATGCTAAATATTACTATACAATATTACGTATACATATATATATATATAAATATAATTATAAAAGTTATAAATGTATTTGAATTTTCGACGAATTGTTATATTATAAATTCAACTCTAACTACATGTATACTTGGACAAATTAACTCATTTATCCAATCGAATTACCATTGTTGGTATAACATCATCGAGAGTAGAGAAACTAACTTTTCCGAGTTGATGTACATTGTAATACGTACCCCAAGAAAGTAATTGGACATAAACTTTCTAGAAGCTACCGTGACGTTATAAATATTAATATGGTATATTCAAGTCATACTGTAAAACGAGAATGTTACTAATATTCCTCGAGGATTCTAAAAAAAAGAAGGTTTTTGAAGTTCTTTTTTACGAAAAAGAAAATCTAGTGAAATCGGAAAATGACATTTGGTCTCTGGATGAGAATGTTTTATTTATTTTTATCTTACTAAAATATCCTAATAAACATAAATAAATAAGAAAAAATATCATTGACCATATCTATACATCGTGTTTATTCTGACTTGTCATTTATGATTTTTGATAAAAAAAAATTACTATAAGACAAAAACAATTTGCATGCGTATAAAATATACAATCATATATTTATTAGATTCTGAAAGTAGAATAATTAAATTGGTTTTTAATAATATTATTTTATTGATTACAATGGATTTTTAAATTTATTTTCTAAATTGCGTAAGCTAGCAGTTCCCAAAGTGTGTTCAATCAAAGGTAGAACTGCAAACACAATATAACAATACATTTTTTCTAGTATATTTTTACGTTAATGATAATATAAAAAATCCTTCCATGGTATTCGTGTTCGAATATGAAAAACTTATTGAAATTCAAAGTTCATTATCCTTGAAATCTAAATTTAAATCTGCACCATTAAATGGATTTTTGATTGGACTTAGAATCGAATACCAATCATTAGCTGAAAAAGCTTTCCTAACTCTACTACCTTTTATGCTTTTTCCGCTTACACTTACATCGTTACACCAAGACAAGTATCAAAATAGATTAATTGTTGTTTCAGACTTACGAATTCAACTATCAGATATTGAACCCAATTTTAAAACTTTTATAAGTCAAACCATAAACAGTTCCATTCTTCTCATTAAAAACATTTATTTTCCGTAATTAAGATCAATAGTTTGTTTAAAATAAAGACATTTTATTGAAATTGTTGTTTTTGAAAGAAAAGTTTAATATTATTATATAATTGAATTGATAATTTGTATAAAGTTATGACATATAATTTAATATAACGCAACAAATAATCGTGAACAATTGTATTGATAAATTCACCTTTTATTTTCATTATTGTATAATGTATATTTATAATTAATAATTTATGATAAAAGTTTAGGAGCTGCTGGCTTAGATAATAGTCAACACTCATGACTAACATGTTAGATTTGTAAATTAATAACCAAAATGTGTAAATAATATGCTAGATATATTATTATTATGTTAAAAATATTTTAAAAAAAATTATTAATAGATATTTTTTGAAATTCATGAATTTTTTTTTAATCCTGGCTCGATGCCAATTCTGAAGAATATAATGAATTAAAATGATTTCACATTTATTTATATAAATAAAGTCAAAACAAATTAATTGTGAAATTAAACTCGTCTAATTTGACTTTTCTAAACTATAACGTGTAGTCAATCGTTTCTCCTTAAATTATTTTCTGATTTTTCAAATTTTAGACAAATCTGAATGTATAAAATAAGCCTTTCAAATATTATTATTTATAGAATTATGTATAAACATAAAAGTAATTTAACATTGTATTTATAATACATTATTAATATTATTATTATTTGACTATCATTTTTAATTGATTAAAAACTTTACAACAACCGTAATATAGATAAATTACCGACCGGATTGATGAATTTTCAATACACATACAATATTATTATCTCATAGGCATAATAATATATTTATTTATTTACATTGATTTACATTTATAATTAATATAACTTACTAATAATTATTTTGATTGCTTGGTTAGATGTATATGTTTGAAACACTATTTATATCAGTAAATAACTTCTTAGTCCTAAAATGAATTTCCATAAAATATTAATGTCTTTAAATGTATTTCGGTATTGTGTTTTTAAATACTCTATATATAACATTTTCTTTAACGTGACTTAAATCATGTGAATGTTAACTTGTAACTTGTCTTTTAAAACTAAAATTATATACAGGTTCTTATCTAATTTCGTAGTAACAAGCGTGGATTTTTTTAAGTTTTAGAATTTTTAATGGACCCAGAAATGTATTGGTTTTAAAATCAATAACTAAAAAATATTTACTTTACCATAGACCAGTTGGAAAAACGTTATTCGTATTGATATAGTTGTTTACGAGCAAATGAAATTTGAAAAATGACATCAAAATAAATAATGAAACGTATTTTTGTTGCGCATATTGTGTTTTGAATGTTGATTATAATAAATTACAAATTTAATATGAAAATCATCAGTTTAAAACCGCGCGTGGCCAACCCAATATAATATATATATTGTATGTATGTGTGTGTATGTGTGTGTGTGTGTGTGTGAAGAAGAATGTCCTCGTCATTTTTTATGATTATTTTTATTATTGAAACACCTCCAGGAGTTCATTTTTTAATATTATGCTAACATGAACTTCGCGCATCATATTCATTTGCCGAAAATTAGCAGCTCGTCAAATTCCTCGAACTTGGGATAGGGTCGAGACGGTGGCGGAGGCGTTGTCGTCGTTATATATAATAGAAAATGCCCGACATACTTTCGTCATTATTAAATATCTCGAAATCACCTCGAGGGTGGCGGAGATGTGAAGTCTTCGGGCTATATTAATTTTTAAATAACGTCACTTATTATTATTATTTTTTTCATTATATTTTTTTTTTTTTTTTTTTTGTCTACCTCGAAAACTCTCTTGTGTTTTAAAAACAAAATAATAATAATAATAACAATACTAATAAAACGTAAAGAAAACACCGAGCGTCTCGGAATCGCTTTTTCTCCACGTCTGGCGTACTATCCGTAATAATGTTACACACGTATATATGCATTAAATATATATATATATTATATTATTACCCTCTCCACGTGTGTGTGTGTGTGTAGTTGACACTTAATTTACGAAGGATAATTTCCTCTTCTTTTTCGTTCTGCGTGCAGCGGCTTCTTATTACCATAATAATAACATCAGCGGACGTCGGACGATACGCGAGCGCTGCGTTATCCCCTCCGTTGTTGTCGGGCGGGGGGGTGTAAGGGGCGGATGAACTTTATATTATATGATACATATATATGCGAGTCGAAAATAACACAATTACCTAACGCGAAACAATGGTCGTGACGGCAAGGTAGCGGCGCGGAAGGGTTCGTGCTCGGAAGGGACGAATATGGACTGGTGCGGGGTCGGGCAAAGCTCTAGATTGCTTTTTTATCACTCTATATACACGCACAATATACCGCGTGCGGAGGATCATCCCTGCCAACCGTCCCCGACACCGCGTCCCTTCACCCTTCGACGGCATTCTACTGATCCTGATGCTGCAGGTGTATATATATATATATTATATTGCATGCGTGCGTGGACGAGAGGGAAAGGCACGATGAAAATCAATCGTCGGATTTTTTTGTAATGCCCGCGCGATTGTCAAAACGGGAAAAATAAATAAAATAATTTCGTGCCCGGCATTATATTATATTCAAACTCGGAATATTAATTTACGTCGACGTTATATTCCCTTCCGATTTCCCCCAGTCCCTCTCACCGTGACGTCTCAGTTTGATTTTTAATAATATCAATAAAAAATAAAAATAAAAAAGTAGGAAAATTATGAAAATTAAAACCCTTTTTTTTTTTGTTCTCGTGATAATCGACGGACTTTGCCTTTATTGTACTATGAAAAGTAACATTTTTTTTTCATTTAATTACTATATAGTTATTATTGTTGGTATTAAATACTCGGTAATTTTATCGAGAAGAATATTAACAATTTCGAACTAATTTCATAAATATGATGGTATTAATATTTCTAAAATACAATTTTTTTTTAATTATAAATAATATAAAAAAAACAAATAGTTAAATTATTAATTTCAAATGGTTTTATCGTATATATAACACAATATTTTTTTTCAATTAAAATATAATTTTCAATGTAATTAATAAAACTTCCAGCGATTGAATTAATAAAAAAAAGTTTATAATATATATGGAGTATATTACATACGCTTTATGCACTCTTAATAATCAGCTATGGTATTCCGACTGTTCACAAGTGCATTTTATATTATATTAAATAAAGATTTTTTTTTTTTTTTTAATTAAGCGTGCAAAACAAAATTGTGTTTCATGATAATAATAATTTATAAAAACCTACCGAAACGCAAATTGTAAACAAAAACAGATTTTCATTTAATCACGCGATTTGTTAGTTTGTTTTATTAATTTTAACCATTTATTTTTAATACAAAATTATTACTTAAAGAAATATACAGGATGTATCTTTAACGAATACTAGTAATCATATCGTACTCTGTGGAACGAAAAAGTGAGAAAATAGTTTTCCGTTTTTTATTAGTTCTAAAATTTTGGATTTACCATTACTTAATTCTCATTTTAACTTCTCATTAAATAATAATTAAAATTAAACACAACTTGTTTCATGTGATTTGTTACAAAATTCTACATCATTTTTATATAAATTCACATTATTTTACTCTAAAATGATGCAAAATAGTGTCAGATGGTGTTTAAATTGTATTTATTTATGGTTTTTTTAGGTGAGCACTTAACTGGAAATTTCCTAGTAAAATATATTTTTTAATTATTAATTATGTTCTGTAAAATATTGTGACCAATAGGGTAGAATAATTTTATAACAAATCACATTGAATGGGTAATTTTAATTTTCAATTATTAAATAAATACTATACTTAATTCATAATTGCAAAGCTATGAAAAAACGAAAAAAATATTCTTAATTTTTCTCCTCATTGAATAGAGTTTATGATTATAAATTACTTGTGTTCACAAAAGACACACTCTGTATATTTATATTATAAATGAATACAAATTATTATTATACAATATTAGGGTGGTCCTTATTTTTTAACTTTCGATTTTTGTATGATCTCATCAAAATCAATATTAGGTATAAAAAAATAATTTATGTGAATTTCGATTTTTATAATTCACTTGATAACAAATGATAACAATTTAAAAATTAATTAATAAATATTAAAACAATAAATATATTAAAAATTCAAGTTATAGGGATCCCGTTATTATTTAATATTTAAAAAATATCTAGACTGATATATGAAGTAATAAGACGTTAAGAATTTTCTTTTATCATTTATACCAATAATTTATAAACATTTAAGTTATATTTTTATTTCACATATATTTAAATGTAAATCCCAAATTAAAAAACTTGATACGTATAAATGTATGTATATATTTAGTACAAAAAAAAAAGTTTTTAATTAAACTAAATTAAATTTTTTAACGCAACGTATTACTTTATGACGCATGTAAATCATAATACGTTTATGTATGTAATCATGTTTTTTTACTATGTAGGTACTTATAAGTTTTACGTTTTCTTTTTTTTTTCATAAGGTTTATTGATTTGCATACTACCCGAACAAAAATTGGTTTACGTTCCGAGAAAATATATTTTTTTGGAAGTGAATACATATTTTTTTTATATAATTTAAATTTCACATTACTTTTTTTCATCCATTTTCGATTCATAATAATCAACCGACGTCAAAGTATTCGTAATAAATTCATTATAAATAAGTTCGTATATTGCAAAAAAACATAACTCTAAAAAACACTCTGTTATGTTATATTTCTATATTATTAGTTTTTCAATAATATTTATTTTTTTCCAGTTATGGAATGACAGTATTATGAAAATTATGTAACAACTTCAGCTATAAAGCATATATGCGTAGTGTGTAAACTTTTATTTTATGTAGTATGAAAATTATTCCATGTTGTATTTATTATTATAAATATTATTTTATTTTCTAATTATATTATAACGCATTTCGTCCCAAAGTGTTGGTAAATTGAGTATTGTGTAATATCATCAGTGCGCGGTTCAAATTTCAATACAGATATCCTATTAATTATCGACCATAATAATGTTATATTACTTGATTTGATTTAGTTTTTAAATTACGATGAAATTATTTTTGTGATTTTACAAAACTTTATGTGTATTTTACTACAATGCCCGGGAGTTATGTAATAATTAACGTCATATTTTCCCCAAAGTGAACTAATATTAGAAATTAAACCAAACGAACATTTCGAATAATTGTTTCATACATACAGTAAAAGTTTTCTTGTAAATATTTTAAATTCAAAAATGTTTTATAATATAACTATCGATATAATTATTTTGTTTTTTAAATACAAAATACATTACCGAATTAGTGCTTTATACATACTTTATTAAATATAATATATTATGTCCATATTTCCAAACTTAAAACATTAATACCTTTCTCGCAATACACATTCATACTTATCATGGTATATTTGATATTCAAACGAAATTTAATTTATTTTTCTATGTATAATAAAATTATTAAATATGATTCAGTCAAATTATTGTTTATTTTAACAATTAGTACAAAAATATAAAATGTACATAAATGTAAAACAAATTTTGCACACATATATATTATGTTATATTGCACGGGTTTATATAGACTACCGAGGAGGTAAAAAACAACCAAGGTAAATATTTATACCCAAATAAAATTATAATTACTTTATTATTTTAAAAAATTGTAACAATATTTTTTTCATTTAATTATTAAATTAATTTTCACGTGATCACTGAGTTTTTTAATCTTTATTTAATTTACATAAAAAATAGAAAACTTTTATAAATATCTATACAAAAAAAATATTTAAGCTTCACTATTAAAATTTTTTATTTATTTTTCAACCCAACTAAGATTTAACCGGGAAATGGAAAGAAATTACCTGTTACTCTATTTGAATAATACCTATTTCAATTTTTAGCCTCCTAGATAAAAATTTAGGTGTGTTATTAACTTATAATCGCCTGTTACACCAGTTTCTTTTCGCATACAATAAAATTCGGTATAAAAATTCGGTAATTCCGAATAGAAATCTATTCTATAAGATTTATTTAAAAACGATAATTTAAAATGTATATTGTTAAACATATTTCATAAAATTTTAGAAAAAAAACATGTCCATTTCTTAAATTTTGTGTATAGGTATATTATTTTTGCATACATATATATATATATATATATATATACATATATATAAATACTTATATATTTATATATATATATATATATAATAATATATTTTTGTAATAAATTCATGTTTTTTGGTTACTACGTATTTTTTTTTATTCAATTGTTGTAAATAAATATTTATTGTTATTATTAAACATTTTAATTTCGCCAATGTTAAAAAAAAAATTATTCCTCCTTTTTAATGATACTATTTTTTCAGCTCAACAAATATAAAATACCTATCATCATTATCCACTACTTTATATTAAATTATTAATAATTTTTTTTAATATTTAATAAACAATTTTTTTGATTTTTGATTTTCATACATATGTATATATTACTTATTACTCATAGTTGATAGTTTCTTATAACTTCCGAGCCTTAATCAGGCTATAATATAAAAGTATTTTATAGACATTGTAATGTGCCTATATTGCGCAGACCTCGTCTTTATTATATCCGGGTCTTATTGACGATTATTAGCATAAAAAAAGGATTTTATTACTTTTACGATATTTGATACGTATATAATATTATTATAAGGTATACAATATTCCGTTTGTATTGACGATATGCCGCGAAACGTATACTATTATAGTTACCCCTATTACTACATTATTATATTATATAGTCTATATTATTATTATTTTCGGACAATGACGTCGAACGACCTTTAAACGCGAACCATTGTTCGTAAATGACCTAATTTATCACGTTTTTTAATTTATTTTTTTATCAAATTATAATTATTATTGTTCAACGGTATTTGGCCATCGGCCGTTGTATAAATAATATCGCGTTAAAAAATTTAATAAAAATTTAAAATAATGCCCAAAAAATAATAATAATTGCCCTGCGAGAATTTCCCAAGCTGTATATAATGCGACACACTGACGGGTGATGTGGTGGTCGGGATCTCTCTCATTCTCTCTCCTCTACTCGCCGCTTTATGTTATCATCAAGGCACCGTAATAATAACGTGTTGTATTCACAACGATATTCACGGTCGACGGCCCTGAATAATTAATAATTACGGTTCGTCAGGCCGAAAAACGTTGTTTACCCTTAAGCTTACAACTAGAGACCATGCCACGGCCGGTCGGATGCTTTTGTGCGCTCGCTGTATCATATTATTATTATTATTATTATTATTATTATTATTATTATTATTATTTTACACACGACGTGCAACGTTTTACCCCTTCGTCAAAGACCAACGTTTTTCCCGGAGAAATCGCTTCATTAAGCAGTTTTCAACTCACCCGGCGACGGAATCGAATGATTTTCCGCGATCATCCGCGAGAAATGATGCACCCAGACGAAAATTCCCGGACAAATTGCATTATGTATGAACGTGAGGTTAATTTTCCCCGTGTTATCACGCATCGGACGAATTCAAATATTGTTATCTTGTAATATAAGGGGAAAGAAGAAAAAAAACACCCCGTTGTCTATTACCGAACTGTCATTTTTTTTGTTTTTTTGTTTTTTTTGTTTTAAACTAGAGGACGACACAAAAACTTAAAACGCGTATCAAGCGAAAGCAAAATAAACAATGACCCTCAAACTTTTTAATTATTTTAATAATGTCTTTGTTCAATGGAAGAGTTTTTAATATTTAATTAATTAAAAAAAAAAAAGTTTTAATACCGCCTTGTTAAGGGCGTTGTAGTCTGTAAACAAAAATACCCGTAAAAATATACCAGAGCATACAGTCGTTTAAAAATGTGACCGAATATAATTATTATTATATAGGTACCTACTACCTATAACTAATTTATATAATTTCTTAAACTGTTAATATATTATTTTTATAACAATTATTGATCTGTTTAATCGTAATTAGAGCCCGGATTTATATACTCAAAAAAATGCTTTATTGTATTACAAACAATTTAATTTGTTTTGAAAAAATTTATTGGATGACATGTCATATGTAAATATGTTGTATGAGGCTTATAGTTTTTTAATCACATCTTTTAGGGTGCTACATTTTAAATAAACCTAGCAAAATAAAAAGTTTTAGATTACTTAAGGTAATATTTTGAAATAAGTATCTGTATATTTTGACATTATAAACTCGTATTAAATATAAATGGTAGAAAATAATAATAAAATGTTTTAATAATGCAGAAAAATGCAAAATAAGTCTCACTTTTAATGTATCACAGGAATCGAATTACGTAATTAAAAAAGAACACACTTTACATTGAAATTCGGGCCCTAATCATAATCATTATGATATAAATAACGAACTGTTAATCAAATTATTTTTGAAGATTGTATATTATGTTTATATATAGTTATTTGTTTCGATAGAAAATGATTAAAATCATAATATTATCAAAAGTGTTTTGACATTTTTTTCAGCAAAAATATTTGAAACGTTCTCACTCGTCGTTACCATACCATTTTTCTTTCAAACATACCATAGAACCTAGGTAAATCTACAACCCTGTTCGTCGGAAGGTTCACCCGGGGAGGAAAGGGTTGAAAAGGGCGTCATTAAACGTTTTCAGTGACGAATTATTAAAAGGTTCCCATTTCCTCGCATTTCAAAGGAGTGACATTTTGTCATAAAGGTCTTCAAAGGAGCCGTTTTGTTAATTCCTTCCCCTACAGCTCGTAAACCCCATTTTAAATGAGGTCGATTCATGTAGAAATCTAATTGAGCTTAAACCTTTGCTTTTGACGAATTTCAAAACGATTTAATTCGTTTATACGGCTTTAGCGATGATATATATATTATAATGCACATTGTACAAAATATTATTATATTTCATCCGAATCAATGAGCTGATTATGCGGAACTTCAGATAAACACGCACGTTGTGGGGGGTACAAGCATGCAGGATAATTTTGGAGCCAGAGACATCAGTAAATTTCGAATTAAACTTCAAACGCTGAACAGACATGTGGTATACATATAAGGTAAATTTGAATGGATATATTACGAATATATAATTCAATCAAATTTCATTTCAAAAACAATACTGAACAATAGTATAAACCCAACATGCTATAATAATAAAGGCTATCTTTTATGTTGTGTCTCCTCAGCTCGTAGAAATAATAACCGTAGCGTAATATTGCGTTCGTCATTATTATATATTTAAATTGTATAATAATTTAATAATACTATATCGCGTTGGCTATTATACTATTCATAAATTGTCAAATATAAATTGTTATCGGTTCCAGATACGCGTAAATATATCTAGGTTAGTTAAAGTAATTAGTTTAGGTTCGACGGATTTCAATCAGTACAAACGTTATACATATTTCGCGATTACAATACAATATGTTTTTTGCATTCTCAACAAATAAAAGTCACATATTATGTTGCTCGTTAATGACAGCATTACAGCAATTATTAATACGTACCGGATATCGATTATCGATTTTTAATAATATTGAAATTTCGTATCGTTATGATAGTGTTTGTTAAAAAATTATTTTAAAATGTACCATTAAAAACTGCCATACAATGATTGTATTTTGTGTTCAAACACTGTTTCGAACAAAGTATAAATCATTATTGATGTCCATCGGAATAACTTTAAACATCGTGTGAGCAGTTCGCATACGTCGATGGCGAAACGGCGGAGTGTGGTTAACAAAATAATCAAAAATGAAATTATTATATACGATGGATGATTAGCCGTAATTAATCTTTTCGCTTTAAAATCACATGTGAATTAATAGTAGCGGACGTTCGTTGTCGGTACGAAACATTCCCTATATTATAATATTAATATGTTTCAGTAGCGCACACGATGAGTGGGGAGTTAAGGGGTCACAACCCCCCCCACCCACGGACATGTTTTTCTTCATTCAATTTAGATTCAAAATCCAGCATACGTTTATGCAACAAACCCTGCAGTGACGTCAAATTTACAGTGTGCAAATATATACTATTAAACTTTTTACCATATTACTCTGTATATTCTACAAAATTCCCTTCTTTATGAAATTATTATAAGCACAACCAAAAAAAAAAAAAAAAAAAATCCTGTGTGCGTCACTGATATGTTCATTGAACAAAAATAATAATTAAACAATCGACGCGTTTCTCAGAAGAATAAATACATTGTTCAAAAACGTCATTATAATGAATACTGATAATAATAAATTTTAAACGGTAAAATTGATTTTTAATATCAACTCGGTTGCGAATCGTCCGCGACACGATGAATATTATTATAATATTTCCAAACGAATAAATTATTATTTCATAACGAACGAAAACACGAAAAACCGTTGTGCAATAGAAACGCCGCCGCCGCCGCCGTCGTGTAAATACCGATAAAAACAATAATATTAATCGCCGACGCGACCCAATTCCGCGAGTATATATTATTATGTCATTAAAATTTGGCTCGTGCGTTCCTAGTCTTCAGACAATAAAGGCCTTGTTTTTATACAATATTTCGTTATTTGTTCGTTGCCGCGCGGATTTGTGCCAAAAGCGCGTGCCGTACCGCCGTAATAAACGTCGTCGTTCTCGGTTCCGATCCGCACCGATTATTAGGGTCGCAGTTAAATATTTAAATACTTAAACGTTTCACGGCGCGTTTAATAGTCGCCAGGTGGAGGGGTGTGAGAAGCGGAGTGGTAATTATTACCGATTGCGTTGTGTTATGCGCGTCGATATTACAAATTCCGTTATTTATAGCCGAACTATGTGTTCTCAATAATATAATATTTATTGACGTATACAGAAGTGTGTATCACGAGGATTGGATATTTTTAATGTTGATATATTTCCAATTGAAAAATGTCAAAACCTCGCGATTACACCCAGTAGATGCGTTGATTACGAATAGTATAATAACAGAGTGAGGGTGATCTGGTCGAAAATAAAAATAATCGAATATTTTGAATTTGAGTGATATTATTATGTAACACCGTATCGGATATCGTTTGATTCACTATCGAATCATTTTAAAGGCTATAGCCAACATTGAAATATCTAATCGATAATGCTCAAAATAGAAAATTATATTTGTTTTATTTATTATTATTATTATTTTTTTTTTTTGCCACCTGTACTTTTTATCAAATTATATTACGATCATTAAATTTTCGACAAAAAAAAAATTTTGGATCATATGAATTTCGATGAAAAGACCAGCTGCCATAATAATAGTACCTATATGAAATTTACTTTTTTTTTCGGACGTGTTTTGATATTGTCATTATTAATTCGAGTTCGTGTAAACCCTAGTTACGTACACGCTGTTAAATAATAGTTATAATATATTATATTGGAGTGCTTTGCGGCCGACGAGAGACGGCTCTGCTGCAGTCTCGCAGCCGTATTATAACAATACGTCGTGAAACGTTTCGGGGGCGTGTGCGGAAAGAAATATTATATAATATTGTGTCGTATACAACGCGTCATATTAATAAATAAATATGTACACTAGTGTGCGAGAGATATGTTTGTAAGTATACGAAGCGTCACCAAAACATATATAACGTCATGTTGAACGGAATCCGATAACTTCAAACGGCCCACAAGGGTTTCGTTGAAGATCTATTTATAAAATGTGTGTATATTTTACATATAAATCTATATATATATATATATATATATATAGATTTATATATATATATATATTCGCAGTAAAAAGTTTTTAAAGAACATTGTTTCTCCGTTTTATGTTTTATAACCTACGATAATATTAATATCATAAAAAAATTATATTTTAAAACATACTTTTTGTTTTTGTTTATTTTTTATACGCGTTATCAGTTATATATTTTTTTAAAAAATAACAGCATCTAGTTAATTTTTTTAATTGATATTTTATTAAGAAATATATAAATCTATAAACTTGGAAAACAACTCTTTCGTAATATAAGTATTGATCAACTCCTCTCCTTCTATATACCTATAATTAATATAATTTAATTAAATACACTTTAATAATAATAATAATTGTTGATGTGTTTCGTAATTAGTAGTATAAACAATGAAGAATTGATTTTATAAGATCACTTTAAAGTTAAGTAATATAATACCATGATGAGAAAATATTTTACAAACTATTATAATTACTTTGTAAACTAATCGATTTTCTATTTGAATATAAAATTAGTGTGATTAATATTTTAGCATAATATTATTATATATTACATATATACAATTAAAAAAAAGCTTAAAATATGCCTACTTTAAATATCGAAGACATTGAATAAAATACATGTATTTTTTTAAAATGAAATTTCAAATAATTAATAACTTTTATGGTTGATAAAATTTTTCCCGTTGAGGTATTGACGCGTTTCTGTTCTATCAAATCGTACTTATAGTAGGTCAAATTAGATCGATATAGATCATTAACGAACGTATTTCCTGTTAGTTATTTGCTTTTTTTTCTTTCCGTTTGAGAAACTTTTTATTCCGGACGCACGTTGATCTCGTGTGCGTTTGTGTGTTGAACTGATATCGAAATCAGACAAATTGCATAAGACAGTAAAAACTCGAAATAGAAATAAATTGATGTCGGGACAGGACGTTGTGGAAACTCTATGAAGAATGTTATGTATTAGTAAGTTTTTCCTTTTAGAAAACTTTGTGGACGCCGAAAGTCCCCCGGCTGTCTAGATGCTGTTCAAAAATGTATTCAATAGTCGTGTGTTGTGAATAGAATACGCCTTTTACTTTTGTTCGCGTATAAACACCGAGCAAACACAGCAAAACTCAATAATGTGGCGTGACCTTGACCTATCATTCGGATCATACGACCCGTGTATGTATAGTATTTTAATTTTACCATTACCGGCGAAAAGTTTGATATTCGCATCGGAATCTCACCTTTTGTGGTTCGCGAGTAGTTATAAATTATCGCGTATATCCGCACAAAGCCACTAAATTATTGTTTTTACCGACCGTCGTGGAGACAAAGTTTATTATTGCCTCAGCAAATAATATACCATTGTGGTCGATAATGTTTCAAAGTTCTGAGTCTCATCTCTTGTGATATAGTATAACAATAACATATTATGGCAAATAGTCAGTGCTTTAAAGAAAATAACAAAGTAATCTCGAGTGTCTCTGCGCAATGCTAGAGCGAACTTCAATTTACTAATGTGTAATGTGTATATTATTATTATAATCTAGACAATTCGTGCATTGGTAAGATTTGTGGTAGTGCATTGTTGACTGTTGTTCACGATAACCTAGAAATTTATCTAATATGTTATATTGTAATAGCAGATTGTATTTTAGTTATCTTACCGGAATGACGAAAACCTTTATGATTGCTTAATAATATAGAATATAATATTTTATTACCACGTTGGCGTCGAATAATATTCGGAAAATATGTTCGTCAACTCGTTAAACGAATAAACCGTGATAATTGCTTGTATTTTAGACAACAATCAGTTGCGTTCTATTAACGTTGGGTAAATGATTTATTGAAATAGATACCCCTAATAATATTCGCGTGTATTATAATACGATAACGGGTTTAAAAAAGAATCGATATTTAAAACGATAAAAACGCGGTCGATTTCCATTTGATTTTTCAAACCGTTTTATACCTACATAATACCTATAATAAATCTACTGACACAATCACTGGCCACTGGGAACTTATATAATATACGCGTGATGTATAATGTATTTATACACGTATACGAAGATAATAAATAATACCCCCGGACATAATACAGAAATAACCCAATTCATTTGCATAACAATATCCCTTTATCGAGTATGAATCAATGTTGACGTATACACGGTGTGGGCTAAAATCCAAAAAAATATACTACACGGTTACACACGACCAAGTCCCGAGTATACCGAACACATATTTTAACCGACCGCAAGTATAACTTTATAATTAACAACTTTACTATATAATATAATACTCAGTCTTGACATTATTATTATTATTATTATTATTGTTGTTATTTATTAATATTAGAGTAGGAGATTTTTTTTTTTTCTGTCTATTTTGTCTACGACCTCAAGCCAAAACAAACGTACTTTTTACACATTATTATTATTATATCATAGGCGTGCGCAGAATTGAATTGAAGGTGGTGCTTAAAATAATTTTGGGTCCCTTTATTTTATATTAGTACTCAGGTTATAATTTCGTGGTGGTACGAGTAGTTAAAATAGCAATATTGTATATCTTTATTTGTTGTATTTAGTCATTATAATATTAAAACCGCACTATAGAGTTGTTATTATTACAAATTATTATACGTTAGATATTACCTCTTATGTATATTATATTTTATATAATGTGCTGCATAGACAATGTATTTTACACAAAATAAATTTTATAAATACAATTTTTCTCCTCATTATAAGAGTATATATTTTAAATAATCCTTTTAATCGAGTATAAATAAAGCATAAAATACTTTTGTTTGTTTTCGAGTTATTAAGTTTCGGAGATTTTCCAATTTTGGACCTTTAACTCATAATAGAAATTGGTGCCTAAGCACACCCGGTACACCTTGTGCGTACGCCTATGTGTTATATATATATATATAAAATAAATATTATTTATGTGATCTCGCCCTGACGATAATTCCGACATGACGTCGTCGTAATGTTATACAAATTTCGTTTCGATTTGAAAAATAATCAAACCAACTCGAAATATACAACGACATCGTTATCACGTTCCAAGTTTTCGCGTGCGTATGCATCATAGTGTCAGTGTTATTATCGTAAATTGGGAGCATCGGAGTATAATACAATAAAGGGAATACGCAACTTTGGAGTTTATATAATATTATCGTCGTTAAACTCGCGTGTGCCGACGGAGCAAACTAAGTTAATTTCGAAGCGAGTGTATACAGATTGGCACCGAGAGAGCTATACGTTTCGAATTTTGAAGAACGCGTGCGGCGAAAACGTCAATTTAGTTTGTAATTTCTACGTTACACTCGTATTATATAAATGTATATCATTATACTATATATACATATATATATATATATATAGTTGGTTTGCACCGCGGCATTTCTTTTCCCCTCCGGTCCACCGTAGCGAATACGCAACCCGCGTAAAAACTAAATAAGGAGAACGATATTATTGTTTCGTTTGTTACTCCCCCTCGGTAGTCGTATTCTTGTTTTTGTTTTTGTTTGTTTTTTTTTTTTTTTATATTATTATTATTACTATTATTATATCGTTTCCCGCGCCTCCGTCCAACGCTCGCGCCGAGCTGAAATACCGCCGGCGTGCTTTAATGTACGGGCACGACGAGTCCCTCTTTCCGACCAGCCGGGTCTGAAAAGTTTCATTAAACTCGCAAAGTTCTCGGGGCCCGGTGATGAATGTTTCCTATTGAGCGCAATAAATAATGCACATAATAAAAGCCGCGTATATTCAACTGCTTATGCGGCTTTCATCCGTCCCGCCATCAAACCCTCCCCCCCGGCGAGGGGAAGGTTAGTTTAGGTTAAGGGAAGGGGTTGCGTTCGCGTTCGCCCATCGGATTCTCGCGCGCTTAATTTGAGATCGCACGGGGATTTCAATAAAGATACGTAATAACAATATAATAATGCAATAATATATACGACCTCGTTGAAGACATATACAGACAAGTATTTTTTTTTCTCTCATTATACTTGTAAAAACAACTTCAATACCGCCCATATTATTATTATTATTATTATTATTATTATGTTGTTTTCATTTACCTTCCCCTTTTTCGAGTATGTTACGATCACTGCGTTATTAATTTATTGTTATTGTTTTAAGTATTAAATAATATTAAATTGTTAATATTTGTATTTACAATGTCTTCCGTATAGACATACAGTGTAATATAGTAATCAGGGAAAATAATTATCTGATCTGAATATTTCATGTTACAAAAGTGATGGGGACTACTATAATAGTTTTCAATAATATTCTAACTAATTTCTTAACACTAATATTTTTATCAGTATGGACGAATATGCGTTATTATATCGTTTCGTTTTAAGTTTGTTTGTTAATGCGTTTTCCATTGGCATAAATTCGGTTCAACTCGTGCATAGTACCACAGATAACAATACTATTTACAAAATTACACGCGAAAAGTTTGCCCTGATAAATGATAACAATGTTACTTAGTTAAACATTACAAACACGTAGCTATAGTGCGGCTACTATATACGTACTGAATGTAATAATCGAAAATTTGAATGAGATGTCGTTGTCAAAAAACACTAGTCGTTGTGCCGAAATCCATATTTATTTATGGCAGTTGCCTCGTACGTTTAAAATTTGTTTTAGGGGAGGATATCTATCTTTGGAGAAGATCATCTGGTAATTTTAACTAATAATAACTACTTATAATCGTTGCTTATATTACAATAAATAAGTTTTTTGACTGCTTGAGAGTGAATATTTAAATTTTTAGGAATGTGGCAGTGTTTATTTGTCATAAACCTCAAATTATATATTACAAACAAATTGATTGTAGGCAATTTTTAGCGTACATATAAATTTTTCACTTGGGCGCCACTGAACACGACTAAACACACAAATACTAATAATAATATAATTATTGTACAGATAATAGATTCTGATAATTCATTGATTTATATAATACCTAAGAACCAAGACATTACAAGATGACGGGACGGCAAGAGGTTATGTTTAATTATCCGTATACTAGAGACAGCCAGTCATTTCGTTGTTAACTTATAAAACAAAACACCAAATGGAAATGATAAATTATTATAGAGATATGATATCGAACCCTTTATAGTAGTAGTTCATTGTACGCGTTTTACAGATAAAGAATAAATAATTAGCGGGAATTCATCGCAATTCGTAGTACGAATAATAAGAAATAATAATATCACGTTCCCGTTTCAACTTATAATAACATTTTCGCTACAATGCGCCCAGATAGTATTATTTAAAGTCGTTCATACGACTTTACGTCATTTCTTAATTAATATTCCTAAAAATGATTCGATTTTATTGATATTTTCGTAGTAATTCGATAAAATACAATATTACATTTTATAAACACCATACTCGGATCAAATCGTATGCGTTTTTCCAGGGGGCTAAAACAAAATTTTTACATTATGTAATTATTGATTTATAAAATAATAACATAATGTAATATGTAATACGCCGTTTCGTCGTTGTGTATATTTTTTCACCATACATCGTTATTCTCTTTCAAACTACGTTTATGATAACGATTTTGGATGCGATAAGAGATTGTGGAAAAAAACAATTTGCATAATATATACGCATTCGAGTGACAGATTTACGTTAGCGCCGACTTTGTGCGATTCTCCGGCCTGCGATTTACTGCCGCGAGGCATATATAGTTTTGCCGTTCATATTTTTAGACGATTTTACGACGTCTCACGAACCGTTTTTTAAACGTTTGTATATGTAATAACTCGTCAGACGTGCCGGACACGTGCTGCAGCTGGAGCGCACAAAGAGAAATACGCAATAACCCGCACTGCAACTGGTCAACAAATTATTATTATTTATTATTGTTATTTTGTTTTTCGTTACTTGGCCATGTGCTCTGTTACATCGATTCTCTTTTTCCAAATACTTATACCGTCATCACGAGCTTGATCATCATCATCATCATCATCATCATCATCATCATCTTCATCTTTTTTTTTTTTTTAATTTCGAGAGTTTGATTTTATATAACTAACAAACAATATACGCACCAATCGAATAGGATGAAAATATTACACAACTTATTGGATATAATATAATATGCCCATTACAACTGCTACCCGCTGGCTACTTGCCCACCGAATATTAACCTTATACGTTTGTTGTTATTTTTAGCATGTCCGATTTCGTGGAAATGATTGTACGCGCGTTCAGTTTATGAAACGGCTTCAAGTCTAATCATTTTGTCTCGAATGCATTATAATGCGTTTGAAACTTGATTACAAAATACATCTCTTAAGTACTTACTTAAATTTCTCACATTTTAGTTTCTGAGCGAAGCGAAGAATATATTGGTTCTATAAAGATGTTTTTTTTTTTTTTTTTTTAATGTATGAAAATATTTTTTTTGGATAGAAATTCTGATTACCACAAATAAAGTACTCTTTCCAAACCAAATTTTATCTAGTTGGTACATTATTTAACTCGAATTTTTCAAAAAAAAAATATCTTAGACGAAGAAAAAATTCCAAAAAAAATGGCAGAATTACAGCAAAATTAAGGTTTCCATTATTTAAATTTTTTATTTCCTGATAACTAATTGAGTTTTGATTGTAGGAACTTGAACATTTTTTTGAGTATTTACATAGGCAGTTTTCACACGTAGTAATTTTTGGAATGGATTACCAGTATAATATTTTGTAATATATTGAGTTTCGCTCAAAATCATATTTTCTAATGCAATACCATTGCATTCAAATCTTGATTATAATAAATCACTCATTTTTCCGAGTTCTGAAGGGACGAAGAAGGAACGTCTAAAATCTTACCTCTTATTTATTTATTTATTTTTTTTGGCAATCGCCAATATCTTATTAAATGAGTTATAGTATATTATTATAGTTAAGTACCCACATCGCAACATACTTTAGTTGAGAAATAATGAGGATAAATTTAATTTTGAATATGTTAATTATATTTGTATTAATGTACACATTATGTACGAGAATTTTTTTAACGATTTCGCAATGATAAAAAAAAATTTTAATTTTAGTAGCTTGAGACGTTTTTATATTAGTATAACATATTACACTTACTATGACAGCATAATTTATAAATTGGTCTTTGTACTGTGCGGTAATGTAGTTAAGCTAAGTGTTAAGGAGGTGGTGAGGCAAGAGTAGATGTAACTTTTGTGTCCACAATTGAAGGAAATGCCAAATAATTTTTTAGAATATCAATACAGAAATTTTTACAATTCTTGAATATTCAACAAATAAAATTGGTTTTTTTTTATTTGTATTATTTAATCGGATTCAGACATAAATACCATTAAACACGTATTTTTATTAATGTAAATCGATCAAACAATATATTCGCTTTATTAAGAAAGAAAAGTGTGTTTGTCGAGGTACTTATATAATATATATATATATTATAATGTTATAGCGATAAATTACCAAAGAGATAAAATTAAATAGATGAGACTGAATATAAAAAAAAAAAAAATTAAAAAAACGATTAATAATTAAGTTACTTATTTAATGTCCTATTAATAATAAAAAATAAAAAAAAACGGTTTCAATGTGTAATGTGTTTTATTTTTATCGTGGAAAATTTGACCCCGCGGCCACAAATGATCATAATCCGGGTATTGGATGGCTATATATATATGAGTTGGCATTATATTTTCGGTGCGCAAAATCCGTACAAAGATACATTATTATTACATTATAATATAATATACAATAATATTATAACATTAGGCAACACCGTAAGTTTTTCACGGCTGTACGTGTAGATACGATCTCAATTTATTTATATATTTTTTTCACGGTTTCGTGTACTCGAACTTTTTTCCCTCCCTCGCGCCGTTTCCGAGATAGCCCGACGACGGGGCGCAGTGCATGATTGATGATCCATGCGGGGCGCAAAACGGAATGCCCCTGGAAATTTACACACGGACCGGTAATGTAAAAGCAGGCGAACAACACACGCGGCTGTGAGACGGAGTGATGGGAACGTTGAGAGTGGGAAGGGTTCAAGAGTGTCAGTCGGGGAGTTGTCGAGGGGCGGGCAGGGGAGAGAGGTGAAAAAAAAAAAATAAAACAAAAAGATAGGGATAATGACCGGGACATAATGAAGCACCGCCTATATATATATATATATATATATATATATATATAGTTCTCCCTCGTGTCTCTTTTACCCTCTCGTTCTATTTCGCTCTATCTCGCTCTCTCCGTCCAAAATTCTATATACTCGTATATATATATATATACGCTTTGTTCTCCGTCTCTCCGTCTTTCGCGTACGCGGTTTTCGGCCCCTCGGGCTTAGAAGTCGCAAGCTGTGACGTAGATAAATGGGTATCACATTACACTGGGTGTACTGTGCATATATACGCCTATCTCATGCTGGCCGAGGGATCACCCTTTGGACTATCCGGCAACGATACAACCGACTTTGGCGACCTTCGTCGGACAAATAATAACGCCGACCGGCGCCCGACGGTTCTCGGCCGGATACGTCTCGCACCGCACACGAATAGTATAACGAGATTTTTGACGAACCCGAACGGAATCCGCAAAACAATACAACGCATATATACGTACTTTAGCCGCGGTTGTCGTGTAACGGAAACGTACGAAAATAATTACCCAGTTAGACAAGATAAATTTGAATTTCATCCCGATAACCAATAAATACCGAAATTCTCGGGACCGGACCGGGTTACGATAAGATCGCATTCCAGCATCCCGTCTGGGGTCTAGTTGAGGGAATATTACGTGATTCTATCCCGATCGTACGCGGAATATGACGGCCGTTATAATGATGATAATATATTATATTATCGTCGTACTATATAATATTATGTACGTTTCCGAACATCGATTTTAAACGATATCTGCTCCAGCTGTTTCGTTATTTTCACTTAAGGTTGGCCAAGTGATGGACTACTAAAGTGAATTTCGGCTCTAGAATAATCTTTAATTTCATCGGCTCATCAATTTTTTTTATTATTTACCTTTCTATAATTTCAGTGATAGCACTGAACGTATGTTCTAAGTCTCGAAATATGATATTTTACTATTTTATAGCGTATTTCAGTAATTTGTATTGATTTTTTATGGAGACATTTAAAAATGATACAGTTTATTAAAATTATAATTTTAAACAAATAAAATATACAATATTAAGAGTCGGTTCACATAAAATCCATAGTTAGAGTTAAGAAAGTATTTTTTTTATTTAGATACACGACAGTTATTTATATTACAATAAGGTCGCATATACGTTTGTATTACGTATCTTATAATTTTCTTTTAATCGCGTTTTTTATATAATATGACTTTTTGTTATATGATTTGCGTGTTTAGTCTATTTCAATTACTTAATTTTTTAAGTTACAAATTATTTATACAAATTATTTATTTAGTTAATTCGGAAAATGTATTCGTTTAAATTATTTTTTATTTGTCAACAATTATTTATTAGAGTTCAATAAAATGTGAAATAACAATAATCCTATATTTATTATTATTATTATTTTTTTGTAAGAGTTGTAAATTGCTTTTGAAATAATAAAATAATATAATTCAAAACACGTGCTACAACTGATATATTTTATATGTTATTGTGTCGGTTTTCATTTTCTTCACGTGTTTTTCGAATAGAGAAACATCATTGTTATCGGACTTGTGATGTTGTATATTTAATAAAAAAATATCGATTGTAGAATAACTTTGTTCCGTGTCAGAAATGTCAAATTGAATAAATTTATTTCGTTTGTTCATCAAAAATAAATCATACATGCTTATTATTATTATTCTTATAATATTAATTAATAACTCAAATACAATATTTGTTATTTGTTATTATCTTTGTGTATTATACATTAATATGATACCCCATAAAATATTATTTTTCAGAAATGTATTATTAATTATGTAGTTTTGACAAATTAATTTTTTTCATATTAATAATAAATCTCTATATTGTAAAATCTATATTGATAGTTCCTAAAATATACATAATTCAGAAATATTGTTTTAAATCTTAAACGTTTGAGACTTTGAGCAAAACAATAAAACATAGTTACAGCATTTTTACCGGAAAAAGTCGTTGACATTGTTTACTTCAGTTTTCCATGACGTTATTAATATCCTATGACGAGATCCTTATAGTCATAAATCAGAAATAGTACTTATATTTATACAAACAAAAATATATAGCCATTTTAATTGAACAAACAAACATAATATATAGTATAGTATTTATAGTGACAGATGTATTATTTCGGGCCATCTGTTATTTCATGGAAAAAGGTAATTTAACCATGTCAGTATTTTGCACCGTATACAAAACTTTAAATATGATTTGGCACAAACGTGTGAGAAGTTTACGTGCGTTAATATCACGCGTAGTAGGTAGTATAATACAATAGTTTTGTCAGGAATATTAAATTTGACATTATTTTTCCTAGTGAAAATGTTGAATTAAACAATTTTTTTTTTTTTTTAGCATTGAAACAATAAACGAACATGTGGTCTCATATCTTATTTATATATAAAAATAATTATAACAATAAACATTTTTACACATTTGATAGGTATAAATATCGTACATATATTATCTATTAAAAAAATCTGTAAGACGCCCTTTACATTTTTATGTCGGTAAATATTATTTAAATATTTAATGGAAGATTATATATATATATATATATAATTTTTTTTTAAGAAACACTACCTAATCTTTTATTTTTGTGGCGCATTTCTTTATAAGGAATTAAACCAAAAGACTTTTTTAAGCATTGAAACTTTTGCTAAATTATTTAATTTCTGAAAATTCATCTCAATAAATTATATATTACCTCTGTATTAAGGGACGCATTTTGTAGTCTCTTCGATTTAAGTAATTATGTTATTAATAATGATTTTGGCTTTTAGAGCAATGATTAGCACATGGAATAGATCTTTTATCATTTATGATGTTGTGAATGTTCTCAGATTATATAGATTTGTTTAATTTGTGATAAGTGATAACAACAAAATTTAGTTTGCATTTATTTTATTTAAATCGAACAATAATATATTTATGGTAAGTATTTAAACATATTTAAATTTAACACACTGAGACATATCAATACCAAAAAAAAAAAAAAAATATTTAATAATACGATATGCACATAATATATTATAATGTAAATAAAAAATTATAAACTTGTATAGGTTTTATACCACTACAAGAAAATTTAAAAAAAATAACTAAAATATTTAATTAAATACGAATTATTTATACATCAATTTACACCCTAGTAGTCTAGTTGTCCTAAACCTCTAGTGCGCTGTAACGAGCATTATTTTATAATAATATTATTATTATTATTATTATTATTATTATTATTATTATTATATTATATGGTCTAGAAATATTGTTATAGAATTTTAACCGAACCAACCACTCACCGATCTTTTGTTCGAGTTTGTTTCCATCCTAGTATCAAAGTTATTATTATTATTATTATTATCATTTTGTTTTCTATTGTTATTTACTTGCAAACTATCATAAAATGTAAATTTAAATACAATAGTATAGGCTAAATAATTGATAGTACTTGTAATTTTATATATTTATAACTGTTTTCAATATTCAATAATGAGTTTATTATAAAAAAAAAAAAATATTAATAAAATAATAATAATAATAAAATCTATTTCTCAATTAAATTTTTAATTGAGTGAAAAATTATATTGTATACTTTGCTATTATTATATCAACATCGTTATGCATATTACGTTTATGACAAATGAGAAATGCTAAATGTGTTTGGAAAGTTATGCGCTCACAACAAAAAAGAAATAAATAGTTTGAAATCTTACTTATTTAAAAAAATAATTATTATGTTTGTTTCATATTCCAGTTTATAATTACTTTGCTTTTGCAAATAATTATACAGTAATACAGTTAATAAAATAATACGCTTTTGTGACAATAACTTTGGAAATTAAGTTCTCGTTGAGTGTCTTAATGATAAAACCAGTTAAAATAAATATACATGACCAATGTTTTAATGTAAATATACAATTTTGTAAAATAACCAGTATTAGTCGCGTATTTATGACGAAAATATAGGTCGATAAATCACATTTTACTGTTTTGGTATTTATATTATCTCTACAAGAATAAATGAATACAACATTTAGTTCTTTGATTCATATAATCACTAATTATATTATAAAATAATTGCGGTTTATAATTAGTTAAGACGTACTTCATTATAAAATATTATATAGGTAGTACTAATTGTAATTTATTGTATACGTATTTTGTTAAAATATTTTCATAATATTATGTTTGGAAATATATTATATATCTTCAGAATGTCCAGATCTATTTACCAATTGTAATATTTTATTTAAAAATTATTATTTAAGTAATGGGCGACTATAATAATAATAATCTATATTATTGTTTTAGTTTAAACGTCTAATAAAAAAATAAAAAATAACTTATGTATTTTTAATGTTCAGTATGTAAAATATGAAAAAAGCAAAATTGAAAAATATATTTTTATGAAAATTTTGATTTATCAACTCCCCTGTTTCATCAAAATAACCGATTTTTCCGGAATAATTAATAATAATAGAATATAAATATTTTATGTAATTTATTATAATAATTTATTACCTATTTAATACCATAACATACAAATTTAATATTATCAATAACACTACGTTAAGTGATAACATAATTTTATATCTGCGAAAATATAATAATATAGATACTTCATAATTTTAAAATAAAACTGAATTCTAAAATGTTTATTTTTAGTGGAGATATTACAATTAGCAAATAGATCTGAGACACGCTGTGTACATACGTTTATGTTTATTATGTTTTCAGTAATCTATTTAATGAATTCTGCAAAACTCGTGCAAAGATCTAAATATAAATAGATATGTCAAAACTCCTGAATACCTATGTTTTTATTACAAGTTCTAGTTTGTCAAAGGGATTTAAAGGAATAAAATTTAATTTAAGGTTAGATATTTTATACAGTCAAAAGATCAAAATCGAATTTCAATATTTTTAACACTGTGCCCACACACGTTTGTTTTCTTTTTCATTCTACTTCTGTCACGTATTCACTCATACCGAGTAGCAATGAATTTTACTACGACGCTACGCCCAAAATATACAAATATTCAACTTAATCAATATATTTATATATTATTATATTATTTTACTCTGTTTCGTTCATTAGAAATAAGTTCGCAGCTACGGTGTTTTAAACTTTATATGCCTATATACCGTCATTCGTGACATGATGATATACTTACTTACACCTCAGATTTTCGGCGTAATTTTCTTTTTTTTATCCTCCCGAAGCTCTATAAACGGATTTTCTCGTGGCAATAAACATTCCACCCTAAATCCGTTTTGGCGTTTTAATGAGCCGGACCAAATAAATCGTACCCTTCGTCCGGATTAGCTCTCGTTCTCTCTCTTTCTCTCTCTCTCTATCTATTTTTTTTCTCTCTCTTTCTCTCTTGTGTTTGCGTGTTTGGTACATTCACTCCGCCACTTATTGCCAAAACGAATTTTTGGCATCGTTCGGTCTCACAAAGATTTTTTTAACCCCGCTTACCGCGCCTGGTCACTTACATTGGATTTTCATTCCACTCGTTTTCACACCGTGAGAGAGAGAGGTAAGTTTAAAAAAATTTATAACAACAACAAATGACCGCTCGTGCATTATAATTTACCATTCATTATTATATGTCTGTCACAAGAACAATCGCCACAAGACGATAATTATATTATTATGATTACGATTGTTATTATTATTATTATTGTTTTGGCACCGATGGACGGCAGTTGTTTTTATCCTCGACGTCAGATAAAACGTTTAATTGTCTCGGGTTTATTTTTCCTCGTGGGCTTTTCGCACTAGACGTTGACAAAACGACTCAGCAGTTAACAGTCTGCTGATGGTGTTCTATATTTATTGTCTTAGCTTATGTGTCGCGTGTGTCTACACCCTGCACACGACCACCACCGACGCAGTCAACATAGGTCGATTCTCCTACATTACCACTACATCGGGAAAAAATACCAAACAAGTGTATTTATAAATATCCAATAGTTTCGGTAAAATTCATTACGTTTTGAATTTATTTAATTTAAAAAACTCGCTTGCTAATAATTTATAAATATAAAATTAATAACAATTTCACCGTGATTTCATATTTCTTTGATATTTTTTCATGACATATTCCGATGAATGGAATTTCATAACTAAAGACAATTGCTTTTGATTATCTGAAGAAAAAAAACTGTTAATTGTCAATCTAATTTTGGTTCTAATAAGTAACAATATTATGCAACACATTACAATGGAAACTTTTTATGTTAGAGACAACGTTTTAAAACGTTCAAAATGTGGCGATCCTTATCGCCGAGGAAGAAAAATAGTAGATTTATATATTATTCACTATCACGCTTACGATAAATTATTTCCGTTCTTAAATTGTGCTATAATTATTACAATAATGACAAAAGATTTTTGACTTTCAATCCTGCGTTTATCGATGTCGTTGGAAGAACATTAATATATTTTCATGATAATTAATTTTTAATTAAGTTTAATTAAAAAATTCAATACTTGCAAGTCATCTTCATAATGTGTATTATAACGACGTATTATTATATTTGATGATTAGAGCGCGTGCAGTTGTGTTAATGTTAAACCCGATACAGATTTAAGTGGAAAAAATCGTTTGCACGAGATAATAATAACACAAAACTACGGATACGGACAAATTCGACCGCAAACACATCTCGTTTAAATTATTTAACTTATGGAAATTTCTACCATAATGATACCAGAAATTTTACCACTGTCGCATCATTATCCTTTGATGTAACTATCGTGTATGCTTCGCGTTCAAAGATGATAATTATAGTGGGTATAATAACCGAATATCTAAATCAACAATGTCAGAAACTCATTTCGACACAGCATCGTTTGCATGTTGTATAATTAGACGATAAGGGACACTCTCCTGATATAACATATTATGTCGATAAACAGCATATAAATATAATGCGATTCAAAGCCGTACGGAGAACCGATGTAGTATAAACCCTCAGAGAAATATATAGGTATGGGGGTACGTTTAAATAAACAGTAATAAAGGGTTTTGTATTTAATTGTCCAGATGATGGTAATTGAATTAGTTTATTAAAATATGTATACATTTTCTTAACCTCGTGTACACTGATATTTTATTTTCAAAAGTAAAACAGTTTGTTTATATTATATTTCATATAAATTACCTATGACTTAACTGAGTTTGATTAAATCGTGTATAATGTATATATTAAACTCTTCGTGGCGGCTATATAATATTTTATGATTATTATCATCGTCCCAATTGTTCGGAAAATATTTACTTTATAGTTATAATTATGTTATAATACTTAACTTGCATCGGAACAATATCTCCGCTTTTCCGTACGGGTGGTAGGTACACAAAATCGTTTATATACACTGCATTCGTGTTATTTAGATTCATTTTCTGCGTAATAATAATAATAATATATAAAATGATCACCATCGAGATATTTGAAGTTTTTCTCTTTTCGAGACCGAACCGACTTCTTTTATTTGTCACTGTGACACAATAATGACGATAATCAAGATTAAAATACTTCCAAGGACTCTCCGCTGCTAATAGCTTTTTTCCCTCGCGACATATGCTGTCACGGAATGAATAATAACTCGAACAAAATGAAAATGTAACCCGCAAAAAAAAAAAAATAATAATAATAATAAATACAGAGAATACGCCAAATGATGATCCATCTGCTACATATTTTTTTTTTTATAAGTTTGGTGTTTTGTGCGAAATTCCGTTAATATATTACTCGGAAACCCGACGCGCAAATATTTTATTGTTGTGCATGTTTCCATAAAAAAAAAAAAAAAAAAAACAATTAACATAAGTTAATTTGCCTACTCGGTTAATAATTCAGTATATATGTCGAGGTAATTCGGTAAAAAGATAACGGTAATTTTCTGACGCAATTATAAAACGGGGAGGATGAAAATCTTCATGAAACTTTCAAAAACTATCTAAACCCTCCTTTTATTAATTCCAAATTACTACTAGGTTAATATACATTATAAGTTAAGTTAGGTTTGGTTAATTTAGATACACCAGTGACGTAGCCAGGATTTTTCAATGGGAGGGGGGTTACAATTTAAGTCTATACAATAGGTATACATAAAACATTAATTAAAATTTTATTGTACTTTATTTAAAGTATTTAAAGACATAAAATATTTTAATCACATTACAATTTACATTAACCGTATTCTTCTTGTTTTGGTCGCTTATTGATTTAGGGCATCATCAGAGTCTGTCTATAAAAAAATATTAAATAAAAACCAATTGGAGGGGGTGTTACAACACCCAAAATCCCCTTGGCTACGCTACTGACCATCAGTGAGCATAAAAAATACTATCGAAAAAACAGTATACATCTTGAACAATGTATTAGGAAAATACATTATTGCAACACAATAATATAATATTTACTTCTTGGAATTTTTAATACCGAGCAAGTATCCTTTTATTACGATTATTACGTTGATAATAGAATAAATGCAATTTATATCAATACTATGTTATATAAATAGTATATATTTAGATCTCGATCTCAGTTTATTATTTCTCGTGCGTTATTAACTTGTGATTTTAGATTTTGAGCGAATCAAAGATTATATTGGTTTTAGAATGATGTGTGCTTTTTTATGTCTAAAAGTTCGATTTTGATTAGAAATAATAGTCCGAGTAATTTATTTAGTTCATGTTTTGAAATTCTTAATATTTACTGACCGAGTGTCGCTCAGAAACGTTTTTTCCAAATGCAATATTATTGCAATAAAATCTTAATTATACTCGTATTATTATATATTATAATAACATTAAACTACTAATTTCTACATAGGGACCGAAAAGAATGAACGCCCAGAATCGACTTCCCGGCTTTTTATTTATAAATTTACTTTTCTCTTTCCGGTTCTCTGTATACGACGCTATACACATTGTACCGTCTCGATACGCGTAACGCATACAGGTACATATATAATAAATTATTGTATTATGTATAAGTAAACGCGGGTCGTGTTTTTCTTTCGTCTCGACGAACAAATTTAATTACCACGCGCCCCCCTTGGCTAAAATATGCACTACACGCACATAATATTACCTATTTATATATACCTATTTATACGCGCGCGCGTTATTGTTATGAGATATTCATATACCTCATACGGCAACAGAGTGCACTTGGATATGTATCGTAAATACACTAATAATGCACTTAGTTGATTATCTACAAGACGTATTTATGTAGTGCACCTACAAAACGGTTTAATGTTACCGCAGAAGCGGTTTATTCGTTAGCGGTTAGCCGGATCCAATATAACCAAAGTCGTTAAACAATGAGTGTTATATATTTCGCAGGACTCGAAGACAAGGTGCAACAAAATTATGAGAAACGATGGTTTTAAAAATATATATATAATATGTACCCGATATATCCATAATAATAATAATAATTATTATCGTCGATAGGTTTTTTATTAATCGTACAGAAACGGCTGATAGCTATGTATACTCGCCACAGCTTATACGATTTTACTTACATTGTTGGAAGATATAATGAAAAAAGAAATTCCAAAAATGCGCAAGTAAATTTTTTTATTAATTTCTCGCACAATATTGCTCGTCGTCGTACCATTAGTCGTTTTGTATTTAATTGTTATTTCTATTTTCCCCTTTTTATTTTTACTGAAAATATACACGGTATTATAGTCTAGCTAAGTTCGACGCGGAGAGAAAAAAAAAAACGAAAAACATTTCCAGTCAGAAATACGACCGACGTTGCCAAAACCGTGCTGGAAAACGATAGCTGCTCGTTATTGTGTTTTTTTCCATTTCGCGATCTGCAACAATCATATACCAATAACAACACGATATATTATATTTTCACCACGAAAATAATATGTTCTCCGTATACGATTGACAGATGAAAATCTCGAAGGATTTACGTGTCGTCGATCGGCGACCCCGACTACTGACGGTATACGCGAGAGTAGTACGGCCTAAATAGATCGTTAAAAGAAAAAAATTGAACTTTACTACGCGTGGTATGTGCGCACTACTCGCACGAAATAAACAGAAACGAATATTTCGGTGTCAGTCGACTGTTACCGCGGTCGGGTTTATCGTAATAAGAGGGGAAGGCGAAGGCCGAGGTTACCGTCCGTTTATTAGTTTACACAGGCACAATTTCGTTAATTGGGAGACCTTTATGGTTTTATATCAATCTTTCGCACCCTGCTCGTCAAAACGGACACCTATATAAATTTACATTTATATTTCACGAGTTATTTGTCTGTTTGATTGAAGTTGGATGTTTCTTCTCAAATTGTTTTATACATTTTTTTTTTTTACAATACCGTACATTCGTACTTACGTGATCGCATTAAATCGCACGAATTCGTATATTTTATTATTAATATAAATTTTACTTTCCATTTACACATATAAATTTCGGTATTTATTAAATTTAACACGTCTCGGTATAGTATTCCCTGTTCGGATAGTAATTTGAATCTAATAATCGAATAATATCAAATTACATTTTATCATTTTTATCTAATATTTTGACTACCCAATGAATAAATTATGTGTTTTTTCGTTTAGATATATTTTATATGATTAAAAATAATTTTTCATGTTAATAATCATTGTGTTTATATTAGTGAAAACTAATTAGCATTAATGAAGTAATTACAGTTTTTTTTTCATTCGGTTTTTGTCTAAAATGACAACTTATTACAATAACTATTAATTAATTGTAATTTAGTCAAATATTTTAATATCAAAATTAAATATTTTATTTTTTATCACATTTTAAAATGTAAAATTAGATTATAAGATACGGCTTAATAAAGGCCAGTTTTCTAAATAACAATGCCGTAAATATACATTAAGGGTAAGTGCTAAATAAAAACGTCGTATATCAAATAGAAGATACGGCCATCTTTCTTAGAAAACCAGAATTACGGCGCTTTTGTTAAGTACCAGTTAAATTTAATTTTAATTTACGCAATTATTGTTTTCTTATAAGATCAAATTTCTGATAAATAATCTAAATAATAATGGCTTATTTATTTACAAAAAAACGTGTAAAACTAGGATACTATGCGTAAGAATATTGTTTTTTATTTTTTTATTTACGGCATTCTTTCTTAGTTGAGCATATATGGCCCAGCAATAAAAACAAATACTTTTCGGTGGTAATATTAACATGATCAAACAAAACTTTATAATATATAATGTGAAATATAATAATAATAATAACAATTACAAATAATAAAAATTAATAATAATGATATATTATTATGTAATATGAAATTGGCAATAAATAATAATATTATTATTACATTATATTATGTTCGTGTGATGGTAGGAGTTAATCGAACTTTCGTGTTTTCCTTTTTATATTATGTATATATTATTTTCTCCTTCGAGGTTTTATCTAATCTTTATAGTGTCAGACCCGAAAGGAATGATAAGAATCCTCGATAGCATTTGGTATGCGATGCATGCTGCATTTTTAAAAGTCGACAAAATAACATTCGCGCAGTGGCGTATTTACAGAGGATACGTCACACATAAATGTTGTCCTTTGTAAGTGTCGTACGCACATTTTTTTGTTTAAAATAATTGTAAAAAATAATGTATCGTTTACGATCTGATAGTTGTCGCACAACCGATTCGTTTGGCGAAAGGGATAAGATCGTGTTCCTAACAGCGTATTTTACATATTATTTTAATAATTTTTGGATAATCTCGCGTCGGCTGTTTTTAATTATTATTCTAGTTTTTTTCCGTTTCGATTTCGCCAAGACCAGTGGTGATCATTAGGAGGTTTTTCTTTTAAAGCGTATGGAATATGCATCCGGTGATCATTGTTTATAAACATCCTCTTTTGCATCGTTCCGTCGTTCTTGTTTTTGCCCCAATTCTATAAAACTCATTTAAGTCTGTCTTCAGGGGATGTTAAAATCCCGGACTTATCTGGATACGAAACATTTGTTTATACTTTCAGAACTGTAATAATGATATGCGGAAAACGTGACTGGAACCTCAAGTCGTCGAACGAATCGATTGGAATTCGTTTCTCTTTTCTCATCCGTTCTCTTATTTTATTTTATTTTTTTCACGAGATCGTTTATTATGCAGATACGGCTGTTCCGCGACTGATAATAAATAAAAGTCACCCGTGTATATGTTTATGTATAAATATATATATAAAAAAAAAAAACCAGAAACAAAAAAAAAAAGCCATATATTTATTCGTACTACTGCAGTAGTATCGTGCGCGCCCGTCTCGAGTCGTTCTCAATTTCGTATTTGCAATATAATATTTTTCGATTTCGACCGTTTTTACTGTTATATTCGTATATAAAAATGGATGAAAAAATATTTTATAAATTCGGTTTATTATTTTTATTATCATTTCATTCCGATCCTCCCGTCCACATGGGGTCAGCCGATTTTTACGGCCCGACAAACGAGACTCGGTCGATCGTAAAGCTTTTAATAACGCACCCAAGACCCTCCGGCGGAATACTGCGCACTGTCCGTTCCCCAACGTTTAGATAGGACATTCGTCGTGTTCCGATTTGATTGATTTTATTTATTTTCTCTGTTGATGTTATATCCCCACCCTAATGTCGGGATATTGGAGTATTATTTCTCGGGCGGGTTAATGTGATCATACTGATATACGGATTAATATACATATATGCGCATAAAATATTATATCAAACAACGTCGAATTAAAAAACAATAGATTTATTTGACCGAAAGAAGAGGAGTATCCATATGTACTGATGTATTATAATTTATCACTACCACAACCATACCTATTGTTTAAACTATAAAGTCGGGTTCAAACGTCTGAATGCCGATACTTTAAATACGTTTTAAGTTAGTCTTTGTCCAATCCATAATAATATATTATGACGTACGCGATATTTTAATGATATTTCGATATGATAATAATGGACTCGGAGCATATTTTTAAATCTCTTATATGTTCTTTCATCGTATACTACCACTAGCAAATATACACATTATTTAGCAAAAATAAATAGCTGGTAAATTCTATAATACATACATTCTTAGATATGAATTTTTCAACCATACTCATGTACCCGTCTCTCCAATGACGTACAAAACTATATGTTTTTGAGAAGCGATTGCTTTCGGAAATTTTTAATAGATTATGTCTTATATATCTGGTATAATGTTATGGGCTATCAGTTAAAGTCTTAGTATAGGTACGTTACGCGAAACACGAAGTTAGCCTTTCGTATACTTCGTCTATGTCTGTTGTTTGTAATATCTAAGCTATATACAGGTAAACTTTAGCTATAATTAGACGATAAAATTTAATCATAATATTCTTTAAAGGCACCTAGAGCTGGATAAATACTAAGTAGGGGAGCGAAGGGTAGGTGATTGATATAATGTTTGCTTTTATTTTTATTTGAAGTTCGCCATGCTACTGCACCCTTCATATTTATGCATTTTCATTGTAAAACGCGGTTATACCCATACGATCGAGCGCCACTGAATTTTTAAGCATCAAATGCACGCCATTGTGTGCAAGTCGCCTATATAATATAACGTGGTGGGTGTTATCAAATTGTTATCATTTCGTGCTCACGTTCGGGAACCGGACAATTAATATCACGAATTCGCGCTTTATCCGATTCCAAATGGGATCGTAGCCACGAGGTCCTATCGCGATGATTTGTAAATTGACCATTCCATCACGCAGGATATTAGAGCCGGGCTGGCGAAACGGCGAGCAGCTGAATACGCGCTTGTAATGGCATTTCGGATGTAATGGCGTGTACTTTAGTACTGCCAACGGTAATAATCCCGTTCCTGTATAATATTGTCCGACATCAGTCGCTCGGATATAATGACCGTGTGCACACCACTGTTATTATATATATTATATACGACCTAAAGTATAATAATATGGTAAACTCGACCGCGCGCGCAATATATAGAAAACAGGTTGTCGTCCCCGGGTAAACGAAAGATAAATTATTTTTTACGGCCATCGGACCCTACGCCGCGCCGTTACCGATGATGATATTATTATTTTAATAATATAATATTACACCCCTTACCTTCTAAAAAAATATATTAAACGACTATTGTATGTTATAATAGCGAAATGTTTATTGTCGCATAATATTATATTAAACTAAAATATTCTATAGGCTCTATAACCTATACCTATGTAGAAAAGTGATTCATATTAACGGTTATATTCACGGTAATAACTTTTAAGGATACTATTATTTCTTTAGCCTTTTCATCCGTTATAGACGTCACGTATATTATATTATACATAAAAATGAAAAAAAAAACAACAGTAAATCGGATAATAAATCGATAGACGGCCATAATTTATAATAAAACCATTAAGTCACCAGTAACCGTTATTATTATTTAGTTTGAATATTGTTTGAAACCGAAGTTACGCCTTACGCTACAATATTATAACCACGAGGCTAATATTTTATAACCAAAGTTGGTTAGATCGATAATAATTTAATTTATTTCAATATTATATTATCACAGAAAATATTAAGATTAGTATTTAAATAATTGTTTGTGAAATAAATACGTTTCGGTACATGTCTATCTATATATATAACCTTGTTATATAAGATATACCATCATTTAATAGACATATTTATACAATAAATATTTGTGAACTTTTTAGAATTTAACGGTATGCATTTTAAATAATTTATTTTTTATTTTTCAGGTGAGTAGCCATATTCTCATTCGTAAAGTAAGTTACACACACATTCAAACTTAGTCAAAGTTCTTAGACTTCCGGTCAAGTTAGGCTAACGTTATATTATATGTATACAAGTAAGCAGATATACAGGTATACAGGTATATAGGTGTTCGTATAGAGCATAATATTCGATAAATTATTCTGATATTCTTTTGGGGAACTACCCAAAACAAGAATTTAGAATACAAAACACGTTTAAGTTTAGAATTCAATAATATTAAAAATTTTGTAGCGAAACAGAGAGAAGGATTTTCATTTTATCGATTCAAATTGAGTTCCATAAATATTACCCGTACTTTTATTACTATCTTAAACATTGAAGTATTTATCTCACACATTTAATTAAAATCTGTTCAAAGGCCTATGTTAATTGTATGTATTAAGCGTTGACAATTTTTAAATACTGATATCGTAATGGTTCGAATGCATCGAAAAATATAATACAGACTATTTTAATTAAACTATAAAGAGTAAATTCTGAGCGTAATACGATTTTAATCGAAAATTAATAATTAAATTAAGACGAAATCCTTTTATGGAACAAAACGGGTATAACTGTTTTTTATTTTTTATTTTTAATTCCACGTTTAAGTAGCATTGTTGTGCATTATATTATTATATATATATATATAGTTTTATAGTTGATATTGCAAACTACATTACGCGGAAAACATTTAAAAACAATGGTTTTTCTTTTTATTCTTCCTAGAAATCAGTTCCCCGTCGAATGGTAAAGCATTTATTTTTACGAGACAGTTTATAACAAGAGAAACACCTCTATAACTCGTTTCTTCTTGCCGCGCGTTTTTCGAGGGGTATCGACAACTCGAGGCTCATTGATTTCTTCGAGGTCCAAATAAAACATTATTTTCTTTATCTCTCTCTTTCTTTCTCTTTTATAGTTTCGTCTATACAACCTTTGTGTACTAACAGCGCGTGCATGTTTGTGCGAATAAACTATCTGACAGGTCCCTCATGAAAATCAGTCAAAAAACACCCCTCGGTAAACTTTTTTCAACTCTCTACCATAATATAATAGGTATATATGTATATTTCCCTACAGTCACATTGTTGATATGTCAGTTTTGTACATTTATTTTTGTTCCGAGACATTTACCGTCGGACTATGAATAAAAACAAGAGTTTGTGCAAAACGCGGATATCCCGACTGGGTTTCATTCGTTCTATATTTTTACCTTACATCATATTTCTTATCATTTTGTTCATGAATGATTAACTTCTTTTTGTAACGTTTTAATATCGCGTGACACACGTGGTGCGAGAAATAAAATAATATAACGTTATGCTCGTGTATATATATATATAATGCTATGTAGTCGGCACTATACGCATTAGTGTTTCAATTCCTTAGAGACTTTTTTCCCGGATATTTTGTGCATATATTTCATAGTCTATTTGGTGGAAGAATAAATATTTTTAAGGCTTGTGCGCTAAATTATGTTATTATTTTCCATAGAATTTCGAAATTTAAAATCAACATGGTTTTATTTAACAATATGTACGTGGACGCATGTGGTTATTTTTTAATAATCCCAGTTTCCTATGGAAATTAAAAGTAATAAGTTGTTATTTACTAACTATTAGCGATTTTTTTTTCGTTGACAAACTATTACAGACAGCGTTTCATAATATAATTATAAATGATAATATTATATTTTACGATTAATACAATAATAAAAGTAAAATATATAATTATCTCATATCTAAAACAAATTATGATGTAATTGAAAAATTACCACAAATCAAAATTATAAAATAAACGTATCCTTTTAACTTCTTATATTCAAAATTATTACTCATGATTACGCCATTTGTATAATATAAAAATTAAAGTCGTCAAAATTAATTAAAAATTATGTACCTGTTATTACTATATTTGTTTTAAATGATATGCAATTTTCAAATGAAAATCTCCTATGCAGAGTATGCAATTAAATAAGTTATTAAGATGTACACAAATATTGTATTCTCCATTGCCACAATCTTATAAACTTTAGGTATCCCAGTCTGGATAATTGAATTACTCGACTTTTGATAATAAAATATTGTTTTTGATTCGATGAACCGAATAATAAACTTTTATTCACAAATTTTACCGAGTTCTTATTATATCTATATTTTTGGACTTAACATAAATAGTATAGTTTCTATAGGAGACAGCTGATGATAACGGTAAAATTGCACCGTGTAACTGAATATTAACTGAAAAATTGTGAAAATGTACTAAAAATATTTTCAGTACTTAAATGATTATAAAAATAAAAATAAAAATATTTGTCCATTTTCAGTGTATTAATATCTTCTAATCGAAGAAGTTCCAACAAACGAAAAAAGTTCACGTTAGTCAGACAAGTTCGATTCGAATGAAGAAAACGAATAAAATCAACCCGATAATGTTTTTAATAAACTCTGAATGATATAATATGTTTACAAAAAACTTGATTGAAAAATTGTATTGTTATTTGTCCATGTGAAAACCATATTGATACGAATAGACGGAATCAATTTCGTTTTATAATGATAGGCCTATTCTTTAGGATATAATAAAGACGATTTTGAAAGCCAACCGAACAATCCAAATAAGTAAATTTAAACCGATTAGGGTAGGTAAGTCAATTGAAAAAATAACCGACTTTGGAGTTTAAAATTTTAAAACGCATTGATCATCGATTGCAACTTCCATTAACGGCTACTTTTGACAATTATAACATTATATTTAACGATGTTGTCACGGTAAAATATTCATCCCGAACGCTGTGCTGGAAAACGTTATATAATATTATCTGCGGTTTATGATATTTCAGGGATACGTCGCCGAATATAATAATATAGGGACAATTGGCTTTGCGAAATACCACACAAACAGGTACATATTATATTATATTATTATAATATACGGTTTATTTTACGGTCGCTGGGGGCTCGGTCGCATAACATTATCGCGCGATAACGACTTATCATCGAGTGGTCTCCCGCGGGTAAATGCAAATGTCCGACGTCGACCAACACCGGCAAATGTAGTGTTTCCCAATCTCCTTAGTGCCGGATGGCGTCGAGTTGTGTGAAAATCAGGATAGAAACATTATTCCTACACACAGTCGTTCATATTGAATTTAATTGTTTCCTTATTGTTTTGTCACGAATGTTGAGAAACACTACCTTTAAAAATGTATAGGTACCACGAGCGTCGTCCGCATCGACTTATTATAGTCTCTGTCCCCGGTACCGCGACCTTGGTAAAAATATTGTGCTGTTTGTCGTCCGGTTGACCATTACCATTTTGTCACCATCGTCCCTGTATACGATCTCTGGTTATAATAACAGTATAATACCTCGCGCGTGAATGCGGTCGATCCCTTGCCATCTCCGAAATCCATTCTCCCGCAAATATTCCTATACCTATATACATCGTTTACCGGTCGTAAAGAAGGACGGACAATGAGTTATTATTACCTACCTAAATTATTACAACATTATTATCGTCATTATTAGATGTACAACACTAACGTAAGTGCACATTTATAACCAAAATCTGGTCAGCGCACTCTGATTCGCTAAACGGTATTACTGCGCAGTTACATTTATGTTCGACATCAATAATAATTCGATACTACGTCCCTCACTGACCACCTACATCGGTGTTAAGTCAAAATATTTGACCAATATTCGACCTTAAAATTTAACGTATTACCAGTAAACTCGTACATTGACCATCGGCTTTATTAGTTTTCTTTTGTAATTGGAAAATAAAAACCATAGTTCCAGTGCTGGAAAACACATTATATTATTTTTCCTCTGATGAAAATAGATATTACTTTTCAGAAATGTATTTTAAACAATACATACTAAGACTTTTTTTTCCACAGCTCATGAAATTATTATTATTTTATTTTCAAAAACCAAATAAATAAACCTAAATATGGCAATATTATTATTCTGATAAATGCAATGGGAAACAACTTTAAGTTGATATAAATCATTTTTAAATAATGAATCTAACAATAAATTATATAAATTCCCTATAACATTTTAATCTACAATGTTTTTGAATTCGTATATGAATTTGTTTAAGAATAAATTTAATTCTTAAACGTTTATTAGAAATCGCATAATTAAAAACAGTACAGTTAAACAATTATTGTTTGAGATTGAATCTTATAATTTTAATCAATATTGTTAAGAAGCATTCCAAAGTTAAAGATTATTTTTATTAAATAAAAGGGTAGCATAGTTCTCTTTGCATGTTAAAAGAATGCTTTACTTGAATGAAAGGAAATAGTCGTCAGACATTGTTGACTGTCGTGTTTGGTTTAATTAGAAATAGTTTATCTGGTGATCATCAACTAAATATAGAAAACATCAGATTACTAAGGGTTTTTAAATAAATTAAGTAAATGACATTTAATATAATATCGTAGTTTAAACTTATTTATGGTGTTTCGAATATGCCAGTTATTAAAAAATTAATATTCATATTATTATTTTTATTTAATTATAATACGATGAAGTATGAACACCATACTACGAATATTTGACTTTTGAATTACTTTTCGAGTGATGAATTCAATCTGAAGTTTATTTTAATTTAATTTTAACATGGTAAATATATTATTATTCATGTTACAGAAATAATATTGCCTCCGAACAGACTTAAATTATTTACAAAGAATTTAAAATAAAATCACTGAAGTATGAATATAAATTTTACCTGTAACGTAAATGTGAATATATACATGCAATATATTCATTTATATTTCTTATATATAAAATATGTATTATACGTTTACTACGACTTACTTACAAATTGACAAATTCTTGAAACATAAAGGTGTTATAAATTATTATTCTGAAAAGATTCAATACCTGTTAACAATGTCTTTCTGGAATTATGATGATATAAACTTTATATTTAAAATCGATATAGGCTCCAAATTATTACGCATATGGATCAATATAACAGCGGTATTAAATTATACTGACGAGAGAGAAATATTTATTTGAACAAAATTCCCATACCTACTCGAAATTATTATTTGTGAATGCGTATTGTGTTTTACAAAAGCGAGCGACTATATAGTCAGTAGGTATCGTATAAATGTCTAATTTATTGTGCATGTCTAATTTAATTATACAAAATTTAAGATAGCGCGTGGTGAATGTTGAAAATAAAAACACGAAGTGAACTGGGATTACAACAGACGATCACAGAAGATAACGTTTATTTTTTTTTCAACTTCATCAAGGAATACAATCCACGTATTAAGATTAAAGAACTGTTTTGTATATCTTTCGCATAATTGTTGTAAAATTAAACTCCGTTGAAAAATATTGCGAAAAAATTACGCTGACCGATAAATAATGTATTGCGCGGATCTAAAGGGAGAGCTTAGGGGCTGTTGCCCCCATTGGACATTAATTGTATATAGAAACTAAAATATTAATTTAAAAAAAAAAAAATAATGTTATTTCTTATGATTATACGATGACTGTATATGATAAAAATGCTCAGTAAGATAGGATGAGTTATATATAAATTCGAAAGAGTGTGATTGCGCGGACAGGGAAAAATGATGATCGTCATCCGTCCGGAGTAATCTAAACGACAAAACCTTATATCGGCAAACTGAAAAAAAATATTTTCGCTGACGTTCCGATGGACTTTTCATTAACACTTTTTGATTGGTCCCGTGGAAAATAATACGCACACGCACGCACATATCGTTGTAATAAGTTACAAGGGAGAAGCAATTACGGCGTGTACGTGCTTGGCAGACGGACGTGTTTTGTCGTCGAAAAATAATTTTAGTTTTTATTTCCGACCCCCTTGGGTATTCGTCCTGTCGTCGCCGCTGTTCTTCTCCTCAATTTCTGTCGTGTGTTCAATTTCATTTCATTTCGGGGTTTCGTCCTATCGTCTTGCCCGTCCCTTCGTCCCGTGAAAAAAAATTCACCCCTCCCGGCAAATCACGTTTGCTCGGTGTAGAAAAGGTAGCAGAAGTTTATTCTTGCCCCCTCCACCCACCACTACAAACATAGACTCTGAAAATAAACTGTGTACGACAGTTATATTGTCCTTGAACACTACGTGATAGTATATTTATATATACACGACAAGAAGAGTAATGCAAAATCTTTTTGGTCGATATGACGAGAAAAAAAAATAATAGTAATAGTTTTACCGTAATAAATTTACCAAGATAAAGTTCAGAGAAACTAAAATGTTTAAAGTTAACTAGACACTGATTTTATATAATAATATTGTCGTAGTCGTGTGGTTAGATATATTATAATATTATTGTTTTTCGAATTATTTGTCGACTCGATTTAAATTTTATTACCACGTGACTTGATATTAATTTGTTGTATACAACGTTAATATGAAATTACTATAATATCATATACTGATTTTTTTAAAATTTTATTATCGTGTTATGTGTTTAATAAACATCTTCACTTAAGATAAACCAAAACTATTTTAATATCTAATTAGTTTATGACATGTAAAATTATTTTTAAATCTGCTGCGAAAACCTTACATTTTTTTTTAAACGAACTTATTGTAATAACCTCATTCTACAAACAATAAATGCTTCGCTATGCTCAGAATTAAAAAGGAATTTTAAATTGTAGTATAAAATTTTAGTACAAATTATACAATTTACTATTATAGTAAATTATCCGAAACGCATTACTTTTTATTTAAACCAAATATTTCTCTTTTTACTGTAAGTAACTGTATAAACTATTTCATAAAAATCACTACATTAATCCCTACGATAGTATTGTCCTCGTAATTATGGATAAAATGTTAGAATTCAAAACTGTAACATTACTGATTAGTACGAATTATTAAATTCTTATTCTATTCGACTGCCCCATATGCTTTCGAGTTAAAGTGGTCTTAATTTGTCAACGTAATTATATTGTAATAATATCGTTCGGACGTTATTGTCGAGAGATTATCGCGTTTAGATTTAAAAATGTTTGTAATATTAAAACTATAATATTATTATGGTATTCGAATTAATGTACTATATTATGTAATCTAGATTGTTGCTATACTGCATTTTTATCCCTCTAGATTTAACGTCACTAATGTGCGTTCATTTTAATCACGTATAATCTTTTTTTTTCCCGAAATTACTCCGGAATTACATTTTTAATTAAGTCCCGGATATTTTCTGGCTAATAGAACATTCCGGGCGCGCGATTCGCACGCGCTGCCGTATCGCTGCACTATCGCCGCGCAGTCCATCGGCCATTTTGTCTCGGCCACGCCGAACGATAATAATATACAAAAGAGAACCGGAAAGCGCATTATTATTATTATTATTATTATTATCGTAGGCTAAGGGTTAGAGATTCGCTCGGCGGCAATAGTTTCAGTGCGGTATATATTATAAGCATATACCGGAATAGCGGTAGCTATATCTGCTGTGCGGCACGATGGAAGGCGCATCACACGTCTGTGCGTTGAAATTTAAGGAGTCCGCCGGCGACGGTGCCGGATATCTTTTGAATACGTACGCCGAATACTTAATGAGCGAGCGATTTACGAGTCCCTCGTATCAGACCTACGGACCCCGCGGTATATTATATCGAGACTGAAGGATGCCGCCCGCTGGAAACCTTTAAAATATGTTCGGACCGTACATAATAATAATAATAATAATAAGTATAACGGTCAGCGCGGTAGTCGGTCCCCGGGGGGTATAATATATATATATAGTATCTTCTTAAGCTTATGCGGAAACAATGATTCCTACACGTTATCGTGGAATAATAACCGCATCGCGTTATCCATATTTCGATAGATATATAAATGATTTAACAACAATACTACGAGTACGATCATTGTAAACGCGTCGTTTTTCAGTCGATATAGGCATAATTTCAGGGCCATTTCAGTGTTCATTTTGAAATTTCACTAGAACAATAAAAAAATGTACGTTAACATACTTTTATTATTATTTTTTTGTCGTAAGTCATGGATAGTATCTATATTTAATATAATTTAAAAACTAAAACATAATTACAGATTGATTATTTTACCTTAAAACCGGTAAATAATGTATAAAAGTTTGAGGAAGACAAAAACAGCAAAACAAAAATCATAAAGAATATTAGCTTTATTATTTTTAGTATTATTGTTTTAATATATTATATTCTCATTTGTCAAAAGTACTAATGATAACAAAAATTATACAATATAAAAGTACGATTTAATTTTGATTATACAAATAATTGTGAAATATTTTAGCAGACTGATTCGGATTATTATAAAAATAAAGAATACAATAACACGATGCTCATCCTGTTCCCCAATTAACAACGCTGACTACCAGTTACCCGTGTATAATATTATATCGTGCTCTATTGGGGTTTTCGCGTTAATAAATGTAAAAACCGTTAAACTTAAACTTGTAAAGTGATTCAAAGTACCGACCGAGAACTATTAATTATAATATTGTAATATTAAATTATATTAATATTATAATAATGTTGTATAACCGCGGTTTATGCGTTACGATCGTCTTAAACTCTTAATACCAGACGTCGTATGTGAATAAAAACGGGAAAATATTATTTTCCGAACAATCGTAAAAGTCATCTTTACCGCTTGACAAGATACGATCGGTCGATATAGAAGTGGTCGCACAATTATCCAATCGTATACGATGCGAATACGTATATGTATATGCATAACGATATTATACATTGTGCGGACATAATATCGCAATATATACGCGCACAGAGTATATTATAGTTCTTAAAACACCAGTAAAATTCTTCGCGATTATTTCCGTCCGAATAGCCTCGGGCGCACGTTCGATTTCTAAACCTTTTCTTATCTCGTATATTTTAATGTCTTCGAGCATTCCAAATGTCAGGGAGAAAATATATCCAGAGATTTCCAGTTAGATATATAGTAGTATTATATAATCTCATCCACGGTTCAAAACGATCGCGGGCGGTAATAAAATTTCGATGTTACGACTGTACGCGATACGATCCTCGGAATTTTCTCTCCCCGTCCACACGGGGAGCACAAGGGGTGGCGGGGAATGAAAGAAAGGATTTTGCATAAACGTACAAGTGAGAAAAAAATCTCCGAGTCAATGTAACGAATTGTTCGTTTCGACAACGGTGTGTAGTACCTGCGTTTTCCGGTATGTTTGGTAACTCCAAAGAAGTCTGTGGATGAAATAGACTTAATATCGTGTCGAGTGAGAGAGTAGGAGTAAATAAGCCACCTTTTGGCAAATCCGATTACGAGACCTGTTGTGTGTTGGTCGCGTTTTGTAGTTGGTTACGAGCCAAAATCTCCACTAAGTCTAGAATTCTACTAATGAACTAAATATATATATATATATATTATAAAGGAAGTATAGTGAATGGAGTGAAATAAAGTAATAAAGAACTTGACGTTTGGGATTATTTTTATAAAAGACAATCGATATGTCTTTTCTATCATATTTTTCTTAGGAATTTTCAATATTATTAATTTCAGAAACGGTTTAGTATTATTAATTTTTTTTAAATTATGATCTCGTAATCGAATAATTATGATAATAAAATATAATAAAAAAATACAAAATAATAATTATTCGTTGGTGTAATTTGATTCATTAGAACATTATATATTACGGAATAAATACAATAATATTTATGTCAAAATAGAATTTATGTTGTATACGATGTAAATACATATATGTTCTCAAACTGTGAATCGTGATAAAAAATTTGTCGGGTCGTAAAATGTTTTGAAAGTAACTTTATTTTTCGGAATGAAAAAATGCTACCCTTATTAAATTATTATTACACTTTCACTGATAGTTTAATTTTGTTATATATTTTTTTATACATCAATCGTTTAATATAGAATTTGAATTGTTCAAAAAACGGATCGCACCGATGAAAATGTTGGTAACTGCCGTACTAACATACGGTATTTTTTTTTTTTTTTTATTATTATTATAGTGTCATCGTTTTTTTTTTTTCTTGCGTACAAACGAAATATATTATTAAATAATATTATATAAATTCAAAACATGACGGTCGTAAAATATTGCGCCATAATATATTGTCATTGAATTCGTGCGGCTAAGAAAATTCAGTTATACAATGCATAGGTATCGAATATTATTGTTGATTGGACCGCATGTTTCACAAACAACCCGACGGGACCGCAAAGTTTTTGGCACGGAAATAAAAGCGAACGGTGTAAAGAAGTTCGCGATCTCGTTAGCCCACGGTAGAGGGACCCAAACACAAAGCTTTTTGATTCCGGCGACCTCGTGGTATTTACCCGAAACCAATAGGATTTCCGTCGCGTAATATAATTTAAAGGTCCTCGTCCCGTTCCGAATGACGACTCGCAGACCCGGGGCTCTGTGTCAACTTCTGTTTTCGTTCCACACGACTTCGGGGGTCGTGTCGCGCGTGCGTCCGCGTCGTTTCGCCCGCGGGCACACAACCGCGGTTGGTTCACATGGTCACCGCACCTCGACCGCGGTACAGTACGACGTTTGCTGTTTCTAATTGTCCCCGTTCCGAGCACCGGCGTGTGTTTACCCATACACTCGTCCGCCCGGCAGGTTAATAATCCGAGTGCCATCGCATTTGCAAATTAAATCGCATTCGCCCGAATTATACACCGAAGAGCCTCCGTCGTACGGCAGAACCTCATGAATTATTCACCACGCGCGCACCGTTTCCCGCGTACTCTGTAACTCAGCGAGCAGCCTGTCTACGACCGTTTGCCGCGCACTCCGTTTTCGCTTTTATCGTCCATTTTCGAACGAATCGGAAAATAACAAAATCGTACACGATTCAATATATTGTATACCTGTCTGCAATCTACTTCAATCCGAACTGTATAATTGTTATTCTTGGTCACAACGATCAATACAATTTAACGTTAAACATAAATCAATTTCATACTACGAAGTCATAATCGTATTCTCCAAAAATATACTTCATGAATAGATTTGCTCTCAAGCGTGTTTTCCTTTATAAAGATCTAAGTATCTATCTTGCTCACTGCTTAAATTTCGCTCATCGCATAAACATCACAATATTTGGTAGAGCTCTTAAAGCTCTTTTAGGTTTACTTAAACGTAAATTAATTGAAAAAATTTATATTATATGGGGTAATGTACGTAGTATGACATCCTTATTTGGCTATTAACCAATTGACTACCTATTAAATATTTAAAAATTAATTTATTTCGTATATATCAATTTACGTTAAACTTGAATACTCAGAACATAACAACTCCATTGTGTGTAGTTAAACTTTTCGACTTAATTATCTCGTCGCCTTAATGCTGATCATAATTTAATTTTATCCATTCTCAATTCTCGTGATGTACCTGACCTCTCGATGATTTTGTTTCCATTATTAGAATTCACTTGTTTTTTCATGTTCCTTCACACAAAACCACAAATTGGCATATTATCCCATTATTATTACGTTATTTGAACGAAATTTAGTTTTTTGATTTTTCTATAAAATTTTTACTATTTCTGTATCATATACCTACTATAAAATATACCTATATTTGCAGTTAAATATTTGTATCATTTTGTAAATTATTATCTGTTTTTAGTGTCAATAAAATAATAATATATTTATAAACTGTTATTACCAATAATACACGAGTCCTGTAGAGCTGGAAAGTTCTGCATGAAATATTAAGATGATTAAATCGGAATCCAGTCTCCATCCCCGTTGATTTATCGTAATAAAAATACAATTTAAATAGAAATTAACATTAACTAACCATAGAATATTTACTATATTTAAAATCAGTGGTAGTAGTTATAAGAATTTGCTATTATCAAGTATTATCGATTTAACTAACAATGCCGAATTTTGATAGGACAATTTTTAAACCTAAATCGATTGAAAATAATTATAAATCGATTAAAATGTCTCATTTTTCAATAAACTAAACACGTCATTATGTTTCTGGTGTTTATAATATTTATTTATATAGAATTGTGGGACAATGAACAATTTTTAAAAGTTAGTAAAACAACGATAGTGCGACAAATCAAATAATTCATTATATTTAATCTAATAAATGTATATTTTCGCTTTTATGAAAAAAAAAAATAGTGGAACCAGCCCTCCGCCGTGTCGTCTCCAAAACGAATAAAATATATCGGTGTTATTGAGTCGCGAGCGACGAAAAAAGATGAAACCAAAAAATACCATTGGAAAGGATTGGGGGTATTTTATTTGAGTTAGTGTTGTATAGAATTTTCGGTTGAATGAGAGAGGGTAACATGGTAGGAAGAGCAGAGGATGGTAAAAATTTCAAGCCTTAATTACCACCACCAGCCAGCCGAGTTTTAATCCGGATTTTATTGCCGGGCAATTAGTGAGGAATTTAATTACTTTTCGCGGGGGCGAGGTCGGGTGGTCCGAAGGGGTTGTACCTCTTACCCCTTCCCATCGCCAACGTATCGTCGTGTTTATGTAATTACTGCATTTTATTGCCGAACGAATGGAAAAAGAACGGCCCGCGCGATTGCCTAGGTCCGCTAAGCTATTTTGGCTGAGTGTCGAGTAGTAGTAGTAGTAGTAGTAGTAGCAATAGTTATACTTATACTCGTTTACCCGATGTAAAATTCGAACATAAAAATATGACGGTTAACTGCGTGGCAGCGCAGTAATGTGTGTACAAGACAGTGTATAGTTTGATGCTGAAAAACTATTATAGAGTCGAGTGTTAAAAGAATGAGAAAAATAATTAACGATCCATAAAAGTTTGTTTAGCGGTCGAGCGTTCAAATAATATTCTTAAAATACATTGTACGAGTTGCTTGGCCTACCAACAAGTAATATCAAAATTACGTAATAAAAGTTAAATTGATTACTTAACTACGTTGTTATTTCGGTAGAAAAAAAAAATTCTATAGTTTCCGCGAATCGACTTAGTCAGTAGAATGAATATTCTTTTTTTAAAAATATTTGTATGAGCTTTTGTTGAAAATTAACGATTTCAGAAGAGTCGCCCTAAGTACACTTGATATTTTCAGTTGTACAAATGAACACCGAGGCGATCTTGAAACGTCAGCTGAAATTTTCCTGTAATTTAACCTTATTATATTCGTACGTACATAGTCTAAACATCTTAATATCGTATCTGGTTGTCGTTCTTTCTGATAATATATTTCGAATGGATATTTATGACTTCCGGAGTATCGAAAACACAAATAATATCGAGTGCACGCATATATAGTATGTTAATTACGAATGTTTATGTTTCATACATAATAATAATCGCATCACCGACAACGAAATATTTGCACACCTGATTGCGTGTGTATGGCTAATGGGACAAGTAATACAACTGTCATAAATCGTAACCGTCGGACTTGTGTTTCCGGCTATTAAAATAATATATTATTTCTCTAAAAGCTCATCGTAGTAAGTTGTTACGGTACAACTAATAGTTAAATCGGTTATACATAAAGTGCATTATTACGTTACTTAATTATGTCTGAAATGTTTGCCAGAGAGAGAAACTATATAATATTATTATATTAGAAGTTTAGTGCGTTAGGTATATCATTGTATATATATATTATTATTTCTATACTATATTACTATCACATTTGAAAAAAATACAAAAGTTTAATAATCCTAATATTACATTAACAAATTATAGCAACAATATTGTTTTACTTCATTCTTCAGTGATTCTAAACATAATATAATAGAACGCTAATATATAAATATTGCATATTAAACTAATAATATATTGTTTTAGTGAAAAAAATGTAAAATTATTTTTTTGGTGGTCACGTGAAAAAGGTCGAGTAACACTGTTTTATTGAACATTTTTCATAAAATCCAATTACATCGAAGACCGATATGTGAATTTGAACGGTTAATGTTACGGCGTGATATTTATGTCACGTTTTTCAAAAACATTGATGAATAGCCAAGTATTTTACGTGTTTTTTTTTTCTTGCTTAAATATTTAATATTGATTATAGACAGCGTGTAATGTTTCGGAATCGATTAAAAACTTGACTTAAACACGGCATAACATTATACCTAACTCGTTTATTTATCAAGAGACAAGAATGTTATTATTATTGTTATTATTATTCATTGAAACAAAACCGTGTCTGAACTCTCATAGTTATAGTTTGATCAAAGTTTCTTTAACTGCGATGTATACATTCAATGCTCATATTACACTTGGGGATGTTTTTTCCATAAGTATATTATATTATTACGCGATATAATGAAACTTTATATGTCCGCGTGAAACCGGAACAGCGGCTGTTTCATAACGACTTGCTAAAATAACTTGGAATATAACAACATATTTTATTATATTTAGATCCGTATGATAAAGTTTGTTCGTGCGAGTAAAATGCACAAACCCATAATAATAAATACTCGAATTAAACTTAAATTATCGATGTCGAAATAATTTTAATTGCGTATACCTGTATAATAACAGAGATATCCACGACGCGTTCGTTCTCTCCGTATAATTGCCGTCTGTTTAAATATTGATCTGTGCCGACTACCGATTTATGGGGAATTCGATTCAAACGCGAACTGCATTAGGTATAATGTTGTGTGCGGCAATGAATCATTGTAACGTCGAACGAAATAAATTACACGTATTAAGTATAGGTGTATATTATTATAATATCGTGTACCTGATATTATATAATAATATTATTATTTTCGTTTTACTTATTTTCGTTTTTCCATTTACCGCCGTTTGCCGATAAACTCATTCGAGCGTTAAAATTATTTAACGGCGCGAGAACGGGATGGGAAAAAAATCCAGCGAGAAACAAACACCGCGCGGCAGATGGCGTATTATTATTGTAATAATATGCTAAACATTTTTCGAACCATTGGGCGTCATCGTCGTCGCACGGCGAGAATCGTCAATCGTTATTAAAATAATATTCTTCGGCGGGACTCGATAACAATTTTTTATTGAAATATAAAATATAAATAACGATCGGCCCGACGCTTTTCGCGAACAATAATTATTATTATATTCATTCGGTGGAAATATTATCGAAGAACGCGTGAAACGTGCGCCGGGCACCGAGTACGGCGGCGGCGTTGTCGTGTTATAATATTATTTATATATTACGATTTTAACGACTACCTGCTATCTATTTAATCACGGGTCCGCGGACTTCATCCGACCGGAGCACACGATATTTTCGTCTTCGCCGTTTCATCTACGTGGCCGGGACCGAACTCCCCGGGGGCGAGTCTATCGAAGTTTTTTTCCTCCGGTTTTTATTCCCTCGCGAAATTTCTCATATACGTAATGCACACTAACGCGATACACGAGATTACCTCGTATATCAGCCCTTTTCCTCTGCCGAAGTCATTTAATCGCGAGCAAAAAGTCCCTGCTCTCCCGGTCCCCTAACTATCAATCAAAACGTATGTTACGGACCCAGTTTGGTGATCCGAACACGTCGCATTTGACCATATAGGATCGAGATAAAATATTTTAATACGTTTATCGACCGAACCGTTATTTAAAAATAACATTATTTTTTATTCATTTTAATATTGGCCATATTTATTTTTGATTACTTTTTTTTATGGAAAAAACGTCGTAATTGAATAATATTTATAATTCGAAATATAAATTTATTGAAATTAAAATGCATTACTGTTTGTAAAACGATTATGCATTTAAATTTTAAAAATGACCTAAATCTGTTGGTATAATATTTTTTCACTGTTTTTAATAACACTTTTGTTATAACTACCACTATTAAATTAATTATAGTGGTTTGTTTTCCCTCTGACAACTTATATTGACTTCAGTTATTAAGACATATAAAAATTAACGTTTTTTCTGTTCTGAATATACCTATTTTAAACAAATAAAAACTATTCTACTTTAAAAACGAATAGATATACATTAATTATAGAAAAACATAAGAAAGTTTTTATCAAACTTTAAAACATATATTTTTTATTAAATATTTATTTATATATAGTTCAAACCAACAAAATTAAAAAAGAAAAATGTGTTTTTAATTACAATATACCTAATGAATGAAAAATAAAAATAAGAAAAAAATAAAAATTAATAATAAAGTAATTGGTGTTGTACATTTTATTTAAAAATCTGTTCCTACGTGTAATTAAAATACATCCTAATTAAAGAATGCATTTTTCGAAAACAGTGTAGAATAGAGTGGATTTTCAGTTGAAACTGATATATTTAGTTTACGGAAAATCGTACCAGGTTTGATACCTCTCTCAATTTATTTTGTTTAAAAATTTTCCTTGATTTATTATTGTTCTATACATTAAAATGTCTACATTCGTTTATTCAAAATAAATGTGTTTTCAAGGGAAACAAAGGAAATTACCGATTTATTTATCTTTGCGTTATACCATTGGCATAGACGTGCGCAGATGACTATATCAGATGAGGTTATAATTAAATTAAACTACCCATCCACCATTTTTAATCCTACGAAAAATATAAATTCATATCCACGTTGGCAAAAAGAAAATATATGTATTAATCAGTCAAAAATATTTTTGTATTTTATTATCAGCTATATTGGTAAGTATCGAAAACTTATTGCTCATACTTTGTTGGGTATAAATTTTAATACCTTCAACAGTTCCAGAGACAGAGACTTTTGCCACTTGCAGCTAGAACGTTCTCGATTTAACAAGTAATTAAAAATTTCGTGATATTCGATTTATAAAACTAATGCATTTTTGTAGTTGTTCTTCGTATCGACAACGTGAGCCGTCGAACGAGGCTATAATGCGCATAACGTACATACAGGACAATGGAAGGGCTTAGGCTTACAAAAAAAATAACAACGCGAATTATTTCCTATTCCAATATAAAAAAGGTTTAATTTTATTACATTTTAACAAGACCACACTACGCCCTAGGACTTTTTGAGCTCATTACACAAGGCGTCTGCTCGGTGGTGTATATACAAAAGGATTTTTATTCTTTATTTTTTCGCTCTCGCACACTCCTTTTTCCCCGTTTTATCCCGCCCGCCACCCTCCAGCCGTAATACCCTGTGTACAGGGTCCCACTAAAATGCAAATTGAAATATCCCACCACTCGCCCCTCCGCGACACCGCCGCGCACGCCGAACACGAGTCCTCTGTTCAAATATTCCTGGACTTTTGTCTTTTAATTTACGTCAATTAGAGTTTCAATTAGCATCCCGACCCTCCGCCGGCTGCCCTTTTCATTTCATTTTATTTTTTCGACTCACATTTTCGTATACTACATCATTTCCAACTCTACCCCACACGCGTGTACGTATTGTGTATATATATATATATTTATATATAATATAGGTGTACACAAGGAACTTTTCCAATGTCAAACTTTTACTACGGTCTGGTTAAAAAGTATATGTATATGCACGTTGCGAAGGTATAAAATGTATACATATAGCACACGGAAAACGCCAAGATGGGCCTCGCGGAGTAATACATTAACTTTAAAGGTCCTTTTATCCGTCCGGGAAATTTTAATTTGAAATTACGCTTGTTGCGAGGGGAGAGCTAAAAAAGTAAACGCAATTTTGCGAGAAAATACGACAGTAGTTTTTTTATGGCTTCCGATATAGCTACACCGATATAACACTACGGTGTTTTCAGAGTATACGGGTGACATCTTCGTGCATTATAAGAACACGCGTCTGGGAACGAAAATTATCTTGAGCTTTTATGAATAAAAAAAATATATACACTGTCATTATATAAATAATTATGTAAATTAATGTGTGGTCTTATCGTTTTCAGAATAATCAAAGTTGTTTGTTATCTAAGCAATTTTTTTTTCTATCATAGTAATCGCAAAAAAAGCACAATTATTATAACGGCAACAATATTTAATTTAATTCAAATATTTTTTTGTTTCATTCAAATAACCTAAGGAAATTATACAATAATTTAATTTTTACCATCAATTATTACTGACATTTTATGCTGCATAATTAATATATAATCTTTTTTACAAGTTATTTCGGTAATTTTAATTGATAAATAATTGCTCTAGTATGTTTTTAAAAATTAACAATTATAGGAATTTATTATTTAAATAATTACCGTAGTGTTTTCATCATAATTTCATCACACAAGGATGCTCATCTGAGTGTCCTTGTCAGTATGTCTATAGATGTCCTCTCTAGAAAACTAAGGGCAAAAATAATATAATTTTGAAAGATACATATTTTGTGTTATTTTATTATTAATTTATCGTAATATCCAGAATAGCTAAAATCATATTAAATACTAAACACTACAACATAATTTCAAACAAAATTTGAATATTTGTATTTTCCACAAACAAATATCCAAATAATTAAGGGAGTTTGAAAGTAATATAAACTTAAATTAAAAACATACCATTGATTATATAATTAGACAATAATCAATGGTACGCAAAACATAAATCTGATGTATAAATAATTATATTACTTAAATATTATCCGTAATTATTATTAAAATAAGTATTATATATTAAAGGTAGGTAAATAATAATAATAATTTATTGTATAATACGTTTCAATAATTTTCTCAGGAATCCTCTTAGTATCTTAAATAGTTCTTTGATTGGAATCCCATATAAGTAATACCGTAAAAATTAGTTGTGCATTGCATATGGGCCACGGACTTTAAATTATATTTGGGGCCCCCTGACTTTTTACAAAGCATTAGTTTTAAAATGTTCTTTTAGACGAATTTAAATTTCTGATTATACACATTTTGTTGTAAATAGTAAAAATACAATTGCAAATAAAATTATCATTTATTTCGGTCAAAACTGAAAATAAAAAATAATAATTTTCGTCATTTGTGAGTATCCAGAAGTATTATGTAATACAATTGTGTGTGTTTAAATAATATTTTATATTAATATTTTGAATTAATAAAACAAGGATTTTTATGATTATATTATTTATAGTATCTCTACAATATAATATTCTAAAAAAGTTAATGGTATTTATAAGTTCTCGAATAGAAAAAAGGGACATAGGGGGATTGAGTTAGGCCTAACCTAACCTAACTAATTTTTTAGAAATTTTACCATTTGAGAGGTATGGTTTTCATGTGATAATAAGAGGAAAAATATCTTTCTTCAAAGATGAAAAGACTCTTACTACTTTTTTTTCTTTGAGCAAATTTTTAATTGTTAATCAGAACAACTAACCTAACCGTGAAATGTGGCCGCGACACACCTCTATGAAGTACGGAGAATAAAATAGAATAAAAAAATACTAAAATTGCTTCCAGAAAAAATAACTCAAGCAATTTCATTTTATGTAAATAATTATAATATATGAGTTTTCAGTGAAATAATGTGTAATATTATTATTATTACTATTGAGACTCTCAAACTTTAGTTATGGAACGGGCCTCAATTATTCTAGTTATGGTATTGCATGTCAGAGAGTGATAGATTATTCTACAGATATTCTGGTGCTATTAGGATATAAATACATATTAACGTAAAAACGGAAAATTTCAATTGAAATGAAATTTAAACATTTAATGATAATTAAAAAAGTTAAATGAATTTAATTATTTTCACCATATATTTTACTATTTCAAAAAACAAAATAAATATAAATTAAATTAAAAAAACGTTGTGCCGTTTTAGTTTTACAATTCAATTTAACAATTCAAACAAAACTTCAATGGAAAACATAAGAAATAACTAAAGCAACGTATATGTATACGTATTTCCAGGAGGAAATAATAAATATATACAAGAAAAATACGAAATAATATGGCAGCGCTGTCCGTCACAATATCTCCAGTGACGACAACGACAAACCGATAAACAAAGTTTTAATCCTACTCAATACGGAGGGTAGCAACCTTCGGAAATTTCCGATATTAAACGACTGATTCTCTTCAGCTATTCACTATAGTTAAGCTTTTGTTTTCCACTTAAGCACATCAAAAATTCCATTAGTACATCTTAACGAGTATTAAGGGCAATTGAAAAAGCGAAAAACGTTCGAATCACATTATAAGAACACACAGTATATAAGTCTTGAGAACAAATAAAAAAAAAAAATAAATAAATACAATTTCATTAAATCTTTGTTCTGTGCGACTATTATTAAAAATATCTTTTTTTCTTTTACTTTTATTCCGTTTTTTTTTTTTTTTGCTTTTTTTATATGCGGAACAGTTGGTCTCGTAATAGAGATTTCGGTTGAAGATGTCAGTTGCATATTTTATGACCTTTTACAATGTACTTATCTTCCTTCTTTTTTTTTTCGACCACCCGAGAAGTTAAATTATTCAGATATCTATCAGGACGATCGATTCTCACCGAGAATTTGCATCTTAGAGCTACATATTTTATGGCCTCAACGTTCAAATGTATTGGTTGTATATTAAATATGCATAATCCCGATAGGCTTACAAAAACAGCTTAGGATTGACTTCTAATGACCCAAATATATTCCCTTATGTCATAATACACGAATAGGTATAGTATTTCTTTGACTATTTGGGAACAAAATTTGTACGATCAGACTACCTCGATGGCTAAAAATAAATTATAGTTTATTATAAACAATATAGAAATTAAAAAAGGTGGTAATCTATTCCGCACGTTCCTCATTCATCCTTTCAGTTTTTGGAGAAGTTAATGGTTGAATGTTTTTGTTTTAAATTATAATTAATATTTGAATGCATCGAATAAACGAATATGAACAAAATTCAGTCAGATATGCAATATACTAATAATTTTTATTTTTATAATTTTTTTATTTAACAAATAATGTGTAACAAAAAAATTAGTTATCATAAAATAATGAAATTAAAGTTCTACTAAATTACTGTTTCCCTTAATTTTTCATTATTTCAACTATTGATCGGTAATATTTTTCCTTATCCAAAAGCAAAACTTATGAATATTCGAAAAATTACCTAAATTAAATAATAACAAGATGATATTTTCTAGCAAAAAATACAAAAAAATGTGTGTCTATATTCGAAAATTTGTTTTATCAATTTATTATTTAAAATCCATTTTTATTTTTTTATTTTACAATCGTTATTTATTTAATAATAAAATGCAGGTGCGTAAATACGAAAATAAAATCAATATACATATTATGTTCACATAATTATAAAGACGAAAAATATTATTACAACATTTTTAGAATATATTTTAGAGATAAAAGACCTTTTTAGTTTTTAAGGTAATTGAATTTATTATTGTGTTTTTTTTTCATTAAATAACAGTTTATAGGTACTTTGTTATAATAATATTATTCCAATAAATTATAGTGTAAATACATTTAAAAACTTTCACTTGGCTTTCATACATTTTTTTTAAATGCTATTTTTTAAGTCTAATTTTACATTTTACTTATTTAATTCTGTTTTTAATTCTTATTAATGTTTCTTATACATATTTGTTTAATAGAAAACATATTTAAATTTTTAATATTAGATTTTTACTCGTGTGTCATTTGAAACCAATTGTATCATCGTTTGATATGTGCAGATATTAAGATAAAATATAAAAATACATTACGTTTTAATAGTTTTTTTCCTCCATTATAAAACTCCTACGTTTTCCTCTCTAATGAACTGAATTCGGTTACTTATTATTATCCATTTAGTAGATTCAGAAAGCATCTATAACGTTTAATCTTCCAGGAAACGTTCGCTTATATTTCAGCAAACGGTATATATTGTGACTTAACTTGTATATTGTATGTATATATAAAATGTAAACATAATTTAGGTTTGCCGTTTTCTGGAAATTACAAATACAATCGGCCAAAAAACTCGATAGTGGAATCAATTTATTGACAAAACGAGATGTATAACAATCCATATTAATATATTTTGTAGCAATTTATTTTAATGAAATTTCGTAGATTCGTGTACAATCTTATAATAATTATTATAGTGATTTTTAATCGACCGTGACTAACCAAACGAGTATGTATAATATAATATATTATTCACGGTAAATATTGTTTTTTTGAGAAATGACGAGTTTAAAATAGAATAAAATTTCAGAATATACACCTTGTGCTTCGCCCGGGTTTGGCTAACATTAATATTATACATACATAATATTTCGTGAATGATTGTGTAAGGAGACTCCACCGCAATCTATTCCTTTCGAAAAACGTACACAGTCCGTGTTGATGCTTGGCATTACGCATAACACGTCGTTTGACAGTTGTGACGAATGACTATTATGGCACTCGTCATTATAGAACACTAGACTCCGAAAACTTGACCCATTACCCCATAACACTACAAATATACAATATTATTATATAGTCTATAATAAAACTATAATATTATATTTTTTTAATTGACATAATGATTAAGTATTTTTTTATGAAATTATGCTGGATTATTTATTCTCAATAACTCCTAGGCAAATACTGATAGAAAAATATTATAACGATTGTTTTCTTTTTCAATTAAATCAATACATCCAACGAAAAAGGTAGTAACTCAATTTCTTTCGTTTTTGAGTTATGACTTTTAATTTTGTATTCTGATAAAGGATATTTTTCTTTATTGACCACGAAAATGATTGTATTTTCATCTATCCCAACGAGATAATAAAATAATATTAAAACAGAATAAGAAATTAACTTTGAATTCTATTTTGCTCCTCCTGAACAATTGACAAAATAGAATTACTACCTTTTTCGTTGGATATATTGAAATATTTAAACACTATCGACCATATTAGTTACAAACAATTAAAAATATATATTATTTTAATAAACGTTTAAAACATTTAAAATATCAAAATAACTAATAAGAGATAAATTTACAAATATTTTCATGTATGATATTCTTAATTTATTTAATATTATGATTTTAGACAATTTTTTCACTTTTTTCACTTGTTGGTCAATTTAATTTTAATTTATTGGTACGACGATATTTTTAATCAATTTAATTTGGACATCTTGAAATGTATCTTATTTACAAATATTATTAGTAGTTTATCTTATATAGTTTTTGGCTCAAATATTTATTTAGGAAAATTCCATTTAATAATATTGATTTTTCACGGAGATATTGTAATTAATAAAACAGTAAATAGATCTGAGACACCATGAACAAAATTTTTCTGAAATAGCAAACCGGTATCCTTTCATCTTTTCATTTTCGATTGAATAACTAGTAACCGGTGAGTTATACAGTTTGTTTAAAACAAATAATATTGTTGTACTTTAATTTTGCTTTTCAATTCGTATGGACCATTAACTACATTTAATTACAACTGTAGACGCTCGAGGCACCCTGTCATCGTTACCATTATTTCGATATTTCGCGTTTACCTCGGGAGTCGTTATAATTAAATGTTTCCTTTGAATTAATATAGTAACACAGTTGTCATATATTTAATCATTCGAATACAATAATTGCTTTCGTTGAAAATTTAAATTTGATTTTACGTCCGGGGTAGATGGGATGTTACGTTTCGTAATTTGAACACAATGAGTCATAAAAATGTTTCATAATTGTTTTGTAAATGATTTATCTCGATGAAAATACAATAATAATTGCGAACGTATAACGTTCCATGGCGTCTTTGTTGCGGAAAATATAACAATAACGACGGCAGCGTCGACGTTTGATAGGTATCTACGTTTTTAGAAAATAATATCATAAACGTAAAAACGAACATAAAACGAGTTTAACGATCTCGAGGTTTTAAACGCGTATTGATTAAATTGCCATGTTAGGTGAGATATTTTCCCCTTTTCCGCGTCAGAAAAGAGCGCGCAGACACTTGTTGAAACGACCAGTACCGGTAATATTATACGCACACCGTGACGAGACGGGTGATGGGCACGAGACGGTTTACGACAGCACGTTTCGCGAAATAATAAAAATACTCGTTTGCTGGTTAAAAGTAACGAATCGAACGCCAAGTTTATTTGCACTTTATTCGTAAAAAAAAAAAAATTACAACGAAAACTGGAGTTCTCTTCATTCACATGCAATAGGCGGGAAGGTTTTTTTTTTTATTATTTCTTTCTCGCCGTATAATACGATAAGAACAAAACGTCGCACTGGATGTGGTTCGATGGCATGGCCCACGATTTTAAGCCACGACAAAACATCGATAGAATTTAGTAAAACAAACACACGATTATTAATTTCGATCAATTTTCTAACAACGTACTTGTTTGGCAATAAATCGAAATCATTAGTACAGTGTTAGTGTATTAGGAGTGATATGTATGGTTTCGCTGGATATTATCCCAAAACCGTATGTGCCCCGCAACACTGATTCATGCAAATTTCGTTCTCACTCACTTACCCGAAGCCAACGGTCGGTGGTTGTGGCGGTATGTTGCGGGGGTAGACCGTTGTGTGGTTACCATGGTTACGGTATAAATCATCGTTCACCTGCGTCCGTTCCCTCGGCCGGCATTAAATCCTTGTAATTTCCGAGAGAAAACTTCGCCGGGGGAAACTATTAAGTTTCCAAACCCAAATTAAGCACGTAACCGTTGAGCTTCTTATCTAGAGCCACGGCGGTGGATGAAGTTGGAGCGTCGAATTCGATTATCCGGCGGCAGGAACCGGGAACGAATGCGCCGCCGACCAACGATTGTTTCTGGTTTACCTCACCGATCGCGTCTGATGTACAAATTTCACACCCGTCGACGTTATCTCAAAATAGTTCAGCACGATATTATATTTTAATTCATATTGCTTTATCTCATTTAACAATGAACGTTTATATCATAATAATAACATCGGCTTCCGTTTATTTTCAAACTACGGCGACGACGTGGAAATCTAACGTTTTTCCTATTAACCCTGTCCCTGTCGTGACCCGCAATTTCGTTTATAGCGAAGGGTTAAAGATTTATACTGGCGCATTATTATATTTCGCTTGTTAAACAGTAAAACACTATACGTATCGGTTATAAGAATTTATATGGTATATTCCGTACGGTCGGTCGTAAATCATAATGCCATCTTTGGAAACCCGACGTATTTCGCTAGTCTCATCATCGTCCTCGTCTTATAATAATTGTATAATATTACTAGTACACGTCGTATAATTAAACGTCATAATCTAGTGTGCGCTATCGAAATCGAAGTTTTATTCACATAAATTAATTGTTATTATTTCATTAGTAATTATTAACGATATTTGTTTGAAAGAAAATAAATGTTAATTTCGATTGATCTGTAAATCTTTTGGAAAAAAAAAAATACAATTATTGTGTTTACATTTTATGTTATATCGTCGAAATAATAATAATAATAATAATAATAATAATAGAACGGTACTGGTTTTATCTTATACTTTGAGTTCGTTCTATTGTCAACGATTAAAAATCAAAATTCATTTTCTGCATATTCTGACGGTGGTTTAATGCGTTTTTTCACAATGTTTTTAGAACGTTAATATTCTAATTAATCGTATCGTTAAATTACAAATATAATAATAATAATAATAATAATAATAATAACAATAATAATATATTTTCGGTGTTTATCCACAGGGTTTGCCTGGGATCAGGGTACCGTTGAAGAGCAGCTATGCGTCGACTATGCCTCAGCAGACGGCTGTTTTCATGTACAGTACAGCGGGCCCGGACGGTCAGACGGTCACGCTGCAACTACGGGAAACGGACGAGACGATCGAATTGCCCGCCGCCATGTTGTCCAAGATGTCCCGACAAACGGACACGGCCACGCTTTCCATCAGCTACCAGGACTCGACGGAAGTGCTCACCGACGGCACCATCGACCTTCTGTTGGCCACCACGCCGCTCCATTCCACAGGTCAGTTTCAAAACATAATGAATTCGCGGTATAACCCGGTATGAGATTGTGGCTGGGTCTAGAACGGTAGTAGTGTCACAATTCGATTTTTTCACTTCAGTTTTCTATTTCACACAGAAAACAAAACTATACAGCAGAGTGAACATTTTTTATTTGAAATATTTTATGATTGTATTTGTTCTTTAACTGTTTATTGGGTAATCTATAAATTTAAAATATTTAAAAATTTTAAAGTAACAAAAATTTAATAATCGATATAAATAATATATTATATTACAATACCGCATTAATTTATTGACGTTTATATATTATGAACGCCACGAACTTGAACAAATCCTAGATATTAAATCTTAAGTACAAAATTGATTAAATACCATTAATAATATCAACCAATTCTGGTAATTTATGATCATCAATAAGTTATAAAATATCTATTTTGAATCCTAACTAAACCTAACCTTTTTGAATATATTGTGGTGTGGCATAATAATAGTAATCCACGAATATTAAAAATCGTCCGTATAATATCGATTCCTATAATAAGTGATGACGATGATAATAATAGAACTTACATAATAGTCTATTGTATACACGCCATACGGTAGAAAGTCATCACGTGATTGCAACCGTCATCGGATACTTAAAAGAACGTTGTGGAGAAGTTTCCGCAAGGCAAAATTATTAACTTTAACCGACTAATAGCATAAGTATGGTAAGTGCGGGTTACTATAAAGTGTAATAACATAATAAAAAAAAATAAAAAATATATACAGTGTTATCGTCACGTAACCTGAATACGATTTAACGTTCGTCGTCTCCGACACCGTTGGTACGACGACGGCAGTGAACCCTAACGTGCCGCGGAAAACCCGCCGCATTCGATCGGATAAAAAACGCTTGTTTAGCACGGTCTCGGCTCCGACCACTTTCCGGTACCTACGCGCGTTGTTAATCGATCGGCGCGTGTGTGTTTTTTGAGGTTAAAAAACCCTTATACATACGGCTTTATGGTAGCGCGGACGGAATCTGTTGGCTACCGCCGCCGCCCCAGTGAAAATATGTAGCGGGAGAAATATAAAATATATAAAACGCGCGCGCTGTTTTGGCAACGGGAAAATTCCTTCGTACCTTTCCGTTTCTCAACCGCCCACCCCTCCACACACACGAAACACACCTCCTCAAGGACCGCAAGAAGATCCTACGCCTCTCACCACTACTCCTACCCATCTCAATCGACGACCCGTTGGATTTTACCTTACATAATATCACGCAGGGATGGAATAGTAGTTTGTATTTTTTGTCCCTACCGAATACCGCACCCGACTGTTCTCTCGGTCCCTTTCCGTCCCTACTCGTGGCCACATGTATACTTTATATATATACGCATTTTTTATGACGTGCAACACCCATAAAATGACAAATAAGAGACCCTTAACAATAACTGAAGAAGAGTGAGAGAGTGAGAGGGAGTGTGAGAGAGATAAAGCCCTTTGTTTATGGACGCCTGTAATTTATTTTATCGCCAGAACCCCATTCCGTCGCCGCCGACCTCTGCTGAATATCCCAACTGAAAAGTTGTATGCGAAACTTGTCGTCTGCGCAATCCTTTGCCGCTGCCACGCACAAAGGTTTTAGTGTACACTGACGTATGAGCCTTCCACCGCAGGAACGTCATAGAATACCGCAATAGATTCATACTTATTGTTTTCTAGTCAATGGTCTTAACCATTCCTAAAAGGAGAGAAATCACATAATCAGACAAATTATGACATACCAATTAAAAATATATAAACTAATATAATATAAATAAACCAGGTATAACAATTATTTTATACGTTAATGTTTGAAGGTAACATCTAAAAAAAAGACGACAGTATAATAATTTGGGTATTTTAATATTTTCACGTATGTTTTCAAATATGGTAACTGGTTATGGTCTTCGAATTTAAAACTCGATTATTAAATGTAAAGTTTAATTAACAATTAAATGTATTTAATATTTTTACATTCAATTCAATTTTATATCTTACTTTCGTATTTATAAATAAACCTACATAATTACTAACGCCGAAGAACTACAGTTACAAAATGATCTACTAATGATCAAGTAGTTTTGGAAATTCTAGAAAAGGAAACAAAAACAATATATACAAAAGCCGAGATGATAACTCGTATCGTAGTTCTCAAAGAAACAGTAGAGAAATTGGTGAATCTTGGTCAAGTAATTCTCCAAGAACTAGTGATTACAACAGTATGAATCGTAATAGTGGAACTAACTAGTCATTACAATGAGAATCGAATTATGATACAAGAAACCGATATTTTGGTAATAATGATCGATATTCAAATAGTTATTATGATAATAATAGGCCATACAAAGAGAGTGGAAGAAGTCTCAGAGATTCAGATATGGAAGGAAATTCAAATTCCTGTGAGGATTTTGGTCGTAATAGTGGTGATGGCAGCAGTTATGTTGAAGGTCGTGATAGCAGCTCATCCTATGTTTCTGATGATATGGTGGAAGTTACAGAGGCCATAAGATTTCAAGTGATTACGATTCAAATTTCCATAAGCCATTGTTTCCTGACCATCAGAGTATTCTGGCCCATCAACTAGAAACAAGAATATTAAAGAATTCATTATCGCTGATAAACCTGGTTTAAAAGGTTATATGGAGGCAGTTTTTTGATACTAGATTCAGTTGGTTTTGATGATAATAATGACGAATGCAGAAGATACTAAATATATCGAAAAGAAGAAAAAATTTAATTTAAAAATAGAAAATAAGTCTAGGTAAATAATTTTGTAAAAAATTGTACTATTTTAAATTGTGTAAGTTTAATTTGTCTCAACATGATGACGTTGAACAACAATTGAGTTTACATTGCAGTAACTGTGTACATTTAATACGATATGTACGACAATGTGAAAAAATCAAATATCAAGAAAAGATAGCTGAGGAAGTGATTAGTATGCAGAGTACATGTTTAGTTTCAACTTTTGTAGATTGGACTGTATTTATTATTGAAATTTAACTATTTTATTAATAGATAACGAGCATTTCCTTCCGAGATTTTGATATCAAGTAATACTATTAAGCGACTGTCGGCGCGCGTTCACTAGTAGGATCGGACTACTTTTACAATTAACGGCGGCCACGACTCTACTCATTATAATGTACTTTCTAATATAAATCAATTATTATTTGATTAATTGACAACATAAATGTAAACAAAAAATATTATATAATTTCTTAAATAGTACAAAAAAAAACAAAATCAGACAGCGACTTTTCTAACAAATATATTGAGAATGAAGATAAAAATGAGGTATCAGATATTCAATGGTGATGATTCAAATTTAAATACTCAATGTGACAAAGAAAATAAAACAGTTTTGATTGAACTTCATAAGAAATTGTTATGTTGATTCATCGAAATAAAGAAGACTCAGATAATAAAGAATCAGTAAAATTGAATCCAAATGAAATTTTTTCATTAATGTAAAATTAATATAGATTTGATTTCAATTAAATATTTAGTTGTTTCTTTGATTCTATTGTTTCTTTTTGATTAAAATAAATCGTAACTATATTTGTTACATAATTAAAACAAGGTATAATTATGCGAAAATTATTCTATTAAATTGATAACAATATATTTATTTTAATGAACATGTTAATATTAACTTTCTGATAAGTACTTTTACATAATTTTTACATATTTTATTAAACATTTTTAAGAAAAGAAACGAGTCAATTATATATTTAAATATAACAAGTTGTATATGACGTAGGTTATAATAAAAAATATAAGTGGCAATTATTATTATTTTATTTGGTCGATTTAGTAAAAATAACAATTTTTTTTTTTAAATTACATTGTTATTAGTCTTTTATTTTTGTAGATTTATTACTAAGAATTTTAATTAACATTAAAAAAAGGCACACATATACTTAACAGTTATATCTAACAGTTTTATTTTTATATTTAAAAAAAAAGACTTAAACAATGTTTAATTTTAGTTTAAAAAATGTCTGAAAAGTGAGATAATAATTAATATTATTATAATGAGTTATATTTGTAAATCTAAAATTACTTTGAAGTTCGTCATGCCATCTTTTGTTAGTAGACATATCTTATTATTTAAAAAAAAAAAATAATTTTTATGATAATGCTCTAAAGCATTTAATAACATGGTCTGTATATATTATACATTGCATGTCACTCCGTTTATAATTTTTCAAATTATTTAAAATAAAAAAATCTTGAAAATCAGTTTTTTATTATTAATTTTTTATTTCAATGGACAAAAAAAAAATAACTTTAAAACCTTATTTTCATGCCATTCCATTACTGTTTTGCATTTTAATTATTATTTAAATCAAATAGGGAAAAATAATAATTTATTTTTTCTCGCCTGTACATAATCACATTTTTAAGTTAAACCTCTCTCTTTATTTTATATTTTATATTGTTTTTTTGGAATTAAATTTTTTGAGTAAGTTTGAGTATAGTTGATTTTATCATAATTAGTTACCAAAAAAGTGACAATATTTGATTTTAAAATTATAAAGTCCTTTGTACTCTGTACCGTTTTGTTTATTTTTCTAATTTTTGTAATTACAAATTTTAGGAATTGTTTGGTATCCGGTATGGTAACATTGAAATATTTATATGCATTTCCCTAGGGACAACGGATCTTTTGTTATGAAGGATGAAGATGACTCAAGGATAAAATAAAATGATTCGTTTCTTACATGCTCAGCAAAATGAATATATTCATTCAGTCTTTAATCAAATGAGAAAAAAATCCAAGGGAATTTTCTCTTCCTGATGAGACTAATCTATAACTAACTATAATTGTTTAAAGAACACTGAGAGATATACGAGAATTGTAGTAACTTTTTAGGGAGATCTTAGGTTTTTTTACTTTTTTGGCGAACGACCAACAGTATGAAGCTTTTTCGTGGATATGTTCCAAATCTATGAACAGTGAACACATATTTTTTAATATATATATTTATATTTATTTACGAATATTTAGCTAATTTGTCTTTAGTTATGTTGCCATTGTCTAAAACCATTTTATCAAAACGTATTTTTAAGAACGTCTGTTTTAATAAGCTTCAGTGTTATACAGAATATGATATTTTTTTTTTTTTTTGCAGTATATAGTGTGAAAACTTTATTCTTTCATTTTTAATCCCTATAAATAATGTTTTACGTATTTTCATTCGCATTTAATAATTATTTTGACATTACTCAAGATTCATGTTACTAATTAACTATTACAAAATTTAAAATATTGAACTATAAAAACCATCATTATAATTATACATATTTCTTATCCTATTATCAACTTTGATGTTTTAAAAATTCTTTTGAAAATTTAACGATATCAAAGATATAAAACATGTCCATTAATTTATATTAGTACTAGAATTTAGTTTTACTTGACCTTTTAGAACCTTGTGTCCCATATAGTTTTTATACAATGCGATAGTAATTCATTACAACGAAAAGGCCACATGGAGGTCCATCTGTATCCAATAAGGCAGCTTGGTCAAAATGTCAAATTCCCTGCTAGTGCCAACAAATGGGTCAACGATTGTCACCCCCGTTGTGTCTAGTGAATTGATTTGCGAGTTAGAGTAAGATGAACGCTTTCAAAATCAAATTAATTAAATACTTTTATTTTATGAATAATTAAGTATATAAATAATTTTGAATTTTATAATGATATTTTATAATTAATTGCAATTTTAATATATGTTAGTTTTGTCAAATTTATAATTTTTTATATTAATAATTATAATTAATAATTTATATTTATGTACACAATTTTTATTCTGTGATTATCAAATCACAATTTATGTAATTGTAATTTAAGTAATTAATTATATATGTATATATATATAAGAGATAAATCCTTAATTATCAAGTACTTGGATCAAATGGATCGTGAATGTTATTATGTAGACATGTTATTGTTACGCATGTTGAAACCCTTATTTAAGGCAGCGTGTTCATTATCACGCGACGTAATATATTTATACTTCGTACGAGGTTGACCCCCATGATGAAATACTTCTAAGTCAACTGTTTACTCGGTTAATGTGGGTTAATATATTAAACGACAAACTTGTCTAGCCAGGATACTTTGAATAACTTCCAGTGTTGTTGATGAACTGAATTTTCGAATTAAAAACGGAATAATACAAAATATTGAACGTCATATTGATTAATAGTAAAACACAATGGATTTATCCATATATTCTATACCCAGCGCGTTTATTTTCTTTTTACGTGGAAAAAAAAAATAAAACTCGTTATTACATAATATTACGTTATAATTTAATCGTCTATATAATCATTTGGCGACGAGGACGCGTAATCATAAAACGTATCCAATTTATATAGGTATCGAACACTACGACGACGGTTTGCTGTGAAAACGATATAAGCGTCCGGTGTGTAAATATATATATTGTGTGTGCACCTAACGAATTCGCGTCACGCGTTCACTCTGTGTATAAATCGTGTAGTAATATTATTATATTCTCTCCGGGGGACAACAATGATTTGGAAAATTATTATTTTTCGACGGACGGTAAAACGATTGCCGAAAATGATATTTTCCACGTCTCGGATCTCGGTCAAACGCGAATTGGTCTTTCGCCATCTGTGTCATCGCTGCGCACTCTTGTTATAATATTATTATTTCGGCACAATACACACACACACACA